>JAAOAW010000449.1:0-98251 GCA_013186925.1 Fusarium succisae | reverse complement strand
ATCACCGGATCCGGCGGATCACCGGGAAATCCCTTAGAGATCTAATCCATGTCAAAACGCTTTGACATCCGCTCAGTGTCCATAGTCCGAACGCTGAGGTGCCGCGGGCTGAGCTCCAATGCGCTCGTTGAAGTAGGCATGTTGTTTGTGCCCTGACCTTGTAGTAGCGGCTTCAATCCCTTTCCGAAATTGAGCACGCACAAGACAGCAAAAGCAAACAGATACTATGTTAAAAGAAAGGGCAAATGAGGCAAAAAGCAACATCTCTTCCTTCATCAACGTGCGTGCTAGCAGGCCATCGCCATTTAGCACTATCAGTCGCGTGATCAGGTATACTATCGCTGCTATATGAAACATCTTGACAGGCGTTAGTTCTAGCAATATTGTTTTTGGGGGGATTACACACTATCACCAATGCTATGCCTAGCATGTCTTCTTTTTTGACACATATACTAGCAAGGATGGCGTGGATAATTGAGACGGGAATGATTGCCATAGTCAGTCCAAACTCTGGCTCTTGGTAGTGGATATCCACGAGGCCATACGTGATGAGAAACAGGTTTAGCAGTAAGAGAGAGACTTTGAGAAACATGAAGTATACCTATTAGGTTTAGTAAACATCCTACTAGGGCTCTTGGTCACATACCAGGTACTTGACATGTCTCGCTGTCATCCTCAGGTCCGGTCTGATGTGCTCGTATAAAGACCAGGAGAACTCCATGTGAAGATTGTAAGCCAATGCGCACATACAAAGACTGCATGCCGATGATACAGGAATGCAGGCGATTGACAATGTGTCAGCAACATCCCAATACGGCATACTATTGTCTGCAAAAGGCGCTTTGTACATGTCTTCCCCGTGACTGACTCTTTCCGCGGCGCCTTTCACCTGAAAGTATTCCATACCAATGGAGATCGAGAAGCAAATGTTGAGAATACATTGAGTCCATAGTTGGACTTTGTCCTTAATGCGGCACGAATCCACAGACAGAACAGCTTGGAACCCAAAACTGATAATCGATACTGCAGAGGCCACAGGCGTAACATATGAAACAGGGACTTGATACACAACAAGGTTCACCCAATCAAGGTACTTCACAAGAATGGCCCTGATACTGTGAGTCGATTTTTGCCAGAAAGAAAGAGAAAAAATCGTGGGCTTACGTTTGCAGAGAAATGATGATAATAGCCTGAGCAGCCGTTATGCCAACAAAGGCCCATTCCAGACGTGTCTCGGGCTTTAGCATTTTCGAAAATTTCAATTGAGAAGGGATACTGAGTTGGAAAAGAGGCTGAAAAGAAACCCGCAAAAATGCGACCAAAGAATCGGCTGTCACACGTGCATTCCACTATTTTTCTCGTAAACGGGAAATGCTATTTGGCTGATCGCAATCGACTGACACGACCAAAGGGCTCTAAAAGTGTCACTGCAGTGGGGTCTCTCGGGTTTAATGGTCCATCGTTTATTTTCTTCGGCACTTGTGAATTTTTGGTGGACTGATGATGCATTTGGTGTTACTATAAATAGATGACGCGACTGAGCGAAAATGAACAGTTTTTCAGAGATAAGGCTGAGCTCAAAGATCTGGTACATTATGAACTAATACTGACAGCTGCGTTATAGCAACTACAGTAGCATATCAAATTTTATACCATATATACCGCATGGTGATTAGCGACTGTGACTATCTCTCCCTTTTTCTTCCCCGCTAGCTGGAAACTCTAGCCAAAGGTACGAGATGTATGTCGGAAAAGTTGCTGTAGATATTGACAGCATCCTGGGCGTATAAAAGAAGAATGCTCATGCCCAACGGAAGCAAGAAATTAAGAGCAAACACCGCAGTATTTATACTGCTAGAGAAATTCTATAATTAGGACATTCCAGCGTATTTGCTATCAATGGCGATACGCGAAACTTGTCCCACTTATACGCGTGGGATATCCCTGCTGGTACTGGCTATACGTGTATAGCAAACGGGCCTTCCGCAGCATCCGCACCTGAATAACCGATGCGGACGTAAACTGCAAATTCGAATGGCTAAGGTACTCAAGGGAGTTTAAAATAAGCTTAAGACATCTGCAGTCTGATCGCCCTCCTGTAGGAACTTGCCGTGTCACGTACGCGTCCCTGGGAATTCAGGGGCCATGTCCGCGTATTATAATACACGACTCCTCAATGCTTTCTATAAGTACTTCAGCAATATAGACAAATAATTTCTGATCTTCTCTCATTGCATGCTTCACATTTCTTTTTTTCTATTAGTGTGTTATCTCTTTTGTTATTTTTCCTTCTCTTTCTTATCCAATTACCTGTCATTACAGACTAGAACGCACTTAACTGCATTGGACTTCATCAATCTCCGCAATCATTTTCATTTCCATCACTCTTTTAAGTCAATACAATGGCAGGTTTTACTTTCTACAATTATGAACCCTCCTTGCCAGCAGCTGCCGTATTTATCGTCATTTTCATCACCGCCGCTCTTGTTCACTTATGGCAGATGTTCCGGCATCGAACATGGTACTTTATCCCATTTCTTATCGGCTGCCTCTGTAAGTATGCATGTTTTCATGTCTATGAGAAAATGCTGATTTTCCACAGTCGAGGCATTTGGCTACGTCGGCCGTGCACTCTCTGCAAACGAAGCTCCGGACTACACCAAGAACCCATATATCATGCAATCGTTATTGCTCCTCCTTGGTCCTGCACTCCTCGCCGCTTCAATTTACATGATATTGGGGCGATTGATAGTTCTTTTGGATGCCGGCCACTTATCCCTCATTCGAACGAAGTGGTTGACCAAAGTCTTCGTCATCGGAGACGTACTATCCTTCCTGGCACAGAGTGGAGGTGGCGGTATGCTTGCCTCAGCAAAGTCCAAAGACAATGTCAAGATGGGTGAGAACATGATCGTTGGCGGATTGCTCATTCAGATCCTCTTCTTTGGCTTTTTTATGATTGTCACTGTCGTTTTTCACACGCGGATCCGGTCACGTCCAACATCTCGATCTCTTGTCTTGAATGCTCCTTGGGAGAAGCTGATCTTCATCCTTTACGCCTCGAGCCTGTTTATCCTCGTTCGGTCTGTTTTCCGCGTCGCGGAATATGTTCTTGGGAAAGACGGAGCGCTGCAGGCTGAAGAGTATTGGATTTACATCTTCGATGCGACGCTCATGTCTTTTGTGGCTATTGCCTTCAATCTCTTCCACCCAAGCCAAGTCATCAACAAGCTAGGGGATGAAAAGCCTAGATATACGGTGGATGAGTATCCCTTACACAGCGTATAGTTTCCTCAACGCTTATGGGGAGCCTTAGCGGGTATATCATAGCCCGTCCCTGTTATCAGACACCTAGAACTTGGAGGGTTAATCAGATGTATGTATTTATAGATAAATTGCAACGAGTTGTCTTAATAGGTTGCAACAAGCTACTTGCCCCCGTTTTCTCAGGTTCCGTTTGCAGGCTGTGTATAGAGATGGCCATCAATTGTGGTGTTCATGGTCCCGTTTGCCTGGAATATGTTCTCCAAAACGTCAATAGTGAGGTGAAACCCATCCAGGCTTGTCCTCTTGCTATTCTTTGAGCTTCCAATTTGAGTCAGGTCAGAATACCAGTCGACATGACTGAGCGTCAGAGATGGGAACGTGGCGCGAACTGTTTCTGATCCTGATAGAAACGTTGACCCATCATCTGAGAAGTGATGATAGACTACATTGATCTCACTGATAGATGCATCCTCTCCCCCAACGATTTCAACATTCGCATATCCACACCTGAGCCCCATCATCGTGTAGTTTCCAGGTGTCGGCTCGGTACGCTGTGGATCAATGTCTCCTGGAGAGTACTTTACACCCCATGGGACCTCGTCTGAGATTAGATTGACTGCAGGTAGATTGAGGGGCTCCCGAGCAGTCAGGTTTGCCACGATTACACGTACTCGTCTACCTCCCGGCTCATTAGAGGGATAACATGGAAGCGGGTTTGTGCCACCACACGCAGGAGGAAGTGTTAATGCTTCACTGTACACAATCTGAGTAGAGTCTGGAGACCATCTCGGGTCAGCCATTGCATTCCATTCGGGATCATTATAGTCGCCACTACCAGGAACACCTCTTCCTTCTCCATTGATCCTCTGGCCAAAGTATTCCCCGCGATCACCATAACGATCCAATAGATACGGCCGGAAGAATCTTCTCTGGCCGTTGTTTCTTGTCGAGGATGTAATTGAGGTACTAATGAGGTCGGTAATGGGTGGGATATGTCTCATGCCAGAGAGCCACATTTGACGGTCTGTTCCCCGTGTATCCAAAACCACCATCCAATTATCGTCAGGTGAGATAGCAAGAGGATCGCAGTATTCTGGGTGGCTAGTAAGTCGCCGGACCTTGCCGGTCTGCAAGTGAACAGCGAATACATCAATGTTAGAGGATTCGGCCGGATAGCCGATGTACGTAGCTTCAGTTCCCCTGCCGCTGAAACCACGAAGCTCACCTACAGCTATGGCCTTCCGGTTTATGGTCATGTGTCCACCATGCGTCGCAATAGGTCGGTCTGCTCCTGGGTTGAACAGTCGGGTGACTTTGACGAGATCGTAACGAGGGACAAGCGGTACGCCGACTGTTGGCTTCGCGTTGAACTTCAATCTTCCGAGGTACGCGTACTGGCCGAGCTTTCGACCGTTGATTGTGAAAGCATTGAATCCAAGATGGACGTCGTCGGGGTGTAAACGCAGTTCCCGAATAGCACCGCCCTCCCCGGTCCCATCAGGGTTGTTATTCCACCGTATGGGATAAACATGAGTGCATTCGGGTGTACAGGCCGCATCTACCAGTTTATGCTCCCCGCAATCGAGTATGTTGGTGCCAAACAGAACTCTTTTTCCGTCGCCAAATGCCTGGGGGTAGCTATATGTCGGGCTTAAACCTCTTATGTTTTTCTCAACCAGTCCACAAGTGAGACACTTCCATGGACTTCCGCTGGGAAATACCTTACCGTCGGTCTTGACGACGATGATTTGGCTACCATTGTAAACGCTAGCTGGGTCCGGAGACGACGGAGCGCCAGTGAAGGTGACGAGGACCAAAACATGCTTTCCATCAGGTAAAAAGCCACCTGCTTGGAAGTCCTGGTTTGAAGCAAGAGTCATACATCCAGTGCCATTTCGATTCACAGCTGGCGTGCAAGCCCCAAGTTCGTTCCTGGGTGCAACTGGTGGAAGAGGAAGTGTTGAAAGGCTGATGGGTTCCGGATTTGGTGGGGCATGTTGCGTTTTGTCGGTCGACATGATAAACTGAGAGCTTGGAAGTGTTAGTGCCCTCCCTACACAGCTCAGTATAACTGATTGGCGGTAATGCATTGTGAGTAATGATGTTTTTACGCCAATTACGCGGCCTTATGAGTATAATGAAAGGTCTGGTAAGGCGCCTGGTGGCCAGCATTTATACTCTTCTTACTGTCTCTCGAGACTCTCAAGCCACAGATATCTCGAGTGTTAGTCAGAGACTTCTAGGTCCAATCGCTCATCCGCTTTATGAGTGGCTTATAGCCCGAATGTGTTTCTGTTCAATAGGGGCTACAAGCTGATGTTTTAGCTTTCCTTGACATGAAGACAATTGCCATTATACAGAGATTTATATTACTTGCTTGAGAATCTCTTTGTTATATCTTGTACTACTCTAATATTGAAAACCCCTAATACCTCTAAATTGGACACCAAGCCCCACAGAAACGTCATTGGCTCGTATGACAGACAATACGCGGAGGTCCATGCTTTACGCGTATTTCGTATTTGGCTATCCGCGTGCAATTTCCTCCTCCTAACCTGGAGCATTAAATTTGCAAAAATGGAGGCATAGCCAACACGACTAAGTTGTCTTGCTGGCGTCTTTTGTACCTTGCGTAGTACACATCAATCGAACAAATAACTATACAAAGGCCTTTTTCAATATACATTTTAAGTCTACGCATCTAAACGTAATATACGTAACCACGGACGTTGATAATTTTATGCCGGTTAGACAGAGGCAAAAACCATCACAGCAATGCAAGTGTCATTTCTGTAGTATGATATTCGAATTGCTCTCTTTGGAGTCTCAGCTCAGAGATTTACATTAAATTTAAAGGTACTACATAAATTGAAATTCTATAAGGCTTTAAATCAACTTTGCGCATTATGATCCCGTCATACAGTGACGACTTTGACTTCGGGTCCCTCAATCTTCTTGACCTTACGGCCCTCCCACCACGACATCAGACCAGCCAACAAGCCTGTGCCGCAGCCGAGACCGATGAAGGTACCAGTAGCCCAGCTCTTTTGCATGAAGTCAGTATGCATACCTCGAATTACTTGGGGAAATGGAAGACGCGAACTTACGGGACGATCAATGCGATTATACCCCCACATGAAATAGCACAAAACTGCTTGCAGGAATGTATTCAGCACCATCATATAGATAGTGAATCCCAGTTTCCAAAGCGGTGTCGGGGGTGCCTTCTCGCCAGTAAACGTTGTTGAACGAGGAAGAGTTGTAGACGAGTCACTCGGGCTTGTGTTCTGTTCCGTGGCCCAAGCAGGAGGTCGAAACCAAGCCTTGTTTTGTTCTGTGAGCTTCTGCATGGCAGGGACATCCTTCCAAAAGACTGCGCGGGTGTAGCGGTACCAGTCGCGGAAGCGCCACGGGGCAAGACCGAAGCCCGTGACGCAGAAAAGGGCGTTGAGGATTTGGCTGTCTATCTCGAGCCATTTCTTTCGCGCTGAGTTGTTGTCATTCGCGCTGGGATGGTTCATGGCTGGCGCGACATTGAGCAGGAGGAAGAAGAGCATTGCCTAGAGATGAAGGATTAGAAGTGTACAACAGAAAGATAGATATCGAGTCTTCAATCTACTTACGCCCCATGCCTGTGAGAGTATCGGTTAGCTAGCTGAACTTTCGGAATAACCGGAGGAGAGCAACTTACCACAATATTGAGACCGTAGAGCGTGATGAGGAAGCCAGATGGTGTGAGAAAGAATTTCCAAAAGGCCTTGAGGCCGTTCATGATGGTTGGTCCCCATTTCTCCTTCTTGTCAGCCTTGTGTTTCTCATACAGACTTTTCCGTCGCTCCAATCGCTGTCGATGCTTCTCGCGCAGATGAAAATGATGGTGATGGCGTTCCTCAGGTGCCTCGGTGATAGTCTCCTCCCTCGACGACCCCTGCTCCACGTCTACCTCCTCAGGAATCGCAACGGGTTCCTCGGTGAAAGGGTCCTTGTCAAACTTTGGAATCGCACTGGGTCTGCGGGTGAGTGTCGCCGTTCTCACCAGCGTGAGCTCGCCGTCTGGTTCGGGGACAGCGTAGCGCGCAGAGTGGCCTTGTGCATTAAATTCGATCTTGTCGCCGCCGGATTCGGCGTCGCGGAGTTCAGTGAGATTGGGCGCTTGTGCGATGGCTGTGCCCGTGGCTTGCCACATGCCCAGCTGCGGATTGGCATTGAGGATGGATAGCGACGCGCCGCGGACGCGACCGACGAAGCCATTGTTTGGCGGCGGCTCCGACATTGCGGCTGATGCTGCTCTGGGTCCTTTTCACTGCTGTCTCTTGATTCTACCGTCAGATTTGAGGCTCAGAATTGAATTGATTGATGGTGCAAGGTTCGTCGGGGTAAATCTGATCTGACGGTATTGATTTAATCTTATTTCTTCGGAGTCGGCATTTGGTTGCTTCCGGTCTGGTCGTCTTACTGAATACAGTAAAACGCCGGAGTATGTTACACCGGCAAACAGCCAGTCATCGACCAGTATCCCGGCTTTTATCCGCTTAATCATCATATTAAGTTTACACTTCAGAGCAACGGACAAACAAAACTAACTGCATGTGCTTTAGATCGTCGGCCTCTGAAAGTGCCGACTCCGCGGATAATCCTGGTCTGTTGATCATTCCAGGGCCATGGAAGATGCTGCTGCTGAGAATTTTGGATCTGAGTGTAGTTTATGTTCTCATGCAGTTATGATCGAGACGTATCATTATATCGATATGCAACCCTGTCACGCCACTGCAGGCTATCATGTAAACGAAACCTCTCTATTATCGACGAGATAACTCGTCCAAGACAGGTGCCAACCAAAAACAATCAAGACTTTACTACCCATCGCTGTGACGGAAGAGCAAACGTAGCATTTTGCACAAAGAACGGGTTAAAACATTTTCTCACCTTTATTCAAAAATGAAACAGGCTATGGTGATTTGCAAATCAATCTCTCCAATACAACGATGCTACTGCTCCAGACATCGCACTCCAACATACTGCCGCCATACAGATAATTACCGTGCCCCGCCCGATTCAACATCTTCAAAACATCCTCTAGAGACCCAGGGTAGCCCAGAGCGCGAGTCCGCCAACAACCCATGGAAACATCATCCTCACAGCCATCTGCGCATTGAACTCTTGCATGAGGTCCAAGACGTTCTTCGCACTGGAATTCAAAGGCTCAGTCTCTGAAGACTTTGAGTCCGCAATGTCCAGCAACTTGTAAGACGGGCCGAGCATCACCTTTCGAACCCAGATCCAACCAAGGGGCATGAGTCCTCCTGCAGTAGCCCAGATCTTCCAAGACAAAGCAGAGCTGTTTTCCTTGTACTCTCCGTAGGCAATAGTGCCGATCACGATAATTGTTGTCAGGTCAACCCATGGCACAGTGGCTGACATGGACCAGTAAAAGTATTCCCATTGCTTCGCAGCGTCTTTGGGAGACTTTTGGACGATTGGGTAGACTGAGGGGAGAAGACGGTAACCCGATGTCATGGTACCGCCGTTGATGAGACTGCCAGCGATGGCAATACCCTTGAGGGCTGGGAGATAGGCATGAAGGGAAGACATAATTGTGTGCTTGTTGAATAGTGTTTTGAAGAAGTGATGATGGAGAAAGGAGATGACTATGTGTGATAAAAAGTAATAAAAATTGAACGGAATACTTGCTGGTGGCCGTATTGGATCTTTTCACTTGTAATTGAAAGGAGAACTCGCTGTTATAGTAAGCTGGCCTTCAACAAAATCGAGGGAACAGCCAGCATTTACATTACAAGGCTCTATGCATGGAAACCACTGGACAAGTTGTGATCGCACTGTGAGCCATACTGGTAACACCACAATACACAGGTAAGGTCCTGGTTGTGCACAGCCTTTTCGGTCCTAACTACATATGGAACTCCTGTGAGGTTATACTGGAAGTTTGCAGTGCGCCACTGGACAAGACGCTGACCGATTGAGGGTTCAATGTGACTGTTGAAGTGACAGTGGAGAGAGCTGAAAATCTCAACGCAGCTGCATCTAAGGATAACAGAGGACAGCTCACAATTCGCTCACAATCACGTTCATTTGAACTGAGACATTCACAATCCCCAGGACATTCTTGGCTACAAGTTACAACGTTCAGGGTTGCAATATTGGCTTTAGCGCCTGCCCCCGGCCTGCATTAGCCTTTGCAATAGTTAGTTACCTCTCAGCGCTAGCTCACGGTGAGTAGTGCTCTGCTCGTCTTGGGCTTAGTGCTCTTTCCGTGGCTGGCTGTGCTGTAGACTCCGAGCATTCATGGACTTTCAGAAATATGGCAACTCTCCAAAAGTCCATTTCGCCAGAAGAAAGATAAGGCCCGTATCGGATACCCCTGGAATTGAGGCCCTCCGAGCGGCTAATCATCGTGGAGTAGATACGAAGTCATTTAGGAGATTTTCTCGAGAGATGGGGCCTTGGTAACGATACAGCTTGTCTGGCATTTCCCCAGTAATCACGATGTTTAGAAAGGAAAGGTTGCACGTGAGCTTATTTGACCTTCTGCAGACCATCGCGAGTCAATTTATCGTTTTTCTCTCACCTCATTGGTTACGTATAAGCAGAATCAGACTTGTATAGAATAATACAATGAGGAATACGATTAATAACGCGATAGCTAGAACTTCACGCCAACGGCATTGACCAGATTCTTGACAGCACTAAAGAATTCAACAAGACCCATTGTCCACCACGATCGCCTCTTCCAGCCTTCCTCAATAGGCAGTCTCTCATCCTCAAAGATAGCTCTGACATACTTGACGGGAATCGTCTTTCCGTCCCCAAAACATCCCATCATCAGTGCGATTTGGCCACAGTTGACCTGGTGTTCAGCAGGCCCATAAACCAACTCTGGATTATCCTCCAGTTGGCGCGAGATGCGGGCTTTGATGAACCGGGCAAGGTCTTCAGTGGTGAGAGTTTCACCATCGAAAGAATAGTCCAACATTTCTTCAATCAAGTCTTGCTGTGGATCATTGTTTCCTTGCTTCTGAGCAATGTCTCGTCTTGAAAGTGAGATATCGTGCTCGATAGCGCCGTGAGAAGCAAGATCAACAAGATTGAGATACTTCTTTCCATCAGTGATCTGCTTGGAGTTCCAGCAGCCGAAATAGTCAAAGAAGGAGTAGGGGTTCTTGATGAGGGTCCAAATCCTCTGCCATGTGCCAACAGGCTTTTTCATGTATGCTTTGGCAGGGTTTTGGTACTCAAAGTAGGTGGGATAGGCGAAGACAGAGCCGAGGAGAGGACTCATGCCGACGTGTTTCATTGCGGCGTTGAGATCTTCCTTGAAAATGCCGCGGCCGCTGCGCTCAAGATAGCCATGGTTGGCGAGAGCGTTCACAACGGGGCATGGGCTTCTGCTGGCATTGGGAGGAGCCTCTTCAAACTCTCCAACTGCGGGTGTATGAGGCATTGGAATGGTGACTGACATGGACTTTGAGGGCCTTGGGGTGATGGGGAATAAACAAGTGAAGGCAAGTGAGGTGATTTCGCAACAGCAGAAGGACGTGGGATTGTCGCTCCTTGAATCAATATGAGCTGTTATACTGCGGCGAGAAGAAGCTAAAAGGTTACTGGTGAACTCCTGCTATCATTGACCAATGGTTTCGAGGCCGATTGCATTGAAGTCCAGACCTGTAGCGTAGTATTCGTGGCGGCCAGTTGAGCGCTGAGTATTTCCAATAGTCCCAAGATCAACCGCACTACTTAAGCCAGAGTTTGAGACATCGGATGTACCTGTGGGACGGAAAGGAATCAGATGCAAGAGCTGCATTACTGCTTACGTCTTGTGGCTTGCTGAAACTGGCAACTTATTCACTCAGTTGGGTAAACTTAATGCAGCTAGGACTCTCTCACCGGCGCACGGTACTGACAGGGGCAGGGTACGACAGTCTCACGATAAGCGCCGGATACCTGACCGGTTGATAACCGGGTTACGGGATAGTCCTTGGCTTATTTGTGCATATAACAGCTACAAGCTTTCATGCCACACGCCGTTTAGCGGCCCTGGAACCGCTGGAAGTGGAATGTGATGATGCTGATCTGACCAACGGCTAACGATGCACGCGTTTTCAGCTCCAAAGGTGGCCTGAGCACTAGTGCTAGTCTGGACAAGGCGCTATTTTAGACCCGTTAGCGGTCAGCCAGCCGCAACGGGCCGTGTGGAGAGTTCAGTGGATGAATTTGCAAGTGGCTGAGCGGGGAATGTGATAACGATGCAACATTGGGTTAAAGTCGTGATGACCGCTGCTCGTATGCGTGTTCAGGTTCAGCTCTGAACTTTGTCGTGAGTGATTTGGCTTAGTCGTTTTTTGGTATACAAGACTTGACTTTTGTGATAGCTGGAGGATCCGATGCACGAAATCAATAGCGGTAGACTAAGAAATGTCACGATGACGAATGAGCAGTACACGAATGTCAGCCACGCGGCATGCAAGGTTCGTCAGCTCGAGAGTTGAGCGGGGATTAGCCAGAAGCATATTGAGTAAAGTATTCTTGGCGTTGCAGATGCCGAGATATGGATAACAATGCCCTAGAATTGGTTCTGATAGAGCGGAGTAAGCGAGGCAGGGTCTGATCGATAGTTTGTCTTCACAGTGCATTCACAATCTCCATGCGGATGCAATGCCCAATCTACATTGACTGATAATAGGCCCCCAGGCTGCACCAGCTCAAAGGGAGCATTGCAAAATACTCTTTTTACTTCACACTATCTCATTCCATTTCATCTCCTCACCTTCAGTTCAAAAGATTGTCCAAGTCACTTTCACCAAGTGTACCTCCTCCCATCTCTTGTTGTGTTAGTCTTTTGTGATACTGCAGACCCCTCCTCACAGTCACCATGAATGGCCACTCTCAGCATTCACATGAGCCTGTGATGAGCAAGCAAGATGAAGATCTCATGCAGCTCACGCTACAACTCAGAAACAAGAAAGAAGCTGAGAAGTATGCCAAGTATCACGGCGACAAACTCATTGGAGTATGTATCACTGCCGACATTGCATCACACTTGCTAACGTCTGTAGAACCCCATTGCTCCCAAGGTTGGCTTATGGGAAGATGTCAAATCCGTCTTCTCCAAGTCAAGCAACTGGCCCGCCTTGAAGAGAACGGCAGATGGCATCATCAAAGGCACTGGACTTGATGTAAGTTGGCCATGTATCTCATAAACCCGCGTACTGACGATGTATAGGGACAGAGTCTTGCGACAATCGCTGGCAGTCTTTCTGACTACAGTGTTCAGCGCCAGAAGCTGATCGATGGCCAAGTCAAAGACAAGTACGACAAGATGCTGCACCGTAAGTTTATACAAAATTAGGAGAGACTGATTACAGATGCTAATTTTTTCAGCGCCTTTGACATACCTTGGCGATGCTTTCCAGTATCGAACTGCTGATGGCAAGTTCAACAGCGCCATGAATCCCCATCTCGGCCAAGCTGGTGCCCCATACGCCAAGACTGTACCGTCAAAGACAGCGCCGTTGGGAGCTCTCCCTGATCCTTCTGATCTCTTTGACAAGCTCATGGCACGAGAAGAAGGTGGCCGTGAGAGCCAGTCTGGACTCTCTGCCATGCTCATCTACCACGCAACCATCATTATTCATGACATCTTTAGAACCAACGACAACGACAAGAACATCTCTGATAGCTCTTCTTACCTCGACTTGTCGCCTCTCTATGGATACACCACAGAGATGCAGCGCAAGGTCCGAGATGACAAGTTCAAGCTTGGTCTCTTGAAGCCCGATACGTTTGCTGAGGACCGTCTACTTCGACAGCCACCTGGCGTCTGCATCATGCTCGTTATGTACAACCGCTATCACAACTATGCTGCAAGACAACTTCTACGCATCAACGAGAATGGTCGCTTCAGAGTTCCTGCCATGTACGAGAAGACCAAACTTGTCTCTTTGATCAACGAGCATCTCCCCGAGAAGGACCAATATGGTCAAAAGATTCCTTTGGATAAGAATATTCAGGAGATGTGCAAGCAGTACGAGTCTCTCTGGCGAGAGGTTCGCGCAGCAAGGCCTGGGGATGCACCATACGCTCCTCCGCAGACGCCTCATGAGACAGAAAAGGAGAAGACGAAACGAGAAGAGGCTGAGAAGAAGCGACACGACGCCTTGGAGGAGATTGAGAAATTCAACAAGTCCCAACTGAACCAAGACTTGGAAAACCTGACGACCGATCTCAAGCTTCTGCTCAAGAAGAAGACCTTGAAACTCAAAGACCACGATCATCAAGCTGCCAAGGACTTTGAAGCGGCATGCGACGAGTTCAAGGAAGCTTGGGAAGCAGCCTGGGACAAACAAGACGACGATCTCTTCAACACGGCTCGCCTCATCACCTGCGGCATGTACATTCAGATCTCAGTCCACGACTACTTGAGAGCGCTCATGGGTTTCCACCAGTTCGACACCAACTTCACACTTGACCCTCGCGCCGACTTTGATCAGAAAAAGACCAGTCGTGGTATTGGCAACCAAGTCACGGTCGAGTTCAACCTTCTCTACCGTTTCCACTGTGCCATCTCGCGTAAGGATGAGGCATACACTGAGGAGTTTATGAAGGAGGTATTGCACTTCAAGGACCCAAGCAATACGTCCCTCCCCGAGTTTCTGGGTACCATGGCAGCTGTGAAGCAGAAGGCTGCCGAGGACCACAAGTATGGCAAGAGGGAGCCTGAGCCATGGGAGGTCACCTTTGGTATCCCCGAGGACGGGCCAGCACCTCCAAATGGAGCTGGGTCGTCTGGTAACACTTCGGACAATGGAATCGCTTTGAACGGTGCTTCTTCCAGTATCAGCCCAGGGAAGGTCACCAAGTCCAAGCACTTCACTCGCAACGCCATTACCAACCTCTTTGATGACAAACAGATGCTTGAGGAGCTTACCTCGGCTATGGATGACCCCATCTCCAACTTTGGTCCTCGCAACGTTCCCAAGTGTCTCAAGTCCGTTGAGATCATGGGCATTCTTCAAGCTCGTCGATGGGAGTGCGGAACTCTGAATGACTTCAGAGACTTCTTTGGTCTAACCAGACACCAGTCTTTTGAGAGCGTCACAAAGAACGTTGAGATCCAGAATGCACTCCGAGATCTTTATGAGCATCCTGACAAGATCGAGCTCTATCCTGGTATCTTCTGTGAGTCTGATGAGTACATGGGCCTGGACCCAGGACCTAGTGAGTCCAGCTCTGCTCTTTGGTCTGCCATCTTCTCCGATGCAATCACTCTTGTTCGATCTGATCGCTTCTATACTGTTGACTGGAACACCAACTCTTTGACCTCTTGGGGCATGAAAGAAGTCACTCCCAACAACGAGGTTTGCAAGAGTTCAGTCTTCCATCGCCTACTTCAACGTGCTTTCCCAGGCTGGTTCCCCTCCAACACCATCCGCTTCTTCCATCCTTTCTACACAGCCAAGCAGAACGGCATCTACGCCGAGGCTCAAGGTTATGGTGATTGGTTCAAGGAGACGGTTGATCACCCAAAGGTCGCCGTTGGTGCCCCGGTGCAGAAACCAGAGAAGCCGTGGTATCTCAGCAAGTACGACGACATCAAGATCATCTTGCAGGGCGAGAAGGCTAAGAACTTTACAAACCCTGCGTATTACTACAAGGAGAACCTCCCTCAAGTGGTCAAAGACGTGTTGACGACGGTGGAGGGGAAGAAGGATCCCAAATACACATCCACGATTGACGATTACGTCAAGGATGTGGAAGAAGACTTGAAGAAGTATCTTGACCAAGAGATGAGAGCGATTGTCAAGAGAGAGTCTATCTCTATGACCAACTCAACATTCCAGATCGACGCTACTCGAGAGTGGGTTTCCCTCTACCCTTTGTCTCCCAAATGCAGCTGACCAATTCATAGCTTCGCCATTCCCGTTGTCACTCGATACGTCGCTGATTTTCTCGGCTTTGGCAACAAGCTCTTCAAGACCCCCACTGAGGCCAAGGACACGTACAGCGAGAACGAGATTTATCAGCACATCACAAACTGCCAGATCTTCCTCTCATACAACGCTGATGAAACCAAGTGGTTGCAGCGTCGTGAAGCTTTCAAGGCTTCCATGAAGAAGCTCATCGAACTGACCCAGAGAGGAACGATCTGGGAGGCTGGGCAGTGGGACATCACCAGGGCGTTGTTCGGTAAGAAGGAGACTAATGCTATGCATGACCTTGGAGTTTTTGTCGCGAAGCAGGTTTTGGGTTATGAGAAGGAACAGAGTAAAGCGGCTGCTATCCTTCTTCTCATCTGCCTTGATTTTGCTTACAATGCAGTCGTTTCGGTAAGTCACTCTAATGCCAGCTGCATTATCATCGTCACATGAGACACGCTAACCACTAGCAGTTCACTGCTACGCTGGACGGGTACATGAGAGACCTTTATGCAGCCGCTGATGGCCGTCCGCATCTTATGCTCCTGCGTAATGACATTGGTCCACAATGGATTCAAGTCCAGAAATGTGTCTTCAGTGACAAGCCCAACGCAGATGAGCAGCTTGAGAAGATGGTCCAGACAATGGCGCGCATCACCGTTCGACAGCCCATTATTCGCAAGGCTGACCAAGACGGCACGTACACCTTTTCTGCCAGCGTGAACAAAGGAAAGGAAGTTACCATCACGAAAGGTCAGGCTGTTATCCTGGATCTTGTAAGTTCATTCCACCATACATCCGTCCAAACTGCATACTAACTGTGTTCAACAGGCCAAGGCCGGCGAGGAGGAGGGAGTCAAGGGCAACGCAGAGAAGCAACAGCTCCTAATGTCCCAGCTCAGCATCGCCGACAAGTTTGGCGTCTTTGCACCTCGACGCGTTGCCACGATCTCTCTAACCTCAATGATCAAGTTCGTCGCTCAGATGAAGAACCCTCGTCGTGGTCACGATGCGCAGGGCAAGCTTAAGAAGATTAACCTTGACTCAACCCCTGAGGGCTACGCCAATTACATGGCTCCTGGACGGGTCAGCTGGATTCAGCAACAGGCCAAGAAGCTGGAAAGCCCTGGAGAGGTAAAGGATATTGTTACCGATGGCATCCTGCGGCCGCAGACTGACACCTATCTCACCCCAACCTGGGATGAGTTCGTTCCCTTCCCCATGACATGGAAGATTCGTTTCGACGGCTTCGGAGAATCAGACTACAAGGTTGGCACCAATGACTACGGTCGAGTCAAGACAATGCCTACGCTTCCTGATTTCTGTCCTCCATGGTATCAGCCTCAAGGCCCGAGCACAGATGGTGGTGCTTTTGCTTCTACTGTTTGCATTTGTGCTCATGAAGGAGCTGGAAAGGGTGAGGTTGGTGAGAAGGGTGAGAAGGTTCATAAGAAGGGTTGTCCTTGTGTTGGTGGCTCGAAGAAGAAGTCTAAGCTGAAGACGGCTCAACTTTCGACGGGCTGTGGATTGAGTGATAACTGTGTTCATAAGTAGTGTTATTGTGACTTTCTAATAGTTATTGGTGTCTTGTATAATTATGTGTCACTGTGCTTTACCTTTGGTCATTACTGTTGAGGAATGTCATTTGCCTGGACGAAGTTCGTTCTCTGCGGCTGATTCTAGACTACATGCACCCTCTATCCGCCTTGGAATTCCGGCTTAATGCCAATGTAAACAACTACTGAAATCTGCCAAAACTTAACCTCTGTTATCGCGAAGATATCTAAGCCACTTCATCAGATGGGAGAAACTTACGAGACGACCTATCGCAATGATAAGTTGGATCTGACAGAGCCATGACATTCGGCAGCCGTGCACTGAGTTCCGGCGTTTATTAATCCATGTGATTTAATTACCAATATCTTACTTTCCGTATTGACATGGGCAGCCATATTTGGTATTTGCCCCTTTGTATGCGATAAGTGGGATGGGCTGTGCATCATCTAATTAACTGTTACGATAAGTGGGATGACTGGGGTTAACAATGACTTTGGCAAGTCGCTGCAGCACAGCTTGAAGGGCGAAAACTACACTGTAAGCTTGGCTGAGCGAATAATGAATGAAGCTTGGTAATCAACCGGGCTTTATTTAATTGTCTACTGATTGAGTTTCATTGTCCACTATGATACGGAGTATTTGATAACTAATGATGCCGGAATCATACGAGGGCGTCAAGCTTGTTTAGACAAAATAGGAGCAAACGATAAGCGTCATGTATTGGGAGCCTGTGGGTTGCATAGCCAGCTTTCATGGATCTTCTTAAACTGCCTAAAGATACAAGCAAGAACGAGCTTGACTCACATGAGCGACACGCCATATTTTCTTGTAAATCAATGCCCCAATGTAGACTTGAGATAACTATGGACGAGAGCAACTTCTCATGTACGAATATAGGTTAGCTGAGCTGTGTCGGGTTGCGAAGGTGAGTGATGACCCATTTTGGGGCTTATCGCTAAGCGAGAGCGCCTACAACTGCTTAATATAGTCTAGCTCTTCCGCGCAAACAACGCTAAGACCCATGGGAGATCTGCACGAGGCCAGGATGATCCTCGTGAATCTCCTCTATCTGAGGGGAACCTCGGATATTACACAAAGCCGGGCCAGGATTAAGCATAAGAGGCTCACAGATAAAAGGCGGGGAGTACGTTAGAGTTCATAACCGGACAGCCCTTTAGTCATGGATGAACCAAGCCGACCAATGCTATCAACAGGCGTGGGGGCAGTTTATACGATGGACCGTGTCGGAAGCTTCTGTGATATTTCCAGGGCCTCCAACTTCCTGATGTAGTAGCACTACCCCATAGCTTCTTGAACTCTAAGCGTGGCATCGGTGGTAACAGCGGGGATAGATAACGGCAATTACGCTGAGGAGAGCCTGTATGGGAATAAACAGTTGCCAGAGTATAAATAAGAGCAACCACTCGCGATGGGGATCACTTTATCACAAACTCAAACAACAGTTACATTTTCGATTGAGTTTTCACAATCATATCGTCACCATGTTGCCAAAGCTTATCACAAACATCCTTGTTTCAGGCGCTCTCGTTGCTGCCGCCACTCAAGAGCCCCTCCAGCCTAACCACTGCGACGTTGCCTGCCAACTTGCATATCGCAAGGCTCTGTCTGTTGAAACCAACCGCTGGGTCAACCAAAACCTTTCGACGGATGAATTTTATTCCAACCCGTCCAATCTTTCCGATTACTCTGCTGGTGATCTTGTCAAATGGGAAAATGTTCCCGCTGATCAAGCCTCCAAGAGGTGGACCCTTCCCGGCGGAGTATCCCTGTCTCGGTTTTTCTATATCACCGAGGACATTGATGGAAAGCCCATTCCTGCCACTGGGTTTGTCTTGACGCCTTACTCGAATCCTCTTGGCAACGACAAGCCTTTCCGAACACTTGTCTGGACCCATGGAACTGCTGGTGGTACGCGTCAGTGTGCGCCGTCAAATCACCGGGCTCTGTACTATGAATGGGCTGGACCCTTTGCTCTTGTTCAGCAAGGCTATGTTGTAATTGCCCCCGACTATGCTGGTCAAGGCAGTGATATTCCCCAGGGCTTCATGTATGAATCCGGGGCACTTCACGCTGCAGATGTTAGCTTCGGACTACAGGCTGCACGCAAGGCTCTTGGAAAGCGCATTACCAAGGAATGGGTTGTCATTGGACATAGTGAGGGTGGTATGACTGCATGGAGGACTGATGAGCGAGAGGCCAAGCCGGGCAAGGCAACTGGTGGTTTCCTCGGCGCTGTCGCAATCGCCCCAGCTCTCCAACCCATCAAGCTCATTCCGGAATCCTTCCGCCGGGCAAAAGATGGCCCAGCTGGCGATGTTGTCTCTATCTTCCTCCTCCAGTCCATCTCACGACTCTACTCCTCTATCAAGGTCGAGGACTACGCTACGGACATTGTCCTCAGCCGCATCGCCCTTGCAGACCAGGGTTGCATCAACACAGGAGGTACAATCTATGGCAGTCTTACCGTGAAACAGCTGTATAAGAACACTAGCTGGGTTGAGCATCCCGACTTCGTTGACTGGCAGAAGCGTTACAACGGCGCCGGAGAACACCCTCTCGCAGCACCCATGCTTGTTATCCAGGGAGGTGATGACATTCTGACATACGCTGAGTATGCTGAAGAAGATTTCAATGCCACCTGCAAGAAGTATCCGGAGTCAACTGCTGAGTATAGACTTTACCATAAGACGGATCATGGCCTTGCTCTTTCAGTTTCTCAGGCTGACTTCTTTCCCTGGATTGAGGACCGTTTCAACAAGGTCAAGTTGAACAAGGGCTGCAAGAAGACTGTTATCAAGCCTGTCACCAATAACTTTGGACTTGCCTCCCAAGAGTGGCAAGTGGAGCTGTGAAAACTATAGCCTTGATGCATACGGGATGTAAGATTTCATAATAAGACGCGATATTATGATTGAGTTGGAACTTGTGTATATATTTATTTACCGCTGTTATGTTTCGTATGGTAGTCTTCGTTTATGACAGGCGGTCACTTTTGCACGAAATGGTCGGTACAACAGACGCTGAGCAATAGGTCTGACGCTACATAGTTATGATTGATCGAACGTTGTGGAGGAAGAATTGCAGGTAAAGAAGATGCAACAAGAGTTGGAACCATGAATATAGTCTGGAAAGGCAAAGACAATTTAGAGGCAGAAACCCTGCCCTGAGCAATTTAACAACTATGTAAGTTACCCTTTGTTCTTTATAGGTAAAACGCGTAAGAGTGGGGGCGTTCTCCACGCGTGGGAGGCCCACCAGATTTTTTGTTTACAGCCCTGGCTCGACTCCTCTTTGATCGTCAGCGTGAAACAATCATTGACCTCATTTATTGCTGATTGCCTTATCAACGAAATCCATTGAGAGTTATTACAACGGTGTTAAAATGGATAGCTCATCCCTAATGCTAGCGATCCAGCTCCAGCAGCAAGACCTGAATATCTGGGAGCAGTCGGCGAAAGGAAAGCAGCGCCAAGGCAATCTGACAGACTCAGACTTGGCTCTTGAGGCATGTCGCCTTGAGCTTGAGGCCATGATGGCACAAATTTCCGACCATGCTTTGGCCCTCAGCATTGCAAGGGCCGTTGATGCAGATGCTCAGGTCATTAGAGAAGCTCAATTGGCAGAGGAACAGGCTGCGAGAGACCATGAGTATGCTCTTAGGCTATCAGCGGATCCAAGCGCAAGAGGACGGCCATATGGAGAGCGATTACAAGAAGAGGGGCCCATGTACGACGGCGAGGATGATTTGATTGATACCCTAAGATCGCTGAACTTGGGCGGCTCAGCAGACTCGGTCTCGGGTCAACCCGAGTCGTCAACCTGGGCGTCCTCACGTAAAGCGCCTGAGACTAGAGAGTGCATTGCTTGCAATGACGAGTTTCCGCCTCTTGCCCTCTCTCAGTCACCATGCTCGCATGAATACTGTCGCGTATGCCTCGTAGGCCTGGTTCGTTCCTCACTCCAAGATGAAAGCTTGTTCCCGCCAAAATGTTGTGGTCGCGCCATCCCAGTCAAGCAAAGTCGATGGTTCTCACCCCAGCTCGTCGGCCAGTTCCAGGCCAAGAACTTGGAGTTCGACACACCTAACCGCACATATTGCAGCGAGCCGTCCTGTTCCACCTTTATACCACCTGCGTTTATCGAAGATGAGGTAGGCACTTGTCCTCGATGTGTTCGGCAGACTTGTATTCACTGCAAAGGGCCGCACCATAGGGGCGTCTGCCCGAATGATACCGGGTCGCAGCAGATTTTACGACTTGCAGCTCAGAATGGCTGGCAGCAGTGTTATGCATGCTCCAGAGTTGTTGAGTTGGAGACTGGATGTTACCATATGAGTAAGTCTTCTTCAGCTTTTAGTCTAATCGCACGTTGCTGATTGATCTCATAGCTTGCCTTTGCCGAGCGCAATTCTGCTACCTTTGTGGTGACCCATGGAAGTCTTGTACTTGTCCGCAGTGGGAAGAAGAACGCCTGATTAGGCGTGCCAATGTCGTGGTTGACAGAGATGACGGTGCCGACCGCTTGGACCCCGGGATTCGTCAGGCTCGTGTTGAAGAAGAGAGAGTCAACTTGATGGAGAATCATGAATGTGAGCATGAAACCTGGGTACAGAGGGAAGGTGTACGACAATGCGAGGAATGCTTCGACGTCCTTCCTCGATACGTTTTTGAGTGTCGACAGTGTCACCTTGTGGCTTGCAGGCGATGCCGATTCAATCGACTTTGAGCCTGATGTTGGAAGCCACATATAGTTTATACATTGAATATCGTAAAGACAGATGTTCGATCAAGTTAAATAGTGCTTTTGT
Organism: Fusarium succisae; assembly: GCA_013186925.1. Taxonomy (NCBI): domain Eukaryota; kingdom Fungi; phylum Ascomycota; class Sordariomycetes; order Hypocreales; family Nectriaceae; genus Fusarium; species Fusarium succisae. The sequence continues at coordinate 76,669 of JAAOAW010000449.1, read as the reverse complement.
ATTCTGATTATGATACGCATGTAATCATTAAATAGCTACATTGTATGGGATGAATGAGGTATGTAAAATATGTTAATGGAAAAGAGGCTTAAAGGCAGGCACGTTCTTAAGGTGCGCGTTGTTGTACACAGTTCAGAGTCCAGCCCTTCCCTTGGATCGAGTATCGCTTGACACTTGCTTCACTGGGTCACCGGACTCATGCTGGTATTAACACTGGGGTATTTCGACTCCTCCTTCCAGGCTTCTGGTGCTTTACAAATCCTTATATCCTTCCCTTTTGCTTTGTACATGACCCTATTTCGGCAGTTGTCGCAGATGTGCTCAATGTCGAATGACCACTTTGCCATATATGGAGCGACTGCTCCACAGACTGTTGTCATCAGCAACGCAACAGCCTGAAGACTGTGGTTTGTTAGCTCAAGTTCTGTCAAGGCAACGCATTTCACGTACTGAGTTGTGCTGGAAGGTTTCTTCTTGACTATTGTTTCGCTTCGTCGTAGACAAAACGGACAATCAATAGCTTCGGGTTGGTCCCCAAGCAGGTGTAGAGGTGTCACAGTATTCGATCCGGGAAGTGCACATATGACTTCCAAGCCAGAAGCATATTCGATACCTGTTTGTGGTGTTGTACTAATCATAGGAAGGTTGTCACGATTATGGGCGTATTCCACGAGCGCAAGTTCGGGCGCATCGTGAATGACGGCTTGTGGAAGGCAATCAGAGTCGGCTCGAGAGGGATGTACTACTTCCAGTGTGCTATGATTGCGAGAGTCGAGATCCGTTTCGGTGAGGGGCGGTGATGTGAATGACTCGGTCGATCGAGAGGTTATAGGTGTCATGGCCATTGGTGACACAGAGACATTGAAGGCGACGGGGCTGGATGTTGTTGTCATAGGCGACACAAAGCCATCTGTTGTGAGAGGATCTGTTGTCGTTGCCTCCGAGTAGCTTGGTGGTGGTAGCGGACTGTTCATGTTAGTTAAGACATTCAGAAGGTGAAGATGCTTCTTACCCTGCCGGGACATGGTACAGTTGCTGGTCTTTCGAGTCCATTATGGGGGAAATGAATATGAGACGAGTGACAAAACTTGGCAGCATTCCACTAGGAAGAGCAGGAGACAGGATATTTAACTAGCTCAATGCAAGCTCGAGTACCCCAGCCTATTAGGCTATTGTGTTCGGATTCGACGGAGTTTCTCATCAAAGCGATCATCCAACTAACAGATGAGTCGAGGCCCTACGAGGCTAAGTTTAGATTAAAGTGAAACCATACAGCATCTCGGCCACGCGTAGCGTGCGCAATGATCAATCCCAGATCCATAATGCAATTTGAAATCATGCCGCAGATGGCATTAAACCAACGGCACAGTCCGGTACCGAAACCGAAACCGAGAGCGGCACCGAAACCCCTCAACCAATCAAACAGCAGCTGCTTCATTGCATAATGACGATCAAAGAGACCCAGACTGAGCCATGAGCCTTGCCAACATTCTTGAGGTTCCAACAAGCTTATTTGGTTGGGCCTTGTTAAAAATAGTGCCGGTAGGGCTGGTTTTCCGGGCAGCACTATGTCTCTAAGCCTCAGAGCTCGGTTTCTCTTTTGCACTTTGCAGGTTTCTCGAATACGTGTATGAGCATGCACGGCAACTGCCGCGTAATAATAGAGTTGAGACTTGTAGATTCATAGTGTTTTGAGTCAATTGCCAATCTTATAAATGTTTGGTGTTTCCAGCAATGAATGTCTGGCTTTACCATTATCATTCTCAAGCCTCAGCATCCTCATTCCATTGCATTCACACTACCGCCTTTTTTGCTCGCTGTTCTTACCAGTTCTATCACAATGACGCCTGTATTTCTCAAGAAGATGGAGCCCTTCTTTACTCTCCGCAACAAGATGCCCCTGCAGATTCTCTTAGTCACCTTGATCATTACCGTCATCACCCTCTCGGGCGTGCGACTCATCTTGCCCAATCGGCCCCGAGGTCGCTCCACCACCATGGGTCTCGGCATGGTAAGCTTATTTTCCGGCACACGATCTCTCAGATCTATCTGACATGTTTCTTTTCAGGGTGCCAAGTCACTCATCATCCTGACCTACGAGATCCTCACCGAACACTTTATTCGCTTCCATCGCTGGCACAGCCTCAAGGCCTACTTCATCCTCAACGCGATGGAGGTTGTCTTCTGGGCAGCTGTTGCATTCATGATGATTCAGGGTAACTCTAAGCTCTGTGTCGGAACGAGTTGCGCGCTGGGTTGGGTTGTCTTTGTATTGGCTGGTATCCTGAGGTATGTCATTCTCAATATCTATAGCAAGCAGATCATGACTAACAAATCAGCCCGATATACAAGTACCTTGCTGTGGTCACCTACTTGGACTGGCGTTTCTACAAGAAGAATGGCTTTCCCCGCGGTACCAGGACAAAGAATACGGATGAATCCCTCAGCACTCTCCGCTCAGATGACACTGCCTATCACCACTGAGAAGCGACACGCGGAGGCTGTGATAAGGGCAAGATGTTGAAGGAGGCACGGAGATAGAGCTGCGTTACAATATTTTGAAGGAGTTACCGGGATTGTACTTGGATGGAGTTTTGTTGATTATCTATGCATTCGTTTGGCTTTTGTATTCCAGTTACTTTCTTTTGTTTTTAGATGTAGATGGTCTATATCTCGTTGGAATCAATGCGCTTGAACGTTTCTCTCACATTCAACAGCTGCTAAACACCACTGCAACATTGATGACCATCGTGGTTCCATCTCATTCCGAATGTCTTGTAGTACCGGCTTCCCCCAATTCCTCATAAACCATTGGGACCTCCCAACTCGGTCCAAGATAACACAATAGTGCGCGAGGACACAAAGGGCAACAGGGTGCCGCTGCCTAATCAGGTCCAAGAATTCCGGGCTCACTGATAAACACCAAGTCATTGCGATACGCTCGTCGGGTGCAGCCGTTGTGCCAGTGTATCTCTCAATCCATGTAATTGCTGACGCTATTGATTCTTGACATATTGATAAAGCCTCATCTTCAAGGCCGTCGGGTATGACAATCTGCCGCAGCTGCGCGAGCGTGGCATCAAGAAGAGGCGTTGAACCAGCCTGGTTTCCTAGAACGAAAAGATACGCAATTCTGCTTTCCTTGAGTAGTGGCTCGTACCTGTCCAGGATGTCGTTCATGCCCCGAATAAGGACAAAAACATCGAGAAGATCGTCGATGCGAGGCTGTTGGCCGGCATTATGAGCGCCGAGACCAGCGAATGCTCCAATACCCAGTAGTGAAGATGATAGAAATATCTCTACGCAGCTTTCTTCAGTGATGCACGCGACAGCTGACCGAAGACCAGCGATGGCTTTATTTTGGTGTTGTGACGCACAGATAGCGTAGTCTGATCGATCTGGGTGCAGGGAGGCCAAGTGGAATGCAGATACAGACAAGACTTGGTGGAGAAGATAAACATGGCTGAGGGATAGCCGGGGTAACTCAATCTGCCATATCTGCCGAAGCTCATCTGCTCGTGGAAGGGTAAGGTATGTAGACGTCGAATACTGATGCATCAGCTCAAGATCCGTGAGCCAAGTACTCTGCTCTATTGACTCTTGGCCTGTAACGAACTTGGCTAGGTACGGCAATGGATCCGGGCTCGCGATTGACGAGTCGGCATTTGAGCTTTTCTGACGATCATCCCTCAGGGCCTCGGTCTGTGTAATCAATCAAGTCAGGGTCTGTTTATATCCACATTGATACAACCTACGGACTTTATCAGCTGAACGCCCTCGCCGTACTTCCGAGGGTTCCTGGTAGACACACGATAAGCCGTGTCTCTCGCACGCCGCGCAAGGCTGCTTCTCATCGCACTGACTGGGCAATTAGTCACGGCATTGACGCGTGCGTGCTGAGTACCCGTTCTCACCTTGACGCGTCGTTGTTTACAGCGCGTGCAACCCCTCCGAGACTTTTTGAACCCTAAGCGCGGGGGCATTATGACAGCTTTGTCGACTGTTCTTTTGCTGAATGGTTTGGTTTCGCTATCGGTTTCGCGACGGATTTTGGGTGGTTAGCGGTTGATTGGGTTGCATGGAATGGACAAATTGTGGTTGATCAGTGGAGATTAATTATGCCGAATTATGAACACTGCTTATGTAAAGCCTCGTTCAAGGTTTGCGCTACACTCAGATCTGGTAAGGTGTTTTATTTATTAACGTCTAAGTGTAATAGGGTAGCTAGCCAAGTAGGTACAAGAAAGACTCTAAATCTAAGCAAGAAAACGACTGTCTAGAACCATCTACTGATAAATGCCTGTAAAATCTAATTGCTCCATTTGCCAACGGTCTAAAAAGTCAAACCCGATAAAGTCCCCATACAAGAATGACTGATCATCCTGTGGCAGAGTCATTTCTGTTTGAGCCGGTGGTAAAATATGCCCGTCACTCAGAGTTTGGTCTTGAGAGATGGTCTGCATCGTGCTAATTTGCTCAGTGTCGTTCGTGGACATTGGGTAGAGCTTGTTCTTGGAGAGGACAATCTCAAACGCAGGTAAAGCTCTCTTGATAGCAGGAGTATCGCGAATCTGGTCTAGGGCAAGCATGGTGTGCTGGACCGATATCCGAGCCATTGAGCGAATGAGACTCGACTCTGCAGCATCAAGAGCAGACTCTATATGTAGGGCCAAGAGTGCAGTGATGGTGGTTATGCTGAGAAAGAAAAGGTCAGAAAGCTCAAGCATATATGTATCAGAGGGAGTACTCACAAAGTAGTTGGTAGCATTTGAATCATGTTGTTAATCATGACTCGTTTGACGATAGTGTCAAGCTCAAAGATTGCCGATCTGAAGCGTTGCTGCGCCCACTCGCGCAATCCACCATCACTCATCTGCCATCGTCCACGGCGCAGCAAACGACACATGATGCACTCAAACCGATAGCTGGTGGTCAGAGCCTCGAGATGATAGATCTCACCATCTGAAAAAGACGCCATAAGCTGCATCCTTTCGGGCAGTGAGGTTCGCCACGCATCGAGTGGCAGTATTCTCTTGTGAATCTCCTCTGCAGATGGGTTTGAACTTGTCACAACAGACATGACATTCCCGACTGAGATTAATATTAGATGATTTGTTTATTCCAGAGAGGGCTGAACTCACAGATCTGAGCTAACTCGCATTGAGCTATGAGTGACACCTTTTGAGCCTGAGAGATTGGCGATAGGATGCCAGACCATTGCTCAATCTCTTCAGTCTCCCAATCGGCCTCTGTGAGGGGTCTTATGGGAGGCGCATTGGCAAGTAGTCGCATATTCTGTGTGTTGATGAAGAAATGGAAGATATCCCTGTTCTGTAAGGCGTTAGCCAGGCGTTCAAATTATGCAGGTCTGAACTCACATGTAAAACCCACCAGATTCGTCTGTACAACTTTTGAGATCCATCGTCACGAAGGCAACTGAAATGCGTAAGCAATGTCACTATTTGAAGACGGTGAAATAGCCGCAACTCACGCGTTTTGTACACCCATCTTTGAAGCACGACGGACAGAGTTGTGAAACCAGTACTGAAAGTCCCGGTCAGATGGATGATCCAGGATGATGGCACCAAGAATCATGGATCCTTGCAACATAGAGAGTGGATCTCCTTGGCAATGGAAGTCATGGAAGAGCTTGGCCTTTGAGAAGAAAGACGCCTGTGCAGTTGAGCGATCTGGATAGCCGCAGCCAATCAGGACGTCATGGGTGACATAGAGACTTGCAGCTGCTGCTACAGCATGAAGCAAGAAAAGACAACAGCCCCCCGAGCGATAACTCTGGATAAAGTCTGTTCTATTGAGGATGGGTGCGAAAGGGTGTACATAGTCGAAGTATGCTTTGACTATGTCGTCCCTGTAACAACATTAGCTAATCTCACTGACAGTGGTGAGATAGACCTACATGAATCGGGGAGGGGGAAGCTGGAATACTTTCTTCTTGGCAAGATACTCGTTGTCGACATCGTCAAGCTGAGGCGGTGGATTCCAATGATGTATTTGACTGTTGAAGCTGTCATCTGGTTCATCATTTGACTGATGATCACTTGCATCTGTCTGAGCTGCCGATGTGTCATTGACCGTGTCTTGCAAAATATTGAGATACAGTAGATCAGCCTGGGTTTGCCCCGGCGGCCGACGATCCCTCGAGTGGGGAGTGTCGTTGCGTAAAGAACTGCCAGTGTGACTTGCATGGATAGACTCTTCTACAGGATCAGAATGAGAACTATCTGTTGTCTGCCTCGACACATTTGTTGGAAGCTGTTGTTGTCGTGGCTATGGATGTATACAATTATCAGCATGGCACAGGCTAAATGGCAGTGCACCACAGAGGATGCATCACTGAGGTGATACGAGGGGGGCAATGAGACAGTGACTAACCGACAAAACGGAACCATTCGTATCTGGTATATTTTTCCGCGACCTGGGCGTTTCGGCATTACGTCCTTTTCTAAAACACGCATCAGCAACCAAGCTTCAACACAAAACTTCACTCATTCATATTCTCAAAACTCACACAGTCCGACGTTTCCGTGCCGACAAGACACACTCATCCGGACACTCTCTACTAACACAGCTGCCGCAGGGAATCCCAACAACAGCAGCATTGCACTTGATCTTGCGCGTTCTACACGGCACACAGGCTTTGCTAATCTTGGGCGTAGACGAAGCCCGAGACGGTAGAGGCATTGGGAATCAGATAAACGAAAATAAATGCGGTGGATATTTTTTGGTTGTCGTGTAAGATGCCGAGATGAGAGGCGGTGCGGGGCTTGCCTGATGTTGAAGAAGGATGAAATGCCGCGGGGTTTTTGGCGGGGATTTAGTTAGTATGAAAGTGATAATGCCGTGATCCACTTATCATTACGACAGTGGCGCATGCAGGAATAACGTGCGGTTCCGAGCACGCCGAGTGGACGCCGGGAAATAAACCGGCCGAGAGTCTGCTTTCTAAGCGTGGTTATAATCCCGCCCCAAACACCGCGGACAATTCGAATATTGCACGCTGGACGTGTCGCCCCCCTAACCAACAATGGAAAAAGCAAAAGTTAATATTCGCTCCTTTAAGAGATGGGTGTCACAATGCCATAACCGTACGTCTGTGAGATTGTGTCAGAAACATCACAAACAGCCCCCATTCACAATGGCTATCGATCCTCAACCCAGTTCTCCCTCGCTGTCCTCCGAGACTATTGCCAACGACACTATCGGCAATGACAACAATGTCAACGAACCCAGCGTCGAACCAAAGACACAGGAGCATCAGCATACAGTGCCACCTCGGATCTCTCGAATCTACAGCCAAGCGCACCATATCAGCAAGTCCTTCATCGATCAGAACTACCCAGGAGAAGGCACAACACAGGCTCCCTATCGCATCAACTTCCTCCCCGACGATTCCCAAAACGCTCAGCTCCTTCCCCGATGGAAGAAGTGGGCGTTTGTCCTTCTCCAATCTCTAGCATGTCTCGCGACTACATTTGCCAGTTCAGCATTTTCGGGCGGTATCAAGCAAGTCATCCGCGCGTTTAACATCTCTCAAGAAGTCGCTACACTTGGAATCTCCCTCTATGTGCTTGGCTTCACGTTCGGGCCGTTGATCTGGGCGCCCTTGTCGGAGCTTTACGGGCGCAAAAAGGTCTTTTTCTTCACCTTCATGGTTGCGACGGCGTTTAGCGCTGGGGCAGCCGGGGCAGGTTCCATTGCTTCTTTGTTGGTTTTGCGTTTCTTGACCGGGTCTATTGGTTCTGCGCCTCTTTCGAATGCTCCGGCATTGATTGCGGATATGTTTGACAAGTCGGAGCGTGGCCTGGCTATGTGTATGTTCTCGGGAGCCCCTTTCCTTGGTCCCGCCATCGGTAAGTTCACATCCTTTATCTTGATCCGACAAGCAGCTAACAAAGCACAGGTCCTATTGCAGGTGGCTTCCTTGGTGAGACTGCAGGTTGGCGTTGGCTGCACGGGCTCATGGCCGCCTTTACTGGCGTCACCTGGATTCTCTGCACCGTCTTCATCCCAGAGACATACGCACCATACATTCTGCGCAAGCGCGCCCAGCACATGTCCAAGCTCACGGGTAAAGTATACATCTCTACTCTCGATGCAGACAAGCCACCAAGTTCGGCTGTTCACCAGCTCAAGAACGCCTTGACCAGACCTTGGCTGCTGCTGTTCAAGGAGCCTATCGTGTTCATTACCTCCATCTATATCTCCATCATCTACGGCACCATGTATATGTGTTTTGCCGCTTTTCCCATCGTGTTTCAGCAGGGTCGAGGCTGGAGCCAAGGTATCGGCGGCCTTGCCTTCACAGGTATTGTCATTGGAGTTATTCTGTCTATCATCAGCTTCGCTTTTGAAGACAAGCGATACGCTCGAGCTGCTCAGAGGAGAGGTGCGCCGATGGAGCCTGAAGATAGGTTGCCCCCAGCCATCATGGGTTCTCTTCTCATCCCAATCGGTTTGTTTTGGTTCGCTTGGACAACCTTTCCTAGTGTCCATTGGATCGTCCCAATTATCGGTACCGTGTTCTTTGCCTGGGGTCTCGTACTTGTCTTCATGGCCCTCCTAAACTATCTCATTGACTCCTGTAAGCTTCTTTCCACGCACCTTGTGAGTCTTGCTGACCAAATCTAGACGTCATCTTTGCTGCGTCCATCATGGCGGCCAATTCTGCACTGCGATCACTCTTTGGTGCCGCCTTTCCTCTGTTCACGAGACAAATGTACGATGGTCTCGGAGTCCAGTGGGCTAGTTCCATCCCAGCTTTCCTCGCCCTAGCCTGTGTCCCCTTTCCCTTCCTATTCTACAAATACGGACGCCAGATCCGCATGAAGTGCGAGTACGCTGCGGAGGCTGCCAACGTCCTCCAAAAGATGCGGTCCCTTCACGTCACTGTCACAGAAGATGACGCTATGAACGAGGCTGAGGAGATGTGGAGGGCCAGAACGCACAACAGCCACGTGTCAGCTGCTCATAGTCATGGCCATCGTCGATCCCTGAGCTACACTCGCTCTGTTTAATAAGCTAGGCTTTTGGGGAACCATGATGAGAAGAGTGAAAAGTAGTCAAATTGAGTAACTTGGGGGTTATTAGGGAGATAATCCCAGTTCAGACATTTCAAGACACGTTTTTGTTGCCTTTTCTTTTGTTTAGACCTGATAGAAATACAATTTATAGAGATCGTTATATTCATAGTCATAATTATATTTATTTATCCTTTACCATCCGCAATGAACCTTCAACTATATTCATAATGCTGAGGCGCGAGACGAATACTTATGCAAAAGTGCACTTGCAGAAAATAGACAAATGTGTTTAATTTGCATGTTTAATCCGCTTACTTTGCTTTGTAGTATCGTACATCTTACTCAACAACCCTCGAACTTTAGATATCACCCTTCCGTAGCTTCCCTGCCCAAACTGTCAGAGAGATCCATTGATAACTTTGTCCAGATAAGTCACACCAACTCATTTTGCGCGGCCTCTTCGATGAAAAGAGGTAATGTTAGTTCAACCCATTAAGAATCCTACGCCGTTATTATCATCTCGCTCGTCGTATGCCGAGTTAGTTGGACTCTGTGCTGATAAAAACTCGGAGATGCAAAAGTGAAAGTGGATTCCATGATCCTAGATTAATACTAATATTGTCGCCAGCATGTGTCTCATGCCTTCCAACTCGCTCATGAGCCTATCGTAAGTCCTTGATTCATAATATTTCAAGTTTATGTCCTGGTGGCCTCGGATCAGTTATCACATCTCAATGTGACAATAATCAGGGTTTCCAGAGACCAGGCTCACGCTTAACCCCACCAACGCAGAGCACGAGGCCAAGCTTTCAGCTGGGAATAGTCATATCGCCGTCTGAGCGCTCACATCGTGAGTCCACGCTGGCGGCTGAGTGGGGAGCTACCCCATTCGGCAATCTATCAGATACACAGGAGAGTGACTGCGAGTCATGAGAACAAATAGAAGAGGAGACTCCGTGGTATTTACATGACTAAGTCGCCGGAGAATCTTTAACATGTCCCGAAACTCTAAATCGGACAACAGGTGACGAAACGATGACCGTGCATGATTAGCGCTATTGTTTTGTGCTAATGATAGTATCACGACCTTCCAGTTCTGATCAGCCAGATGGGGCTGGTCTTGCCCTCGATTTTGCCATTTTGGGGTTTACCGGCACAAGAATAATAAAAGCTGTTATGGAAATATGGAGATGTGCTTCCCCAGATTTTGACATGAACCTCTGCGCAAAGGATCAATAAGAAACGTCACTATGCGCTAATACTATCCCAGCAACGACCAATTTAGTCGGTCAAAGCCTAATTAGTTTCTATATGTCTCTTGGTACAGCTTTCTCTGTGATGGATTTGCATTGCTTTAAGCCAAGCTTTTGGCCACGTCTCTGTGTAACTTCAGGTTCTGTTTCTGGCATCTGCAGGGTCCAACAAAGAACCCTCAGTCTCGGTCTTGGTCTAGTCCCAACTACTATTTAGGAAAGATCTCCGGACAAGAGAATCAACAGCGGATACTGAAGGCCTTCTGAATAACTGGGCCATGTGGGTTGTTACTGAAACATAGCAAACAAATGCCTGTAAATGATCTGTTTGCTCAATTCGCTTAACACAAGTTCCACATATGATCCCCGAGATGCTTTATTCCAAGGAGGTCTCGAACTTAGATTGTTTTCTTCTGATTTGCTTGATCATCAGATCTGTTGGATGCTTTGTCAACGGCGGAGTCGGCCCGACAGGGTATAGGGGGTTCGGTAACCATCTAGGCCGAAGTAACAAGGACTAGCTCAGTTGCATTCATCCCGACGATCCCGCGTCGTAATTACTCAACATGTCCAAAGACTGCCGAGGCTTGGAGATCTTAGTCGGATGATCTACTCCCCGGGAGTCACGACGACTAGGACAGGCATACTAATCAGAACCAATAAGGAATCAAGAACTTGCCGCAGGAGCCCTCTAGCGGTGAGGGCCAAGCCTCATCGGAGTAGGTAGAAGCCTCATTTGGAACAACTCTATGCCGGCACTTGTGTCTTGACGCCTTCATACCGTACCCACGAAAGCCACGTACCAGTATCCCGCTAGTGCACAGACTCCCGTACAGATTGAGTTCTGATTGAGGCTGTTCACGGGCCAACGGGTTACCTCCTCTGCAGAGACAACAGTCGCAATGTTAGAGTTTGAGCATGAGTCAGGTCCAATGCATGTTGGGGTACACGACATATCTGAAATGCATAACTTTCGTGCATTAGTTTGACAGATACAGTCGACTGAAGGCGCCAATCACGTCTCACGAACTGAGCATACAACAACCTCACCTGACTTGAGGATAGGAATTATGGTGATGCTATGATGGTTAAGAATTGCTATGTCAAAAGCCCGTCTTCATATTCCCGAGTTCATGACTGCAAGTCTGAGTAATGTGATTCACTTGCTATCGAGGAACCAGGACGAGACGGCATCACGGCACGCTTGGTTTTGAATGTGAGTCCTCCGTCTCTTCTTCCATGGAGTGTCCGCGCAGTTACAGTGTCCTGATGGAGATACAGGTCGAGGTCGGGGTATCAATTTGATAGAGGTTTCGAGGGTATAAGTGTTTTGCAGACTTGAACTTGGACGTTGACATCGAGGGAGACAAGGACAGCAGTAGACACCAAACTCTAAGACAGATATAAAGTTATACTATAGGTGCAATTAGTCAAATGAAAAGCATACGTCACCTCAAAATTCTTACTTAGGTTGCTCCTATACGAAAATCAAATCAAGTTGATTAAGACAACATATGATAATATCAATAGGTTTCAGTGCCTGTTCTCAATCCTTGTAATTTACACTGTATCAATGCTGTTGCTCTTCGGAAATTGACCGAGTTGTCCTTTGAAGACATTAACTGAAAGACTATAAACAGCTTAGCAGAGATTTCCCTATGAAATCAAAAGGCAAGATTAGTCCATTGCCTTGGAGAAACAAGCTGAAATAGAATACTGTATCTGATGTCTTATTTTCTGTTTATGCTACTCATTCTACACTGCGAATATGCACGTTTAACGCTGCGATAAGCAGATAGGTCGGAAACAGCCAATATGTAATAATTATTCAAAAGAAACTCATATCGGTGTCTCTCCCTGTCATCAACGCAAAAGAATCTACCCTGTTTGTGTTTATCTGCAGTAGCGCATCGGATGACCCTTGGTGCAGTCACACCAAAAGGTTAGGAATGCGGCGCTCATAAGCAGCTCCAGGGGCTCCGGCTAGGCCGGCAAGTGTTTAGTGCGCCGTGGGCTATTTGACTAGCGACTTACGGGCCGCAGCCGCCCGGTACAAGTCCCCATCCCCTGTATCCCAACAGGGTTACATGCTATGATGGGCAGGGATCTAGGCGAGTCGCGGGCTCGTGAGTCTAGTCTGTCTACACTTTAGTGGGAGATGCACGTAACTTTGTCCAGTGAGGTCATTTGTCGGTGATCCTTGCTGGCTGGAGATTAAGCCTCAGGTGCTGGAGTTAACCTAAGGGCGGCCGCGTTGTGAAGAACCTTTGAAGAACTCCAGCGGTTACGAGTGGATGCGACAGAACGCAGCGGACATGATCTGGGGAAATCCGACTCGTTTGCGCGGATCATTAACAGACGTGGACTTGACCTGCGCGGTGGAGAGCGGAGTTTAGTCTCAGTGGCAGTCCGACCGAGGGGAGTTTCCACCTTGACTTATTCCATTACCAGGTTTATCCTTATGATCCATTTGCTGCTCATGTGCATTATAAGCGGCAACCATCAAAAAAAGGGCCCGCATAACTAACTAGACTAGACTAGACACAATGCGCGGAATATTTGTTTTGTCCGCGAACACGCAGGATTTGTCCTCAGAATAAGCTTTCGGCTTCGGGCCTTGCTCAGCTGTGAACGGAGCAACAAATTTAGCGAGCGAGCGAGCGAGTTCTATGGGAGCGGTTCTTTGGAGATGTTTTATTTGAGACAAGTGGGGGGAGGGCCCTTTTGCAGTCAGCATGACAAATATGACTGTACTAAACCGGTCAAAAAGGACTCAACAAGTGTCAAACTATCCAGATGAGAAGTGAGCGGGTACAGCACCAAGACATGCTGAAGCGAGAGACAGGCAAAAAAGTGCGGAAACCGAAGGATATCCACTTCAACTGCGAAAACATGGCATTGGAATTCTCAGGCAGTTTGAGAAGGATTTCGGTTACTTATTACAGTGGGTCAACAGCGTCGATTGACTACAAGCAGCCGCAATTTTCTCGCTTATGATTTCTCGCAGAGACTAGACTAGAGACAAAGCGAGAGAGAGTGCGGCGGCATCGGCGGAGGAAGCCCAGGCCTGAAACAAGCACATCACTCGCATCCAAGCCCGTTTTTAGACTACAGTAGCTCATCTCACTTACTCTTTTTAGTGTCAAAAAAGAAGAAGAAGGAGACTTGACTGTAAGGCTGAGGCGCCGTTTTGATCCTTCTACAGTCACGCCTCTGTAACCTTGATAACACGCCGCCACATCTCACGCCCTCCCCATCTTACCCTTGTTCGCAAAAACGTTCGTTCGTTTCTGAGAGTGCGCATGCAGAGGGCACGTTGTTCAAAGCTAAACAGGTGCCGACTCTACGCAACCCCGCGTGCTCGTCAAAGCTCCCAATGGGTGTGTGCCACTTGCGTGCGTATACGTACCATGACAGCTGCAACAACGTAGCACGCTCGTCCAAAGCTTATGGCCCATGCTGGAACCTAGCAATTGTGGCTGCATGTCCTGTCCCATCCTGTCCTGTATGTTTTCTTAAAGGATTCTCTTCTCTCCGCTTTCACGGGACACGGGGATTGTTTGATTTGCTAGGACTTTTCGTCATCGTGGGAGATTTCGCCTGCAAGAAACGCGGGATGCCGCTGACATTTGACTGACTGGTGGTCGATTCTATCAGATATAGAATAAAGCCGAAGCACCAGTTGTCCTCTCTTCCTCTCACTTCCTTTGACATATTATACATACTCCATGCCCCATCTCTATCCAGTTCTTTCCAGGATCATCAGGATAACGTTTTCCTTTCTTTTTCGCTGCTCCCACTTTAACATACCATACACTACTGCCACCTGCTTACTTGGTCCAAAGATGGCTGGCGACTTTTCTAACAGAGCACCTTGGAAGCGCTCGGCATGTGATCGCTGCCGCGCACAGAAGCTGCGATGTCACCGAGATTCAGGCCACACAGCAGACGCATGTCTTAGATGCCTCAAATCTGGCATTGAATGTGTCACCAGCAAAGCACGTCCAACAGGCCGTCCCCCCTCAAGACAGGTGCAGCCTACCGTCGTAGTTGAGCAAGGTGATACCAGCTCGTCGTCACACACCACAGACTCGTCACCCTCGGTGGGTGGCACAGACATGAGCAACATGATGAACTTTGAGTATGATTTGTCGCTGGACAACATCTTGGACAGCATTGGGATGCAACACTCTGATTTCATGGTCAATGAAAATATCCTCGTCGACATCTCCCCCCTGTCGTCGTCCCAGTCGACGAGCCAACACAGCGTTGCACAGGCACAGGCACAGACAGTGGACCCCAGCACTATCCAATCGACAGCGTCGTACCAGTTCAACAGCCTACCGAGTACCAGTTCCATGGACTCTGCCTTACCCATAAGAAGCGATCATGTCGAGCTGCTTCTGTCAAGGCTGCATTCCAAGCTGTCTGCCCAGCTCTACTCCATCAGATCGTCCCCATGGGACGTGAAAGGTACCCTGAACCTTTCCTTGGCCCATCAGGGTATTGGTCAAGACTTTGAGAACTGCGAGTCCCATCCTCTAGTGCAGGTATCACAAGCTTGCACTGAGCTCGAGAGGCTCTTGTCTGGACTTCGCGCCCCCGCATCTGCTGAGCATACGCCCTCATCATTTTCATACACGCCAGCAGTGCCACCCAGATTACGCACAACGCAGCTTCTTATTGCACTTTCGTGCTACATACAAATTGTTTCAATCTATGGTATCATTTTCTCAAAAGTGTTCGACTACCTCCTCAGCACCTCCAAGACGTCAATGGGCTCATATCAATCATCCCCATTGACCCTCTACATCGGGGGTCTACCCATTCCTCCCAATGAAACGTTATCAGGAAATCTGCTCGTTCACCTCATCGAGCATCAGCTTCACCAAATTGAGCAGCTCATGGGCCTGCCCGAGCATTATAGAGTATCTGCTAGAGCTAAAGACACTAAAGATGGAGAATTGGGGTTATTCGGGAGTCAGCACAGTCAGTCTCTGCTCAACGCGGCGATACAGCTGGGAGAAGATAGAGACGGGAACCATGACGACATAAGATGCGTCCGGGCATTAAAGGTAGTGATGCGCCAGATTAAAGATTTTTAGACACCTGTTTATAGAAGTTCTGGGGGTTTGTTCAAAAAGATTGCTATAGATTTCTAATCGAGTAAAACTTACAAGTCTAAAGATTCAGTTGGCTCACGTGTCTGAACCTGTGGTTGAACTGGTGAGTTTTCTGATCTTACTGAGTCATCGTGGATGATCATTGTGCCGTGCCCTCTCATCCCGTGGGAGCGTAATCCTGGTTGCCCAGGACTTTTGTGGTGGTGGTGAGAGATGACTCGCGGTGTCAGCATTGTGTGGGATTCGTCGGTGATCTCGGAAGAGCTGTTTCAGATTATTGAAGAACGGTACGTAGTTCTTTGAGGAAAGGAAGAGTGAATATTCTCTTGGGAATGACAGAGATCGTGTTCAACGATTGTCATGACATAATATATTTATACCATAGCCGCCTTTACTGGACCTCAATCACGTTCTCATCATCACTTCTCCATGTGATCTTCACCTCAGTCGCCAAATTCCGTCGACGGGGAGTTTGACTCTCGCTGTATTTTCGCCGAAAATCCGCTCGGAAATTAAGCCAGTGGGCTCCACTTGGCATCCAGGAACATGTGAGACCAATGGGATTAGCAGAGGCCAGCGGCATTCGAGTCTGCTAAACCCGCGGGCATTAGAGGTAGCATGTAGAGTAACCCTAACAGGGATATGAGCATGTTCCTGTGACAAATACGATCTGTCATAATACGTCGCAACACCCAATTCCCGTAAGCAAAACATGCCGAGCAAGGGTGAAACAAAGCCCTCATAGTTATCAGATTCTCATTGTGAGTGCGTCGAGAAGGAATCCTTCAACGGCAACAATCCGAGTTGCTGAAATCCTTCTTGCTAGCTTTGCCTGCCGCACTTCCATTAGTCTTGGATCTGACTACAGCATCTAGTCTATGTACTGGCCATACGTGAGCTGCCGCTTATCACCACGCGTGGAGCTGCAAGGTATGTCCAAGGCACAGCAGAGACTCAGCTTCCCAAAAGGGCCATGACCTGACGCTCAAAGCAAGGCATGGCAACACCTGTTTAGGAACACGACTTGCCTGTTTTATCAGATCTCTCTTTTCTGCCCGCTAGTCCTATATAGTCTTGGTGGGCTAGGTAGTTAACTCCGCGCATGCAACGCAGCCAAATTCTACCGGTTCATACCGGCATATGCGCACGCCCCCCACTCTGCAGAGTTGTGATTCGATTCTGGAAATTCGAATAATATCGCCATTTCCCGTAGTTAGTCGCCAATTGCGCCATACGGACCGAGCCTTCCGATGACGCATTTCGGCCGAATGGACAACAGGGTCGACATCCCACGCTAGATATGTAAGTAAACCAGGTTTGAGCGGCATTGGGGGACTCAGCACTAAAAGATGACGGCAGCGCTGTCCCCGAGTAAATGCCGGCACTGAAAAAAGGATCGCGATTTCGGAGGAACTGACATAGCGAGAACCAACGTGTTTGCCAAGGTGTCAGTAGCGGACGATCTGCCGTGCCAAGGTTCAGGTTTATATCGTGACTATCAAGGTGCTGACTTGGCAGAACGATTTAGAGCAGATATCGATAACGGCGGCAGATCAGATCACTAAACAATTTGACGTCCCGGCCTTACGTCAAGGCCTCAAGGTGGTTGACGACGCGTTATGCTAAAAGAATTGAGTAACGGCGTTTTAAGTTAAGCTTTAAGCTAAAATTGATTGACATATGTGTGAGGTTATCATTGGCCAGAAGGGGAGGCTCTGCGGAGCGATCGAAGAAATGTGTTTTATAATTCCCGCGATAACAAAGCAAGACATTGATACCGTCTGCTTTGGTTGAGTCATGCCACTTGTTCTCATTAGTCATATTACCACTTATACGCTGACCGACCGTATTATATTACTTCGGTGCCGCGTATTCGTATCTAAAGTCTTTGTATCGAAAATGATCTGTGTTACCCGGCACTTGCACCGCGGATCAGCTTCACTGCGCTGCCTTGATGATACACGCGGTCTTACTGTGGGCAAAGTCTGGGTAGCTTGAGACACGACCGCAGTGGCCAGTATAAAATAGTCTGATTCGGGAGCGTGCGCTCTTTAGATAAAAGGGGCGGAGAAAAAATGGTAAGGCGTGAAGTACTCTGAGCAAAATGTAGCAACGATCACCACTGTATTTGAGGCTATATCTATCTCATATTCTATCCATCAATATCATGTTTTCTGCATCCTGTCTTCTAATAAACACTCTCCAGCGCGCCTTTTGCGTTCAAGATGGATAGATGAGCTGGGGTAATATCGCTGATCTTGCTGCATCCAGCAAGTCCCATACATAGCTTGAACTCGTTAATCAGCAGGTCAAGAGCCAAGCCAACACCGTTGGAACCATCATACTAAATCATCAATTAGTTCTTGTTTCAGAATTGGCAGTAGTTGTTGTAAAACTTACAGCAAGGCCCCAAATGGCGATTCTGCCGACAAAGACAAAGTCAGCACCCAGCGCAACGGCCTTGAAAATATCCGAGCCACGTCTGAAGCCACCATCGATGGCAATGCGCGTCTTGCCCTTGGCAATAGGTGCAATCTCGCGGAGTATATCGATTGTTGCTGGGGTTGTATCTAGCTGTCGGCCTCCATGGTTGGAGATGATAATGCCATCAACTCCCTGCTCAATGGCAATCTGAGCGTCGAGGGGAGATGTGACTAGACGTGTTGGTCAGTATGAGTCTTTGACAGTGACGAAGATTATGTGCTTACCTCCCTTGACCCAAATCTCAAGGTCAGTCTGGCTTTTCATCCATGCAATCTTCTCTTCCCAAGTAGCACCGGTGTCTAGAGCATGTTAGTAAGCACGACCACGCATCCAAAAGGATCTACATACCAAAAGAAAGGTCAGGAATGCCACCGCCCAGCCCACCAGATCCTGACTGGGTCTGAGCACTCAGGTTGGGAAAGCTAAATCCCGGAGGGACACTGAACCCATTTCGAAGATCATCCAACCTCCTGCCAAACATGGGAGCATCCACTGTCAATACGACAGCTTTGTACCCGGCAGCTGGAGCAAGTTCATTAGCAAGAGTTTTTAGCGAATGGCAAGTAAGAAAACTAACCTTTGGCACGGTCGAGCAAGTTGGTGGTGATCTGCCGATTCTTGAACGGGCTAACCTGAATAGCATAAGGTGTCGACCCATCGGAGCTCTGTCCAGACACATCCTCAAGGGTATCATTCGAGAGAGCAGACAGAATCATGGGTACGCGGCGTGCAGCACAAGCTTTCGATGTTCCAACCTCTCCATCAGCATGCGCAAGACGATGCATCGCCGACGGAGAGACACCTAGAGGCAACGCAGCCTTGGTACCCCAGAGGGTAGTAGTCATATCGATGTTTGAAACATTGCGGAGAACGCGAGGGCGAAGCAAGTACCGGTCAAACGCAGCCTCATTACTCGCGAGACTAAGACCGCGTAAGTGTTTCAGGAACCGAAAGCTTAAGAAGCGCTTGAGTGTAACTTACGTGATGTTATCCATGGCCCCGCCGTTGTAGTAGTCTGTAGGCATTAGCTGACGATGCCGAGATCGGAGGACTGGGTTCTCGCGCACCTCTGTACATCTGGGACATCTTGTCCGATGCGGCCTGCTTGAGATCCTGGATAGAGAAGATTTGCGGCTTGGAGGATGTGGCGTCAGACATCTTGGTGGATTGGATGGGCAGATTGGTACGAGACATGAGTCACGGTGTTTTGTCAGTGAATTAATCAAGCAACATTCAACTCGCTGTCATGGGTACTATTCAGGTTTATATGACAAGTTTTACGAATGCAACATCTTAATGCACACACAGATGAACATCTAGCGGATATTATCGTATGTTTAACTTGGTTACAACGCAGTAAATCTTCCGAAACTCAATCATGATATACAACGTCTCTCCGACGGGGGCCGGTTCAACAGATTGACTTCCGGAGCCGTATCAGCCTCCGAGAGAGAAACTGCTCATGTGGGGTCAAGTCATGCAGTGTCGGACGTCCGATCTCACGCTGGACACGGATAAGTCGGGAGACTTCCGTAAGCTAATGCACAAATCACGACACTAGTCGGAAAGTTATTTTTATCTTGAACATCTTATCAATCAGAGCGCTTCTTTTCTCAGAAGAGATCCTCTTTTAGGACGCTGACTCTTGGGACGAACAAGTCTGACGGGTTGCGGCAACGGATCCCGACCTAATTGGAAGTGCTGACATATGACGATCATGATGATCTGATAATGTATGACTGGATTTTCGTGTTTTTCTTTGATAATAGTATTGATTGATTGATGATTAAAGCCTATGACGTCTCAATGAGACACATCAAGCCGGTTGATAATATCATTATGTTATTGTAGGCATGACTAACTGAGAATTAATAGGTAGTATTTGCAAGTAAACAGGCATGTAATATCAATATTTCCCAATGTACTATGCAACACTTTAGTAAACGATATGTCAATAGTAGCAATATATTTATCTCAATAACTGACATAAAAGTAAACTCAATATCCCCATTGCTTCAACCAAATTTCAAACCAAGTTGATGAGACAGGCTTCATGCAAGCCAAAATAGAACTCTGTGCCAACGTGTTTCCCTTAGACCATTCAAGACCCCGAGATCCTTCTTTTCCAGAGGCTAGCATTTCAAAGAATGCCAGCAACTTCAGACCACTTTGAGCCCTCCTCACCGTCTCAGATGATCCTCCACTGACCTGCTTCACAATAGTCTTCTCTGCAACCCGCAAACGGTTGATCCATTCTTGTAGAGGAATAATCTCAAAAGTGTCTGAGAAAGAAGCCTCAAGATGGGCTTTGAGACCAGGCAAAGTGTCTATCCAGCTGGGAGTCTGGGGGTTAAGTAGATTGTAGTAATTCTCTTGTTCTACAACTGGGTTCACGGGGATCACGAGTTGCCCAATGACTTCCGTTAGGAGATCAATGGGGATCCAGTCCAGAATGCTTGCAGAGCCAAGATGTAGTGGTAGAGCTCGCAGATAGACGGAAGCATCGATGATCTAAAGGAGATATTAGCTCAACGGTATATTGATAACCTGAGTATGGATACTTACAGCAGGAACCCAATCTCGTCGAGTCCATATGCTATTCTCGCCAAGAGTCTTGACCGGACCAGCGACTTGGCCAACTCGTAGAACAGAGAGACTCAATACACCAGCTCGAGCGGCCTTAGTGAGGAGATGCTCAGCTACAAGCTTAGATGAACCATACCCATTGATTGGCGCATCAAATCGGGGAATGTTTGCTTCTGGTACCGGTCCTAGGAGGTCAGATGGCCAGTTCATGGCAGCGCTGATAGACGACACGAAAAAGAAGCGGATCTTGTGACGAGTCTTTCGGCAAATATCAACAAGACTCTTGAGACCGACGAACTGAGGCTCGAAGGAGGTGAGAGGGAGATTGAAGTTGACCTCCCAAGCGTTATCTATAGTCGAGGTCAGCCTCTAGTAAATTGCTGTATAAGTTGCCCGACTTACGTATGATAGCAGTGGCTTCATTCCTGATCTCTTCGAGATCATCTTGACTCAAATCCAGATTCTCCGAGGCCACATTGTAACGGACAAACTTGGCCTTGCTCTGCCAGTTTGACGTAAGGCCCTTTGACTTGGCTGAGTCCACTTGACGTTGAAAGGCATCGACGCTGCGGTTCAAGCACCAAACCTTGGCGACCTTGTCATTGTTGCAAAGAACGTCAAGCAGATACGAACCAATCTCCCCAGTCGTACCTGTGAGGACAATGTGCTCCTTCACCTCGCGAGGTGGTTCGAAAGCCTGAGCGTACTTGGCAAGCATCTCGCGAGTAACTTCGCTATGATGAACCTTGTCCTGCGGCCCGTGTTCAAGATGAGACCAAACCGAATGAGTAAGCTGAGAGACGGTTGGGTTGGTATAGATAGTGCCCGCCTCTACCTCTATAGGCTGATCGAAGGCAGAACTAAGAAGTCCGGCTAGTCGAACGACATGAAGCGAGTCGAAGCCTCGGGTGAAGATATTGTCGTCATCCTTTATGTCGAACAAACCAGACACAGTCTCAATTGCCTCTCGAATGCCGGAACGGACTGCCTCTTCCGTTGTTCCGTTAATGTGAACTGAAGGCTTGCCATGAGTAGACCTGTCGTAGATAGCGTTGATGTCGGCAGTGAATGCTTTCTCTGTCTCATTGCGAGCGAGAGTACCTTTTGGAGTACGAGGAAATGGAGTTCGAACGATTTTGACAAAGTCACGATGGATCTGAGCAAACGCTGGGAGGGCCTTATTAACCTCCTCAAATGTTGGCCAGACGTTGTCGATGATGGTGTCGTCTGAGTTCTCGAGGCTGCTTTCGTCAGGGTATAGTAGGGCAGCTGTTTGGAAACGGCCACGGCCAGTGAGGTAAGCAGCAGCAATCCATGGATGGCTGATGAGCTGTCCTTCAGCAGCAAGAGGGTTGAACTTCTCCCCGTTGGAGAGGATGATCAGATCATCACGTCGCATCTCATACTTCCAGAGATCAGGATGTTTTGGGTGTCGTGAGTACAAGTCCTTCGTCTCCCAGATATCGAGATCGGGGAACGTCTTGAAAACAGGTTGAGTAGCAGAAAGCTTGGGGTTCTGGACAAACACCAGCTCAGACAGATCTTCGGAGTAAGGACGCATCTCGACACCTGTCCGTGGATGGAAGTAATAGTAGGCCCATTCATCAGGATGCGTGACAACGGATGCAAGCCACTGGCCCTCCGTCATGCCCATGGTTTGCATGATAGGCACACGCGGGTGAATTAAGTCGCCGACGGACTGTGGAATAGGTCCTCCAGCTGATGTGATGAACCCAAGTTTTGAGAGCTTCTCGAGCACACGGGGAGACTTGGAGATATCCTGTAGGACACTAGGCGAGATAAAGGCCGAGTCGAGTGAGATATGGTCAAGCGCGTCTTCGATGACATGTTGCATGATTGGTCCTACAGACGGGAGAACAACGGTCCAGTTGAAGAAGACGGCTGAGTACAGACCGAGACAGATTCCAGCAACCTAAAGTACACACATCAGAACCTGTTTCAGATACAACAAGACGATACTTACGTGGAAGAGAGGCATGGCACACAACTGTCTCGTGCCAGTCCACTCAACACCAGTTGGCCTCTTTCCATTCGTAGGCTCCATCAAGTGGAAGCCATCAACAGTCGCAGCAGTCTCAAGATAGACCGGCACCAGCTTAGGCAGACCAGTAGACCCTGATGTGTGGAGCAGTGCAAGGACGTCCGACTTTCCTTCATTCCAGGATTTCTGGTAGATATAGGGTTTGGTGAGTGCTGGATCTAAGAGCTGGGATAACTCGGGCGCCTCAACACTTGGGATCCGGAGGTTTTGGAGGAATCCATGGTGATCCAGGCCAGATGATGCGATCCAGAACTCGCAACCAGACTGTTTGATCAGTGATACGTGCCCCTCGACACTGTTGCGTGGTGAGGAGAGTAAAAGCTAATTGGTTAGATACTAAGAATATTGCAAGTAGATTAATGGGCCTTACTCTGTGCCCCAGCTTTGTGGAAGCAATCATCATGATGAAATATCTCAGGTCGTCTGAAGCTCATCAGTAGCTGCCTGCAGTAGAATGGCAAAGCTAACTTACTCTGACCAATGTAGGCAATTGTTTTAGATACCGTTGGCGATCCAAGTTGAGAGTCAAGCCATCCGCAAAGCCGGTTGATAGAGTTGGCAAAAATCTTGGTGGTGACTTCATCATAACCTTGCGAGGGTTGCCCATTGCGGGGAGTGTAGAAAAGCACGCGATCAGGCTCGTCCCGTGCAATCTCGTCGATTACCACGGGAAGAAGTCTGTGACCATAGGCGGGTAAGTGGGCAATTGAACCCATGGCGTTGGCAGGATGTTTTACAAGAGATGAGAGGGAAGATAATGCTTGCTTTGCTATCTTCTGCATAGAGATTGTTTTGAGAATGATAGCTAAGCAGGGTATGGCTTCAAAGCAACGCTAATCAAGCTATAAGCACGCCTTGGGCCTTGTCTTACTTGTACGATCCCTTCTTCTACGTGCTGCTGTGTTGCTAAATGCTACGTTTCTCGGACCTCGTTTGCAAACCGAGGTTGTTGATATGCAGGTTACTTAACAAGCAACCGAACGGAACCTTTTCTCGGACATGTTCTGTAATTTTCTAGTTGGTCCAAGCTATAGTATTCATGATTCTAATCAACCTATAGTATGTGATTAACGCGATTGGTCGTCGGAAGCTTGTGCGGGGACCGGACCGGAGCTGACGTGCATATGGATCATGGGGAAGTGTCCGATTTCTCCACTCGGCGGCGTTCGGTAACGGAGCCGGACTGAAGATCCCGGCCGATCTGACAATACGAAATCCTGTTTGAGCCGAGGAAGTATCTCGAAACCGGATCGAAAATGTATGTCATATTAAAGACCTATCTCGAACGATATTCTTCTCTGCCCAGGACAACACTAGCAGGCTTTTTCTTTCCCTTTCTTGTGCTTTACATCCTTTAACAAAAGTTATTCAAAATGGCAGAGCAAGTCTTTCAGAACTTTGAGACCCTTCAGCTGCATGCTGGGTATGGCTCCTGTGGATATCTCGTCGTCGAAAGCTGACCTTTGCCAGTTACACACCGGATCCTCACACGAGGTCCACTGCTGTTCCCATCTATGCGACATCTGTTAGTCCTGTCCAAGCTCAAAATTCCGCAGGCTCGGCTACTAACCTTTACTCAGAGCTACACTTTCAATGATTCTGCGCATGGCGCCCGTCTCTTCGGCCTCAAGGAGCTCGGCAATATCTACAGTCGTCTTATGAACGTAAGCAACACACACACCCTCAATAGCCCTTGAGTTCATAAACTGACTTCACCTTTCAGCCTACTGTTGATGTCTTCGAGAAGCGAATTGCTGCCCTAGAGGGCGGCATTGCCGCTGCTGCAACATCCTCAGGTCAAGCCGCGCAGTTTCTCACCATTGCCACTCTCGCCAAAGCCGGTGATAATATAGTTGCCAGCTCGCATCTGTACGGTGGCACATACAATCAGCTCAACGTGCTACTTCCCCGGTTTGGCATCAAGACCAAGTTCGTGCGAAGTGGCAAGCTTGAGGACTATGCTGCTGCTATTGATGACCAGACCCGTGCCATTTATGTCGAGAGCATGAGTAACCCTGACTACGTCGTGCCAGACTTTGAGGGTATTGCAAAGATCGCTCATGAGCATGGTATTCCCCTTGTTGTAAGTTGACCGCTACTATTTCGCTGAGCAGGGCTGACTGTGCAAAGGTCGACAACACTCTTGGTGCAGGTGGCTACTATATCCGTCCCATTGAGCACGGCGCTGACATCGTTGTCCACTCTGCGACCAAGTGGATTGGCGGCCATGGTACTACCATTGGTGGAGTGATTGTCGACAGTGGCCGCTTCAACTGGAACAAACACTCGGACCGTTTCCCCGAGATGGTTGAGCCTTCACCCTCGTATCACGGCCTCAAGTACTGGGAGGCTTTCGGTCCTGCTACCTTCATCACTCGAATCCGCGTTGAGATGCTTCGCGACATCGGCGCTTGTCTCAGCCCCTTCTCCGCACAGCAACTCATCCTCGGTATTGAGACTCTCGGTCTTCGGGCTGAACGCCATGCGCAGAACACAGAGAAGTTGGCCAAGTACTTTGAGTCCAGCCCCAATGTGAGCTGGGTCCTCTGGCCCGGTTCTGAGTCTCACCCAACATATGCCCAGGCCAAGAAATATCTGACAAGAGGATTCGGCGCTATGTTAAGTATCGGAGTCAAGGGAGATGCTTCGGCTGGAAGCAAGGTTGTGGATGGTCTCAAGCTCGTGTCCAATCTTGCCAACGTGGGTGATGCCAAGAGTCTTGCTATTCACCCTTGGTCAACTACGCATGAACAGTTGTCCGAGGATGAGAGGCTCGCTTCTGGTGTGACGGAGGATATGATTCGTGTCTCTGTTGGTATTGAGCATGTGGATGACATCATTGCCGATTTCGAGCAGTCTTTCCAGAAGGCGTATGGATCTTAGTGTCGCGGTAGCCTTGGTGGACTTTGCAGCCAGATACGTAGAGAAGTGGCGGAAAGGGTTGCTATATATATACACTTCAGTTCGTCCAAGGCAATTCATATCTACAATCACGCGCCGTTGAATTCAAATGATGTCACCAGTCTGCTGTACAATTGAGAACTGATAACGGGACTTAGTCGACCTATGATTGGTATTGTCCTCTTCCAAATCAATATTCACAGGAACGTGACTTCAACACTAGATAGTATATTGCGAGATCCTGCATAATCCAATTTAGCTATGAGTAGGATACGCCTACGATATTTCGGCGTTATCTGTATAGAAGCACTACCACTGAACTTCATCGCGGCCTATTAAAGTACCCAATAAGTATACATTCGTCGCATTTCATTTACCCTAGATTTCTAACTACCTATTTTCTTCACTATAAAACAAGATCACAGCGACGTGAGGCACTAGACTTCTGTTGTCTCCACCTCTGAGTGTCTTCCATTGTCTCATGTAATATGCTCTAAATATGTTTGTAAACCTCTCGGGCCATTGCACATGCACGAGGAACCAAATGAGTCCCAGTAGAATAACCACATAAACGAACTCTTAGACAGCTCACAGAAAAGCCTCATAGCCAACGGCAGTGTCGATTACTCCCAAATCAGTAAGTACTGGTAGCTGCATATTGGACAGCTACATACATGAGCATGATCTAGAGCGATAGGGCTTTGGCTAGGATGCGCCCGAGGGCCGAAGATGAAGTGCATACGGAGACCGAAACTCCACTATAAACTTCCGGTGCCGATGACCGAAGACACCGACCTATAACCAATCGGAGTAAGAGTTTGTGACTAGGCATCCACTACCAGCTGTATGTCAACCCGCTGAAGCGTAAGCTTCCGTTATTCTGCAATTTCGCAGGAATAATAATAGTACAACATTGCTCTAAATTGCCAACCAGATAAATGCGAGAATTAAATCCTTCCGGTATGAGCTGCATAAATTAATTCTAAAGCTGAGGGTTTGCGGTCGCTATACGGATATCGGGTCATGGCTTCGGAAGACCTGAAAGGCTCCGAGGTAGCGCTGTAAGTTAGTGCATCCTCCACTAAGAGTCCTACAGACGATGTCTCCCAGATTCACAGGGTCGCTAGACGATTGAGCATTATAACAGAAGCGCGATAAGAAGACCAACAGTGATTATCGCACGCAAGAATCAACAGAATCCCCCCATCTATCTCCTGTTTCTTTCTGTACTCGCGATCACAATCATGGGCGGTGAAGTCTCAAACAAGACCTGGGTCTTCAAGAAGTCTCCCTCTAGCCTACCAGAGCCCGGCGTCCATACCGCCTTTGAGGATCGCCCCTTGAGCCTAGTCGCACCACCCGGCGGTCTCGTCATCAAGCTCCTCACAGCTGGTCTCGACCCCCATCAGAGAGATCGTATGCGAGGAGCTGGCAATGTCGACTACGTACCCGGCTATGAAGTCAACGAGCCCATCACCAACTTCTCCATCGCAAAGGTCATCCGCTCAGAAAACGATGCTTTTGAGGAGGGAAGCTTGATCGCTGGTAGTCTTCCCATCGCTGAGTATGGCATCATCCCTAAAGAGCTTATTGATGCTAGAGCTATGGCGTCACCGCTTGTTTGGAAGGTCTCCAACGACTACAACCTGGATGTTAAGCACTATGTTGGTACCCTTGGTCTGGCTGGTATGACTGCTTGGAACTCCTTTTACGGTCTAGTCAAGCCCGTCAAGGGTGAAACAATCTGGGTCAATGCTGCGTCATCCTCTGTCGGCGAGGTTGTTGTTCAACTCGCCAAGATCGAAGGCATGAAGGTCATTGCCAGTGTAAGCTCTGACGATAAGCTCGACTACGTAATCAATGAGCTTGGTGCCGATGTCGGCTTTAACTACCGAAAGGAACCTGTTGGCAAAGCCCTCAAGCGTCTTGCACCAGATGGACTAGACGTTGTCTTTGAGAACGTTGGCGGTGATCATTTCCAAGCTGCCATTAAGAACATGAAGTGGTTCGGCCGCATCATTAGCTGTGGAACAGTAAGTCACTCCTCCAGTCATCACAGTCAATTCGCTCACACCATCTAGGCATCTCAGTACAACAAGCCAGTTGAGGAGCAGTACGGTGTCACCAACCTGTCAGAGATCTTCCGTCGTCGCATCAAGATTCAGGGTTTCATTTTTTGGGATGACAACATCTACACTGACAACATTGAAAACTTCAAGGCTACTATGCCGAAATGGGTTTCGGAGGGAAAGATCAAGTCCCGTTATACTCAATTTGAAGGTATCGAGCAGGCTGACAAGGCGTTTTTGTCCATGTTCACTGGTAGAAGTCATGGTAAGACGGTGCTCAAGATTAGCGACTCTTGACTGCGAGTGAAGAGTACTGGGTTGAGGAAATACGATAGTAGTAGTTAAATATGGGCCTATATTCCTAAATGAAAAGTGCCATGTTTCTATGTTATGTTAAAACCCTGTCACTAGAGACAGTTTGCGGCTGCTTAATCCCAAGGGTGTATGTTCATTCTGACCCCGGCTCCATCTCGATATTTATCGAGCGCCTTGTTCACAGCATCCGCATCCAAACCTTTAATAACCTCAAAGCTACTTGAATGAAGCTTTCCTTCGTTATACCAACGAGGAACCTCCTCCCAGAACTTCGTGGTCAGCTCCGGGTGGATCGGGGACACACCAAACGCAAGACGCCGCTCATATCCAGCTGCTTTGGGCCCTATCTTGGCAGCATCAAAATTTCCGTCCGGTCGACGAAGAGTAATTAAGGTTCCCTTTTTCTTGTTTGACAGCGCTGCGACACCGAGCTCTTGATCCAAACCAGCATTGACGGTATCAACAGCGTAGATCAACTCATCTCCTAAAATAGCACAGATCTGGTCCAGAACATCGGGATCTCTTCGATCGATAAAGTGAGTAGCTCCGATGGCCTTGAGGTTTGCTTCATTCTGTTTCCCAGCAACCACAAGGATCTGACCTATTCCCACCAACTTCGCAAGCTCAACGACGGCTCGTCCCGTGTTGGAGCCACCTCCAATGACGAGAAGGCTGATACTAGAGTATTCAAATGACTTGGCCTCAGATGCGAAAGGAGCTGGAATTCCATGACCAGAGGGGGCAAATAGGGTAATAAATGCTGCCAGAACGATGACTGGAATTGTCGATGCCTCGTCGTCAGTCAACCCACTCCCGGCAACTTTGCCCACAAACCTCGCATCAACGAGGGCATATTGCTGCGCAGCGTTGAAGTCATTGTTGAAGCCCCCTTCAGCAAAGGTGTGTCCAAAAACATGCTCTCCAAGTGTGAACTTGGCGGAGTGCTCTCCTGCTCCGACAGTCACTACTTCACCAACGATGTCGCTGGCAATGACGTACGGCATACTGCTAATAAACAGGCCATCGTCACGGGTTCTCTGGTCGTGGGGGTTTACTAAAATTAAATCAGTATCGGGTGTTCTCAGTAGGTAGGAAAACATATTCTCGGAACTTACGGCCAGCAACAAGGACCTTGACCAGTAACTGGTTCTCACTAGGCTCTGGGATTGATCTGTGCCCTAAGGTCAACGGCCTGCCCACCTCCTCAAGTAAAAGAGCTTTTTGAGACATCGTCGTTTGCGTTTTTAGATTCGTTAAATAAAGTTGGGGACAGAAACAGAGAAAGAGGGAGAATATATATAAGGATAGCATTGTTTGTAGTTCACTAATAACTTACAGTACCACGCCATGGGAGGCTTTATTAGATTCATCATCTTACTAATTCACATACCATCTAGCAGCTAATAGATACTCCAGAACAATTTGATGCCCTGTCCTAGAAAGGCGCGGATGCTAGATCCGTATATCCAGGCCACATTTTCTTTCGGCTTGATTGGTAAGCGTGCGATGGCGTCAAAACAGACTTCAACCCGCCCCCGATTTAGTAAGAGTCCCGAAAGCCTCGCTACGAGATCTGTTGCATGGGATGTTCACTAATCACATACACGTATATTACAAGTCTTGCACCGATTCTTTACATAATATGACTTGTAGTAAACATAATCCGAAGTTAAAATATACACAGGAAAGTTAAATAGTCTATATTAAGACCAGAAGTCTATCGTCCCTGGAAGGACTTAGGTAGATAGTATACAGAAAGGGGAGGAAAGCTGACAGTGTCTATAGCTATGCTTTCATCCCGAGGTTTGCCATCATGGTCTCGGACCCTTCTAATGTAGTACGGCTATAATCACCCTGCTTAGTAGATCCATTGGGAATGTAGAAGCGCTTGTCAATGCGACTGAATGTCAAAACGCAGAGAATAAGGATCTCTAGCATAAAGTTGAAAGCGTAGAAGCATGCCTTGGAATGGTACCAGGCCGGGTTGGAAAGCTGCCGTGGAGGACTCCAGAGGGAACCCGCTTTAAAGCCTGCAATTGTAATACACATACAAGTCGAAAGCGTTACAATCAACACCTTGGCCCTCATGCTTCCCGCTCCGAATGTCTCTTCATCGTTATGGCGGGGCAAGAGCATTGCAGCGGCAAGCTGGACAATGGGAACGCAGGTGAAGACCAAGAGGAATGTGACTGCGGCGAGCAGTACATCGCGACAGGCAGAGTGAACCTGTGGACTAGGAGAGTAGAGCTGCACCACAGTCGACACAATGACCATGATCAGTGCTCCAGGTATTAGGCAGTATAATATCTTGGTGCCGAATCGCAGAACCGGATGCCATCCAATCCGCGGTTGTTTAGCGCGTAGGATACGTTGAGAGAGGATGATATTGATGATGTAGATGAGTAAAATACCGGCATTCACCAGGATGTTGGCTGCGATGGCAAGGCGAACGTTGTGGCTTCGATTCGCCCAGGCAATTCGCAAAACGAGAGTTGTGATTCGTGCCATGCAGAAGCCAAACATGACGCCAGAGAGTATGAATTTGTGGTTTCGTCGGCGGTTCTTTTGCAAAAGCGTCATATTGGTGGCGGCGAAGCAAATGTAGAGAAAGATAAAGACGGCACAGATGGGAGTGTCGATGTCATTGCTGGGAACGCCCCCAGTACTAGCGGTTGTTGGAGGGTATAAACGGCCACGTTTCGTAAGTGAGGATATCATGGTGTTGAGTCGAATAGAGTAGTAAGAAAGATTAGAGTCTAGTATGTACAAATGAGTGTTGGTTGCTGATCTTTGTCCCGGGAGTGTCGTCTACTTATTATTTATATGATCTATACGGCACGGAGATACTCGCCCGTGCCTTGGCGGTCTCATCCCCCCTAGCTTTCCACTCTTCTTGAGACTCTTATTGGACACAACAGTGCCAGAACCTCACTTGATTTCGTTATTGACCTTGATTATTCAGATGTGCTTGGGCCCGCCGCGGGTCATGGGTCGTGGTGTTGACCTTGCCTAAACGTGATTGGCTATCCAATGACGACTATGGCTTTAAAGGGGCAAGCGCCATCGGAGGCCCATCTCGTCCGTTTTCCGCGGCCCAAAATTGCTTCCGAACCTCCGCATCACCTTTGCACTACTGTACGTTTTTGCGTGTATGCCTTGCCTATCCATATGAAAGGTATGGCAGTTAGTGCCTCTCTCTTTATGCAATCCGGGTTATTCGGGCCATTCTTATTGCCAATTTCCAGGTGGACCTCCTGCTTGCCATGCCTGCGCAGCAACCCCCCCCGTTCTCGTTCCGGAAAGGCACCAAGAGTTGCACAGAGTGTATGTTGCTTTGTACCAACCAAATCTCAGGGGCTGACTTGTACGCAGGCCGGAGGCGGAAGATCCGATGTGTTCGGATTCCAGAGGACTCGCCGACCTGTCGACAATGCGTAGAGCGCAACACTTCGTGTCTTGCCCAAGTATCGAAATCTCGCACACGACAGGCGCAGCGCCTCTCCTCGCGGTACCGGATCACGCAGCTCGAGTCCCAGGTCACTCAACTGACCAAGGCTATCAACGACATCCAAGTCAAACTCGGCGGCGAGTCCATCCTTCACCTGGAGCAACAAATTGATCAATCGCCCGTCAGTGATGTTTCCGATGACAAATCCACCAACTCAGAAGGGCTCATCGCGGAGGAGTCGTCCGACTTTCGCTCGCTTTTCCACAACGACATCCTCAGCTCTGAAACTGGCCGGCAGCATGAGAAGATATCTGAAAGACGGACCAAGGCCATGGTTTCCTTATGCGAACGCGTACGACCGGCGATACAGCGATTGATTCCATCCAAGGAAGAAATTGCAGAAATGCTGGTAGTCACTTTCGATTGGCTGCAGATGTTGGCTTCACTGCTGCCACAACCGGCTGCGGCAGACTCGCATCAAGCATTGCTTGCAAGATACGACGACATGTGTCGACCAGGTGTCGATGTTGTTGAACTTGCTTCTTGGCTCTTGACTGTGGCCATCACAGCTCAGCAGATACCACAAGAAAGCAGGGACATGAAGCCACAATCCCTTGGATCTAGAAGACGCTTACATTTCTCACGGGCTGTATCGGACGCCATTGAGACTCTGGTGCTCAGCAACGACCGGCTGGTCGGTAACATCCCTGGCCTTGGCCTGGGCCTCCATTTCGTTCGTCTGTAAGTGAGAGCTACTGGTCTTGTTGAGAACTCTCATATCGTGTTGCCTGATACATGCATACAAGTGTCTGACTTAGATCAGGCTGATGGGCCGTGGTGACCTTCAAGGGGCCTGGTTGAAACTTCGGCACTTTATTGCCCTCGGCGAGCTGATGGCCTTACCAAAGGCAGTACAATCAACCCGATCCGAAACTGCCAACGGGCTCCTAGACGAAGACGCCGCAATGAGAGCACAGGTATGGGAGCTCATGTGCACCGTCGACCGCCTGGTGGGTATGTTTGTCAATCTCCCCCCTTACACCAGAAGGTCCTCCAACATGGCCAGCCTTCTTCCTATCATGGTGGACGGTGCCGTGCAGACTTCTGTTTACCTCAGTAGGCTTATGGACATTGCCGCTGAAGGCCATGGCCTTCATGATCCAAGTGGGATGCAAGGATCGAAGCCAAGTTCACACGCAGCTTCGTTGCAAGTTGCCAGTCAAGCAAGGGCTTTGTTTAGTGAAACGCCCGAAACTTGGTGGGCCATCAACACACACGACGATCTAAAACCAGATCACATCGTCCAGTTTGTCCACCACTGTACAGTCATGAAAGCATATCTCCCCATTGTTCACCATCAAGAAAGAAGCCAAGACTACGGATACAGCCGCCTGGCGTGCATTGATGCCTGCGAAAAGGTCGCTCAAATGTATCAATTCATCCGCCGCAAACTTCCATCAGGTTTCTTCAGTCTCAACGTGCTCGATCTCCAAGCCTTCACAGCCGTCATCCTATTACTCCTCCTGTTTCATAGCTCTCCTTTCCCCGAGGCACATAGCTTTCAGATCAACAAGTCTGGCCTAGAGGCTGTAGTGTCCCAGGTCATCCTCCTTATGGAAGAGAAGTCAAACACGGTCTTGGGCTCAGATTTCGCACGGCGTGGCGCCCATACAATTCGCTCCCTGTATCACCTTTTACAGCAGGATGAGAGTGCTGGCAGCTCGTTGAACGAAATGACAGTCAATGTGCCGCTCATAGGCAAGATTCGCGTCCGCCGAAATGCGCAAAACTCACTCAATCTCACAGCCCACAGCCAGGAATCGTCCATTCAAGGTCCACAGGTTGGTCACTGGAGCCCCGAGGAGCAGGTGACGCCGACCCTCTGTAGTTCACAGGTAAATGCAGGGACTAGCCTCCAGAACTCTGCTGCGATCATGTCAGTGGTGCCAGACTTGCAGTGGGATCAATTCCTGTGGTCAGTTGAGGACTCAGGCGAGTCCGCACTTGATGATGCTATTTTGAGTAACGGATTTGACCAGGCTACTCTGTGGCTCAACATGTTTTAGAACTCCATACAATACATATTGGCCATCGTTTCCTTCACTACGGGAGCGGTAGGTATTCTGTTCATGGGTAAAATTTAAGATCCTTTGCACTTGTTTATCATCATCTGCCCTTCGAAGCAAATAGCCTCAGAACGCAAGAAGAATTCTGACATTTAATTTAAGGGCTTAGAAATATTTTCTTTAAGCATACACTAAATTATTCTAACCTTCCCTAAGGCTTCGTGTTGCCTAGGATTGAGGTACCAAGTTTCGTGGCCCAGATATTCCGTGGAGTAAGTCACGGCGTGAGTCATGCCCGTGTCGGCGCCTAAAGTTTAAGCTTATGGCCAGCGAGTGAGCAAGTTGAAGTTGGCTGCAAAAGTATATTCAAACGCACACTGAAAAGGCTTTATGCAACAAACTCTATGCCTCATACTTAAGAGCCATTTCCCACAAAGCAAAACCCCTTCACGCCCACGTTCAGCCACGACAGAACATTCAACCTCCAAAACGCCTTTCACTCACGTCGCAAAGGGAAAATCGCATTGTTTCTAACTCGACAAACATGGACCTCCTCGACGAGCTGGAAGCCATGGCCCAAGCTGCATCAGCATTTCAAGATGGCAATAACATACCGGAATCAACTATCGCTCGGTGGCAAAAGCAATTTGGCTACTCAGCTGCCATGGCTGAGAGAAAGATCACGGAGCACCGCAATGATCCCTTGCATTTCACTGTTTCTGACGATCACTGGACTCTTGTGCGAGATCGAATGGAGGCTGAGGGACACGACCGCGAATCTTATGAACACTCATGCAGTCGTACCTCTCGCAATATGGCCCCCCAGAGCCAGGAAATGTCGATGAAGGTGAAGCGAATGTTTCGAGACGCTGTCTTCTTGATCAAGCTCGAGGGCCCCTTGAACAGCGTCCAAGCAGTGGTTCAAGCAGCGGGCCTGTGGTGTCCGTCTTCGACTGAAGCTATTGCGGCTACCGACCTATCCGGACAACCGTGTTCCTTCTTCATGATCAACGGGATGGACAAGCTGGCCATTGAAGCATGGCTGAAGGAACATCCTCACCCAGGTTTCACACCAACCATCATCAAGGATCCCTATGCACGAAAGGATCTGTCATCGACTTCTTTGTACCCCACGCTGGGTCTCGATACAACACTGCCTCAGTTTCGACCCGGACCAGCTACAAGATCTCGCCCTGCACAGAACGAGTATCCAGTCTGGTATTTCTTCTACGGCACACTTGCCGACCCATCCGTCCTGTCAAAGCTCTTTGGTTCCGGCTTCCAGGCCCAGTACACTGCCGCCAAGATTCGCGGCGGCGCTCTGAAGACTTGGGGACAATACAATGCCTTGGTTGACGACCCAAGCGGCATCAACTTGGTTCGTGGACATGCATTTCTTGTTGAGTCTCGAGAACAGGAGGAACGCCTGCGGGCATACGAGACGAATGTTTACGAAGTGGTTCGATGCCGTATCGACATGGGATTGGGAGAGTCTGTTAATGGCCTGACGTTCCGCTTCATCACGGATGTCGTGAACTAGAGGACTGGCCGTTCCTGCGCCTTCCATTCTTACATCGGAACACATAATTGCTGGTTTGCTTGATATCCCTGAAACATGAGGTCACATGTACTCAACCAGTACCTGCCGTGGACCTGTGATGGGCAACCAGGAAGGCACTCAGCAGGAGACAGGTACTCTTGCGTAGTTATTTTCCATTTTTGCGCAACTTGTTTTTATTTTTGCTCTTTCATCATCATTTGCTTCAAACTTATTTAATTAAGTATATCTCGAAGCATCATTTTATCCAATTCTTCCCGATTCTCTCCTCCGCCATGAATACCACCTCAATCTCCCGGAAGCGACGCTTTTCCGACTCCGTCGTGCAATGCTGTCGCTCCCCTATCAGTTCGAAATCAGCATCACCAATCCACTACCCCCCGGGTCCGTTACCGCTTCGCTTTGGCTTTGAGTTAGAGACAATGATACGACCGAAAAGCTCCACTGGAATTAATGTTCCTGGTGATACAAGCGTGGCAGAGCAGAGACGTTTCGGCTTTCGGCTTCTACCGATAATTGCCCGTGCCTTGGACGAAGGAGGGTTTCCGAGTACTGTCTTCGATCCAAATGAAGATGACAAGCCCAACTACTCGGTATGGAACGTTATGCTCGATGGCTCTCTAAGTAAGCGTCATCAACGAGATGGATACTACCCCGTGGAGATCGTCTCGCCATTACTGGATGCGGATATGGATGGAAAATGGTCAGAATTGGTCGATAAGCTATGGAGAACTCTGCTGCAGTCTTTCGAGTTTCGGTTGGATTCCACTTGTGGATTCCACATTCACCTCTCCTATCCGCAAGGGGATATTAGCATGTCACAGCTAAGGAGCCTCGCAAAGGCTGTAGCCTTCTGGGAGTTAGCTACAGCCCGCCATTGCCCTCTTTCTCGTCAAGACCGTGTGGTTCCTTTTTGTGCTTCGAATACCAAGGCTCCACAGGTACGAAGAGTGCTGCAAACACATGGTCCCCTTAGGGGATTGGCAAACCTCTTTGCAACTATCGAAAGCCTTGATCGAGACGATATCGTGGATCTGATAAGCCCAAGCAAGTTTTATGCGTGGAACTTCTTGCCATCTAGAACAGATGGCCATGGATCTATCGAATTTCGCAGACCGCCTGGCGTTATTGGCACCAAAAAGACAAAGCATTGGATTGCTTTCACTCTGGCTTTTGTCTAGATAGCAATCAAGTTCGAAAGCCATGAGTATGTAGGACAATTTGGAGACCCGGCCAAATTTGAAGGGTCCTATCACCCAGACTTCCGGAGACAACTGCTGAGGTCAGCCAAGCAGCTGGGTTTACTCCAGCACCTCGATGCAAGACTCCAACAAGTCGACAATACGTCAAAACTACATATCACACAGATGGGGCAAGAGGCGTTTAATTGGCTGAAGGCGAGAGAGAACGGGTATGATTGGAGTATTAATGCTTAGACCTCAGTATGAATTCAGGTGAAGAGGGAGTTATGCATTGTTATTGTTGCTCACACAAACGAGTAAACTGTAGTGATTGAAATTTCTGTTTAATTGCATCCTTGAACACTGGTAAATAACTCTGTGGATGCAGCATACTTAGTCAAGCAAGGTAAAAGAACCAGCTGAGCGTCCATTATTAGCCTTTGCAACGAAGACAATAAGAAACTGATCCCTGGGAACCTTTGCTAGAGCCGGGTACTTGTTGTCCCGCTTGGGACGAGTGAGGCGAGCCGTCCATACCCAATCGTTTCCGGACCAAACAACGGTGGATGTTGGCTCACCATTGGCAAAGACTTCCAAGCTGATTGGAGACTCGGTTGAGCCGGGCAAGTGACAAGTTCCCGCTGCTTTTACCACGCGAACATCCAAGTCTGAGGAATCCTCGCTGGTAGATGCTATAGATGCTATGTTGAGGGCTGGTGTTGCGACAGCAGGCGACGGAGCACTAGAAACGGTGACAGTGATCTCATCTGAAGGTAGGAACGGCGCCAAAGGTGGAAGCTCCCGACGTTTCGTGGCTTTTTCGTAGGCAAAAGCATAGCTCAGTAGCTTAGAGTCATCATACGCTCTGCCGCAGAAAGACAGTCCGACAGGCATCTTCTCTTCAGCAAGATTCCCCATTGGCACAGTTATGCAAGGAACACCAAGATGCTTCAGCGATCGGCCACCATTTGCATACTTGACTCCATCACGCAGCGCAGAAACCATTGACTCGTAGCTTTCATCCGAGTCAGCCAACGCAACATCTCCATTGGTCGGAAACACCACAGCATCATAGTTGTTCTCGGCCATCCAGTCCTCCAAATCCTTCTTCCGCATGTCCTCCAGGGCCTGGAGGGCCTCACGACACCCAGGCAAGTCAGCGAGGCTCTTGTCTCCCCAGTTCTTTACCGCAGTAACCATGTCCTCGTAGCGGACCTGGTTCTGGGACTCTGTGTGCTGAGAGGGATCGTCCATTGGGGCAATGTGAGGGTGAATCTTGTCAAGCTCGACTCCAGATGTGAAGCTTGGTATATCCTTATCACCGTTGTCGCGAAGGAAGCTGTTCCAACTCAAGGCGATCATCTCGCATCGCTCGAGCGCTGGCCATTCCTCTGGTAGATTAGGAACATTCATGCTCTGTCCAGGAAAGTCCTGTCTCGTATAGTTCTCAAAGAGGGGGAAATCAGTCTCAATCACGGTGGCACCCAGCTTCTCGATGTCCGTGCGCGCTCTCTCCCATAGTGCTTGGACGCCAGCAGAACATGCGTTTACTGGCTTGGCACCTTCAACTCCAATGAAACATCGAGGAACAGCGAGTCGTTTGTTCTGAAGCGCATCCGGGTTGGCCAACGTAAGATAGTCTGCCGGCCGAATCTCATCAACCCTGGGGAGTGATGCATATGGTTGTGAGCGCCAGAAGTCAGCGTCGCCGGCAGCGTCGTCATGAGCGACAACAACGTTTAGAACTTGAAATAGATCATCTATAGTCCTTGTGTGAGGAACGACCTGGTCGCAAGTTGGATACAAAGGCCATAATCCTCGGGGAGGAATCACACTGCGGGAGGGTGTATAGGCGACCAGGGCATTGTTGGATGCTGGAGAGCGACCCGAAGTGACAGCTTCTCCGGCGAAGCCAAAGGCAGCCAGGCTCGCGGCAGTAGACACACCGCAGCCATAAGATGAGCCAGATGCATAAGCGGTGGGCATATACTTCTGATTATATGGGCTCTCGGACCGTCCGTACAATCCACGCTGACAGCCGCCGTCAGCCATCGGGGGCATGTTGGTCTTTCCAAGCAAGACAGCGCCTGCTGTGCGAAGCAGTTCAACAATGGCAGCGTCAGACGTAGCTTCGAGCTTTGCAAAGGCAGGCGATGCAGCTGCGACAGTCATACCTTTGACCTTGTAGCTGTCTTTGACAGTGAAGGGGATACCCTCCAGAGCTCGCGGTGGCTTTTCTGAGGCACGGTAATCATCCGAGGCTTGAGCTTCGGTGAAGACGTCTGGGTTTATCAGAGTTATTGAGTTGAGACAAGGACCTCGACAGTCATATTTGCCGATGCGATGTAGATAAAGTGCGACAAGCTCAACACTTGTGATGGCTCGAGTATCGAGCAGTCGTTTGAGATCGCTGATGCTGACATCGGGCAGTTTGAGGGTTGGTTTGTTGGTCATTTTGGGCGAGGACATAGTCAAGAAGTAAGAGATAGACAGATGGTGTTGAAGAGTAGGAGTCTTGGAGAAAGAGGGAGATAAAGGCGATGCAACGTATCATTTATATGTATGCAGCTGCGGTCTTTCAAGGTGCTGCTGCTACATGGCGCCCGAGCATACTGCCCGAGACTGACTTGTAAGTTGTCACCTGTCTCGACCTCCGAGAATGAGTCGACCGTCCCTTCGGAAAAACGATGGCCTATTCAAAGTATGATTGGGTCCGACTTTCAACTTCGGATAAGCTAAGCCCTAGAAGGAAGGTGATTGCGATTCTCGACCCCCCAAGCGACTGCGGGGAATGCGTCAACCCCCTCCTACTAACATCAATCGATCAGTGGTTTCCCCCGAAGTTGAAAATCGGAACGTGCACTTCCATCTTCGGCACCTTCATCAGCGATACAGATGCTGGAGGCACGCTCCCTGTTTGTTTCGCCTGAGATGCCGACAATAACGGGGCCGATGAAAGCCGCATGCTGTTGGACATGCAAGATCAGGCACGTCAAATGCGACGGAGCACCAACGGCTTGTCTCCAATGTACCAGCAGGGACATGCAGTGCCATGGCTATGGGCCCGTTCCATCCTGGATGGACGGAGGTCTACGCGAAAAGCAAGAGAAGCAGCGTATTAAGCAGGCTGTAAAGAAGAACTTTAGACAGAAAAAAAGGCTTCAGGCACGTCAACTTAGAGATTACAATCGGAACACAAGTCAAGGACAGAATCTATCAAGCGTTGCTGAGCAAGGCACTCAACTCAGCAATGCTTCTCAAAGTAAGTCCCTGGTTGTCGCCAAAATGAATCCTTACTCACCTCATTAGCAAATCCCAATTCACGAAGCGCCCCATCGCCAATCTTGACACCTCGATCCTTACAAAGCCGTGTCCTCTCGGGACAGTCATTCGCTGAGCCCCTTCACTTCGACGAGGCCAGTCTCCTTATGCACTACCTAGATCACGTCTTTCCCTACCAGTATCCTTTCTTTGACAAATCAAGGTTGTATAGAGGTTGGCTTCTCTGGCTTCTTAGCAAAAATGGTCCTCTCTACCGCGCGTCCATGGGTCTCGCAGCGTTGCACCAGCGATCACTGTTGGGCGAGACAGACAACCATCATCTCGAACTTGAGTTCCATACCAAAGCTGTTGGGAAGTTACAGGATTTTCTTTCATCTATTGACATCAATGAACTGCATCCCGAGAATGAAACTCTGGTCGAGATCATCACCTGTGGTATCGCTCTCATTAGCTTTGAGGTAAATCCCCTTGAAACCGACCCGGAAGTGCGCTGAAAGACAGCAGGTCCTTCGGGGAAGTGCGACAAACTGGCAACCGCATTTATCTGCCATGTCCTCCATCGCAGTCATGATGCATAATCAGCCTCCCCTTCCACAACCAGCGGATTATCTTCCAACCCCTCTCTTTGAAGGCAAAGCTACTGCAGCTATGGCATTCCATCTCCCAGTCCTGCTCTGGATCGATCTACTAGCCTGTGTAGCCACACGGGAGGGGCCAAAGCTTCCATATGATGAGTGGCTGGGGCCTAATTGCACATTTCAGCTCGCACATATAATGGGTTGCCAGAACTCAGTCATGAAATCCATAGGGGACCTTGCAGTTTTGACTGAGTGGAAGTCTGACTCTCTTGACGGAGGTAGTCTTGATCTTGAGGTCTTTCGGACAAAGTGGCAACGGATCGAAGATGAACTAGAGGATGTTATGGATACGACTCCTATGGCCGCAATGGAATGTCAAGGATTGTCATCCAAAGTTCCATCAAGTCAAACACCCTGTCACACGAAGTCAGTGCAGCGACCTGAGCAAGATTCAGTCACTCGCATATTTGCTGCTGCGGCCCTGGCCCAGCTCGCGGCAATCAGCGCTGAGATTTCCGATAACATCCCATCGACAGCCACGAGAAGAGCTGTCAGCCGAGTGATTCTCGAGATCAAAATGGCCTCCCCCACCCTCTCTCCCCGGCAACTGAGCTGGCCTATATGTGTCGCTGGCTGTTTAGCGGATCCGGACCAGCAGCCATTCTTTGAAGCATTGTTGAATAGTGTAGTATTTGAGGGAACCGTAATGATAGGAAACTGTGGAATTGTTCGGGATATCTTGCGAGCTTGTTGGAAGAATAAAGCTGAGCACTCAAATGAACAGTGGGACTGCAGTAGTACTATGAAACAGTTGGGTATCTATGCGCTTCTCATATAGAGTCGATGATAGAATAGACTTTCGCACCCTTTAATGGGTCAGTCTGTCGTTAGAATAAGGCCACGAGGAGCATCTTCTTTTTATCTGGGCCCCCCTATAAGTCTTACAAAATCTGCCTAAAGTAGATATCCTCTATATTTACTAAGGCTTCTATACACTAAATATGTATCATTATATACTTAGCTCTTTTGCTTTTCTATCCTCCATTTTCGACCTTTTGACATAACCACCCAAAGAAGAACACTTATGATGAGCCACAGACCGGAGATAAGGACAGAAGTCCACGCGAGGCCTAGACCATCGATCATGGGATTCGCAATAGCCGCTGCACCTGCTCCGACCAAGCATCTGCCGAGATTATTCGCCGCCACAGCTGTGGCTGCAGAGCCAGTGTTCAAATCCACAATGAGTGTGTTCAGATTGTTGAGCGCCCCAGAAAAGAATAGAGCAAAAAAGAATAAGGAGACCTCGATACCAGCAAGTCCCAGATTCTGGTCCATGATCCATCCATAAACAACAATCATAGCGCACGCCATGTATACCAATGGTAAAGATATTTCTATCCTCATCCTTTCGATAGGTAGCACCCTGAGGTCTTGTTGGCGGTTCTTGACAAGCTCTATGCCCTCTCTCTTGGCATATCGACGGAAGTTCCAGTCCATCAGGAAGCCGCCCGTGTACCGGTAACACATGCTTCCAATTCCTATAGGAAGAAAGCACAATCCCACTACAACAGATGAGTAGTGGTAACGGGAAGCTAGTTGGGTAGAAAGTGTAGCCAGGACTACATAATACCCGCCATACATGAGAGAACTAAAGAGAAGGATGATGCCGGTTTCCTTGTTACAGACGATCTTGAGGGATGCAATCGGGTTTGGTCGTTTTTGGTGAGGCTTTTCGGCAATCGCGTCGGTGTTTCCAGTGTTACGCTGCCTTAGATATACGACGAGTGACATGTTCCACCATGGTGGAGTGATGCTCCCGTTACCGACGACACTTCGGCAAGTCTCTGGGAGAAAGACAAATACGATAAGAAATAGCACACCAGAGAGAATCGTCAGAAACCAGAAGATGGATCTCCAACCAAGATACTCATCGAGTAGGCCACCTATAACAGGGCCAAGAGCAGGACCAAGTGTTACTCCCATGGCAGAATAGCCTAAATATTTTCCACGTTCGGCTCGGACGATTATATCTGAAGCCGTCCCACTTGCAAGGGCAATAGTAGCACTGCTCCCGCAGCTCTGTAGGCAACGCAGAACAAGTAAAGCAGCATAGCTATCCTGCAAGGCTAGACCGGTGCTGGCACCAAGGTAAATGATGCAGCAAATCATGTATGCTGGTCTCCGTCCGTATGAATCTGAAAGGTTTCCGATAACTGATGGTGCAAGTCCTTGGAAGATCTACCACAAGTTAGATGAAAATGCCACATATCTTTGTGAAGAATCAGTGACTTACCAGATATGCTGTTATGGTTAAGTTTAAAAGGGAGATGGAGACGTTCAAGTCTCGAGCAATGGAAGTAATGGCAGGGAGGAAGACTGTACTGGACAGAGGAGAGATCATGGCCAAAAATGAAACGAGTAAGACGATACCCACCTTCTCCCAATGAGTGTATATCGTATACGGAATATCCAGATGATCAGGTCGAGCCACTGCTTCCGGGTCATTGTCCAGCTTTGCAGCATGGGTTTCCTCTGAACTGGGTTTGGGGTTTTGCAGTAGACTCTTTGGCGCATC
This sequence comes from Fusarium succisae, assembly GCA_013186925.1. Lineage (NCBI taxonomy): Eukaryota > Fungi > Ascomycota > Sordariomycetes > Hypocreales > Nectriaceae > Fusarium > Fusarium succisae. The sequence continues at coordinate 34,144 of JAAOAW010000449.1, read as the reverse complement.
ACGTCCACTCAACCCCTCTCCACCAATTTTCAGCGACTTAGTTGTTTCGGGGCTTGTCATCTCCGTAGAACAATTTAATTTTCCTTTTCTTATTCTGAGAAGAGTCGAAGTAGAAATTTATTCTGAGGCATAAATAGTTTAAGTAGTCTTTGCTGCCATAGACTGCAGCCAATTAACAGGGGTTCTGTTGGTGGGTCTAACCCGACTGGGTTGTTGCCGAATCGGTGCCGACACCAGTTACTGTATTTATTATCTCGACACATAATGGCAGTTTGTATAATACTGGGTTACATCTATTACACGAGGTAAGTCGGGTCGGAAGTTATAAAGGGTCCCGTAACCGGAAGGTTAATTAGTTACTCCCTGAGTTGTTGGCCTTTCCTTGAGTATAACTTATATATAAGCAAAAGAGATATAGATGCCCTGAACTACTTTCCATGCTATGGTTTCTCTTATACAATACGGAATTTGTAATTTACTATAGAATAAAAGCCGACACCAGTAAAATACTCCTAGCCATTGAAAGGTTGTTCAGAATGTGGAGAATAGTACGGAGCTTTCCCACGGCGACATCACATCCAGCTTGATCAGTAGCTATAACATTGGATCTGGGCAGGGTTACAAGCTAGCATTGGCGGAACCTGGAGAGGTTGACTGGTGGATTGAAGAACTTTTGAACTAAGACCTAAAGTGTTATATCCTAGAACTGGAAGTACTCGACGGAAGCTGCTCGCTCAAGCGAACCTTATGCTCGAACATCGCCTTAGGTCGCAAATAGTTAAGATCCCTGATCAGAGTACTAGCTAGCGACGTAGCACACAAATCTAGTAGAGCATCCCCATTGACATTTAATTCATAGACCTTTAGTATGCAGAGCATCACCAGTCTACAGGTTAACGAGACCTGTATTTCTCATTCGTAGTGAAGTTATGTGGTGTAATATTGATTTCTTCAAGTCTACTACGGTTGGTAGAAATGGTAATATAGAGAGGCATTAGGCTGTGAGTAATTGCTCGTAGAACCCGCCAAATCCCAACTCCTTGTTATGTAAATGGATCTCAAGAATCCAGTGCCTCTTGTTCCCATCCTTCCCAACAGTATTCATAGAGTTGTTGCTGCCTTGAGCGATGTAAAGGGTGATCTTGTCTTTAGGAATGCGTTCATGCGGAAAAGACCCGACGATGTGTCCCGCAATCGGTGCACCAAACTCAAAGCCCTCCTTCTCAGCAGCCTCCTTGGCAATATTGTACAGTTCTTCTCCCGTCATATCTGGATTCTCCCAGTACTTGGCTTTGACGTCGATCCAGATTGGCTCGAGGGCGTCTCGCAGTTTGATCTTGTTCGGGTCGTTTCCCAGAACAAAGGTGCGGCCAAAGTCAGCTTCCCACTCTTCAAAGACAGGCCCAAGGTCGACGACGAGGATGTCATCTTCTTGAATGATCCTGTCGGGTGGGTTCTCTTCGAATGGTCTCAGTGTATTGGGTCCACTGCGAATCACTCGTTTATGCCAATGAGTCCTCACACCGTGACGTTCAACGCCGAGAGCATGGATTTCATTGTTCAAGTCTTTCTCGCTGATGCCAGGGCGAATAAGATTTTTCTCAATCTCGTTGAAAAGCTCGACAGCTTTTTTCTCCGCATCTCGGAGTGAGGCCGCACGTTGTTTTTCCGCCGACATTTTTGAGCTTTTGATTGTATTTGCAAAATAAGGTGTAATACGAGTTTGTGATGTGCTGGACCAGTCACAGTGATGTTATTTATAACCAACAACTTAAAAAGCTGACATAACTAGACATTGTCGGCGAAATGATTATGCGACGTCCCTCATTGGACGGGTTTCGCTCTCGAGTGCCATATTGGGGAATAGCACTCTCCGCTGTCGGACTGCCTCTTGCGCCCTATATGGTTTTACATAAGGTATAGATTGTCAGGCTTATCGGGCCTCCAAGATGACTCACTACATCCCACAGCATATGATTAGTTCGTCAAAGCCTGGCTGCAGTAACTCAGATCTTGCTTCCTGAAATATCTCAGAGTCGCTGAATATTGCTCCGGTGTGCCATTTAATGCTGATGGTCTTATTCAATCTTGCCCTGATAGTTGGGATTCTCCATTGCATGAATGATGAAGTCGCCACTCGAGGTCTTTTTACTAACTAGTTAAGATTTGCTGATTTAATGCTGACAAGTTTCAGCTTCATCGTTTTAGCAGATTGGACAATTATCCTTCATAAGTGTAAGCAATGTCAGGAATATACTACTTGAGTATACCATGATGCCCAAGACCCCAGCAGCTAATGATGTTGATCCACCGTCCTTCACAAGCTTTTATCCCTGTGCGGTACGGTAGGCTACAACCTCATCAGGATGTAGGAATATGTCGCAAATGTCTTGTAGTCTTGACCGTAAAACCTGCGCAAACTGCATGTGCCGAGGTATCAGGATCCGTATCCTCAGGTAGTGCCAGTTCATTGCGGGCGCCAGAGACCGAATGCCCTGCAAGGTGGCCCGGACATGTCAAAGAGTGCGTTCTTCTGGTCCTCTGTTCGCAGTTCAGGCTGGGAAGTTGGTAATTCTCGCAGTGATCTATTCCTTCATTGTAAGCGCCATCTTTCAAATATAAGAGTGGACAAACGTAGCCGTTAATTGCTGCCTACCTTTCGCTGCTTCCTTTACAATGTCTGATGAGCGATATTGTCTTCTGTGATAGATCTTATGTTCTTTACCGCCGCTCTTTTACCCATGTCAAGTCCAACCTACGAATATAGTTTTGAAGTGAAACTTCGACTGTTGAGGAATTTTGGCAACCCAATAATCCTGCAAGATTAACACTATCCAAGCCAAGCCCGATGGAGCTCCCAGTGGGATTGCATCAAGTCTGTGGGATGTAAAGGGTTTGTCCCTCCTGTAAAGCCATTGCTCTTCGCTGTGGTTCAACTAGACAACGACGCAAAACTGAGCGAGCTTCCGTATCTTACTTCCAGTTCTAGAGTGAAAACCACACAAAAGGCAGTATTCCAAGGCTCACAAACTGTAAGAGCTGGATTTCTAGATATTTCGTTGCTTTTCGGGATTGGCAACATTGTCTGTTGAGGCTGGAGCCTGGAGAATCATGCCCCGCGGACAGACAAAAGTCCATGGCACTTCTGTGACAAGCGGCCCAGTCGGTAGCCCCGGCTACCGGGAGACACTAACATAGCTTTGCCGGTGACTTGTTTCTGAAGTGCATTATACGAGGCCGCAATCTCCGGCACCAGAGTGGCTGTAGTCGTAATGGGTGGAGTCTGTTGGCCACTAGGCCTGGTCTCAGCTGTAAAACCCCTGCATCCCACCCGACACTATGCAGCCCATGGTCACTTTAATAAGAGTTTGGCATTCTTACCTCTAAAGTACCAAAAGCTTAATCATGCGAGGTTTACATGTATAGCGTGTTTCAAGGTTGCTCTGGATAATTAGTGTCTTTTTATAGTCCTCAGTTTGCTACGTCTCACAGGAGAATATCTCAACACTTTTGGGCCAACCATTCTTAACAAAACCTGGAATTGTCTACTAGGCTCTTCTACTTAACTTTGGGGACTTGATATTATTGCAACATCTATACTGTACTCTCTTAAAATCAATGTCTATTGTGTTGGTCTAATCACAATGATCGATGGGAATCAGATAGCCAGATGTGATGTATGTTTATGGCCTGTTAGCTTTATGACTTTAGCTCTTGACTGCTACACTGCATAAGCCTCGATACTTCAAGAATGGCCTGGGCTGCTACTGTGCCGATTTCCGCAGTAGATACTTCTACCTATTATACATATTCAATGCTCATTTTAACCATAAGCTTTTAGCCATTTGCTTTTACTTTACATAGCTTACTATTACACTGTATATCATTCAGTGCCTATTCTCACCTTTACCAGTCCATGCTATCTAAATCATATACTAAATATATATGGATAAAAGGCACTACCTTTTCTATTCTCTAGCTAAGCAAACTTCTTAGATTTGTGTAATAAACATGTTTATAGTGGCACGATATAAGGTTACAATATTGCTACTGTTTACATATTGCTCACTAGACCTGTCCCTCAATAGTGTCGGGCGTAAGGTAGAGAGTATTTATTGTACATACCCCCGGTCATAGCGCTACAAAAGTCCCCCAGACGCCTGTTCTATTGATGTCTTAAAGCTTGTAGCGAAACATTTGCGACCTCGTAAAGAACGGCTAGAAAGATTCACGATCTTAGTTAAAGTCTCTTGCTTTTTAAGTTCCCACTATAAGTTAAAGCAGGATTTCATAAGGCAGGTATATAAAGACGGCCCGATTGTATAACATGGGTTAATAAATATTCAAGGACTCCAGGAAGGGTGAGAAGGAAAACAAGTAGTACTGGTTGGTGCGCTACTTGAGATAGCTTCAAAACTACCTTCTTAGTAAAGCTTAATATATTAAAAGTCCTAGATTGTAAGCTTGAGGTACTGTTAGGGGACTAGCTAATAGGAGAGGAGTAGTAATTAGTGAATTTATTGTTCTTAAGAGTGATAACTAATGCTGTGCATGATTAGGCGTCTATAGATAGAATTTCTATATAAATACCTAGAACATACTGCTGAAGACTTACCAAAACACCAGCACTCTCGCCTCTATCACTCTCCAAGTACAACTCATTTTTCTAAATAAACTTACCATCCTCAGCCAAGATGAAGTTCTATATCGTCACCGCCCTTTCCCTTGTCAGCCTCGGTAGCGCTCAGCACTATATCAGTTATGATGGTCTCAGACGTGATGGCACTCCTTGCGATCTTAGAACTGTATCCTGGCAGAACTGTCGTCCTAAAGCCTATGCCAATCCCTGGTCTCGAGGTTGCGAGGCAATCCTCCACTGCCGTGGTGACCAGTATCCTCCTGGCCCTTTGTAAAAGAACAGCTGATAAGATCAGGGCCTTTTATAAGTGTGTTAACTTGTCCCATCCAGACCTCGAGTTAATTGATAGATTATCTAGTACTGAACTGGTCGGCTTGCATTGTTACGTGATCTTATATAGTCACTGCAGGTGGGCTAGCTCTTGCATCTTGGTGAAGGAGTTAGCAGTAGCGGAAAACAGTAGCAAGACAGGAAGGGATACTCAGCTACTGTTGGCAATTTATTCTATCTACTACCAAATGCTGAAACTCCCATTGCGTAATGAACAGCCTAAACTAATTGAAGCTCCCCTAGTTCTCGATTATCCGGGAGCCACGAGACAAGCACGCCCATTGCATAAGAGAATGCTGTCGAGGACGACCCAACGTGCTGTGGCATGCACGGGGTAATTCATTCCGACCAGACCACTGAGGAGTTTGCTAATTGACAATGTCCAATCCAGTTGCTGGACATGTAAAAGCCGAAAGGTCAGGTGTGACAAATACACGATTACTTGTAAAAACTGCGAAAAAAGAGAAATAGCCTGCAGCGGCTATGGTATCAGGCTATATTGGGTTTCCAATTCTGTAGAAAATGCCGGTCCAAGCCCAGTACTCCAGGGGCGCAGGCGCATAAAGTTAGGTATGTTTAAATGGCGTCCGATGATTGACTGATTATTGATTCTACGCTAGGTCGAGATCTTGAAGTTTATAATGCAGAAACCGTCGATAGGTTTCTTTCAAACATCGACAAGCATGTCGACTATGAAGTGGATTTGTGTCAGGGACCATTCTCAGCATTCATGAGCATACGACATACATCAGATGAGGCTGTTACACCAACAACATCACGTGGGCTTACACCGCCACAGGCAGCATTAGCTACGGAAGCTCACTCACCAACAGTTACAAGTCCCTCCCAACCTGAGGATACAGTTCTCTATGAAGAAGGGATGCAAAAGGGTGACTGTGATGCGGTACCGAGTTCAGTTTTTTGGCTCCCATCAAATCTTGCAGCTGCGTCATTCTCTTCGTCTCCCACGGACATTGACGAACTGCTTAATATCAACGCTATTGGAGAATCACTCCTAGACGAGGATGAACCCAAAGACATCTTGATAGGAGGACATGATGATATTGAACTTGGCGAAAGGGATTGCTAGGTACTGGAAACGTCTGTGAGGTCAAACGACGGCAACATTATACTATGGCAACCCGACCATTTCCTGTCTGGTAATCGCCAATAGGATCATTTGATCCATCATTACTACACTCACGTGGCAGCAGTTCTCCTTCCCTTGGATCATTTTGAAAACCCATTTTGAAGCCTCTATATCCCTATGGCGATGGAGGGATTGTTTGGCCATAACGAAAACACGACCTCCAAGGCGACAGCTTGCACTGCGCTCTATCAGTCTTTCTTGTCATCCACATCGTACCACCGTTGGCAGTGCAACAAGCAAGACACTTTTTATCACCCGCTCGTGACTAGATATCGAGCCAGCTCCATCCAATTATTGCAAGTTGCACTCACGTAAGCGCCACCTACTGCAAATTACTAGGCCTTGATGCTTATAGTACTGTCCCTTGTCACCATAGGCGTACGTTATGCGTGCTGTTTCAATGCATTAAGCCTGCTAACTCGAGTATGCAGGTTTTGTCGGGTGAATGCGATGGCTTTCGTTTGCACGTTCAAGCTGCCACACAGCTCCCCAGTCTACGGAGTCAATGTACGCTGTTGAGCCATTCTTCTAGAAGACTAAACGAACTCGGCACCTTCTTGGCCCTTTTGGCAGAAACGACTTCGTCTGAGCCTTCGCTATCTCCCCGGGGAGATAAGGATGATAGGGCCATCTCTGATAGTTCCATTCTTCGATTTAGTGATTGTTACGCTTTTACTTACGGCATTACACCAACCGTCACACTGGCTATCAATGAGGCCCGCCGCCTTTCGAAGCATCTGACTCGCTTTCAATTGCTGAGTGAGAGACTACCTGCGGAAGTCCTACAAGCATGTGAAGACCTGGGTAGCACACTTGAAGCTTGGCGATTGGAAGATGAGGATCTCACAACCATTCTTACAGTGGATGGGATAGATTGGTCCGCTTTTGCTCATTATGCTAAGTGATGGTATCCAGCAGCTCTTATCTACTACTACACTCGCATACAAGAGATGAAACGTTTGGATCTCACACGAGTTGTTGATGAAGTCGGCGCGCATGTGAACAAAGCTGAAGACTTAAAGTCAGTGACAACCAAGAATGGGCAAGTCATTTCGATGGCGCCAACCACGTGGCCGGCGTTCATTGCAAGCTGTAATACCATAAGAGGGCGGCGCAGTGTATGGGAGCGATGGTGGAAGCGAGTACTTGGATATAAGTTGGGTAATATGAGCAAGCAGTGGGATTTAATCCGACAGATATGGGTCATCCTTGATAGCGCTGAAGACCAAGGGTTATCGTTGAGTTGGGCTGATGCATATAATATGGCTGGTATTGATGTGCTACTTGTCTAATGCCTATTAGTAGCTTCATTGTAGCCAAAGAAGTTGAATGACCTCGGTTTGAGTACATTTGGCACAAGCTGCGTGAACCCATCTACTCTGGCCCCTGTTACTACGCCAGAGAATATCTCTGTTGCCTTTGCTCCTAGAAGCGGCATATTGGTTAGAAGACTCTGGGCGAGCAGCATTGGGTCCTGAGAACCTTGGAGGCGGATACGCAAGTCCTACGACGTCAGCGAGGGTGACTTGTTGACTTCTTTTATGATTGAGACTTACCGTATACTCCGGCCAAAGGTCTGTGCCATATTCACTTTCACTTACCAGATCTGTTGGATCGCTTTGTACAAACGATGCGACATGGTAAAGATTGGAGCAAAATTCGATAAGACCATTCAGATCGCATCCTTCTCGGTCTTGGAAGCTCTGCAGAAATACAACAAACTTCTCAATCCATTCGACGTTCAAAGACATCTGTGAATCTTGGGGATCATGGAGCACTGCTGTCAAGAGAATCAGAACGGCACACATCGGGTAGCAGATCATTTGCCTGAAAAGTCAGCATGGAGACTGTATAAGTAGATGAACGCCGTACCAGAGAGAAGCAAATGGCTGTGAGGATAGACCTTGCAGCAAAGAAATCGTGGCTCTGGCGCTCTGCGTGGGGACAAGCGTACTAAGATGTAGATTTGGTTGTTCTCGTTCGATCGACGTGAGAGGGACATTACAGAGCTTCGCGAGAGCCGTATAGATCTTCCAAGTAGAAGCGTAGTAGGAAAGGTGGAGCTGTATGATGTCAAGATTGTCCACTTTGGCCGATGGTGTAGGCTGAATTTGTGTAGGCAGTCCTGTCCTCCATGATTCGAGGTCATTGTCTAGTTTAGCGAGACCCTGCATCATCTTATCATTGCTCTTGGAGAGTGATGAGCAAGAATATCGATTTATTCTCGACTGAATCAGTGCCAACGTTGACATGTGCCTTAATTGATGTGTGCTGGAACCAGTATCCGATGCGAGGCAAAGTGATGGAAGCTCGACGCGAACTTGGTCGGATGGGGCGGGAATGTCAAGGTTCAGCGATGCATTGCAGCGGAGTACGTATATAGTCCAAAAGGACCGCTTACGCATTTCTATATCGACCAAGCCACTCGATTCACAAAGATCTTCAGAATGCAGGCCAATACAGTTGATAGCATGCGCACTCGCGGATAGCAGGGCGGTGTATGCCCGGGCGTCAGCAGTTCCCTTCATGAATAGGGCCATAGCAATCATGGCCTGACAGGAGTCGATGCCGTTACCGTTGATGGCGATCTCTGGGAAGATAGCAAACGCATTTTTGAACCATACCCACGAAATTGGGAAGAGTTCCTGTATCGCATTGTTGTCGGCCTTCCAGTGAACACCCGTGGCAATTAGAGCGTTCAGGGTTGCCCACCGAGCAGGATTGGCATGACTGTTTGACGACCCGGCCGAATACTGGTCATTGATAAGCTGCAGAACATGCTCAGTGCTGAAGAGCCACTGTGCTTCATACATGTCCTGTAAGGCGCTCGATATGAAGTGTATAATGTGCCCTTTTGGAGGAAGTGGGGCGAAGACTGTTCGTTCGATGTTGCTGTTGTTTTTCTGAGCATTGATTATGTTTCTTGTGATGTCTTCCGGCCATCTTGACGGCAAAGGTTGAGCTCGATTGGCAATTGATGTCGAATGGCTGTTGGATGTATCATGGGACTGTCTTGACTCTGCAGAAGCCGGACCCGACTCCCGATTAGCTATAGGTGAGGCTTGCAATGCCACTTCGACATTCTTCAGGCGTTGCTCGAGAGTTTCAATGTATTGCTTGCTATACAAGGTCAACTATAAGTATTCCAAGCGATGACGGAGACGCACCTTTTGCCAAGGCCTCTTGTTCTTCGCTCGCCATAGTGGCATGTCTTCTTCCGCTCTAAGCATCTCTGACAGCTTGGTAGTTTGCCGTCACATCGTACCTTGCTGCTTTTACAAGGGACACAAGCCTATTGGACTTAGGCCTGCAGGGTAAGACATCAGATTGTGGGGGGCTTACATTCCCAATTCGTCTACTTGTTCCATCACCAACGCATGCCGGTTCTTGGGGTTCCATTCCGCTCCTCGTGTTCGAAGGTTTAGATAATTGATACGGAGTATTATACAAGGAAAAGTGAAGGTTTTGATGTTTGTTGTGAAAGTTAATGTAAAAGCTTATAATTGTGATAAAAAGTCAGCATCGGAATCAAATTACATCCGATCAACAATCACAACCCTTAGTAATCACGGACAAGGATCCTTGTTTCTCCATAAAGCTAGCTCCACCTGCTGCTCGCTCATTGCTCAGCCCCAGTAGTCTAGGCTGGAGGTTAAATTACTGGCCCCAAGCTTCAAAGAGAAGGTCCTTGATCTTTCGTGCCTTGACCTCAGGGAATTGCTCATTAAGTGTACGCTCAGACTTGAGGTCAAACGCCCCTTCAACAAACATGCGACCAAAAGCAGCAAAAAAGCCCTGCAGCATCGGTTTAGGGAAGAAGGGATACATGTGAGGGTGAGACGGCAGCTCCGTGATTTTACCAGCCTTGAGGTCCTCGATCGAGTCGTGTTTGATGGTAAACTTGACACCCTTGGCCTCCTCGGCGTACTGCACGAATTGATTCCACGAGACCTTGTCGCCAATGATGTACGACTCCTTGTCCCACTTGGACGCACCAACGAGGGCCGCGATAAAGGCTGCGATGTCAAAGGTGTGCGTAAAGGTTACGAGCTCGTCGCCAGATCCAGGAATAGCGGCAAAGTTGTTCGCAATGTCGACTACCAGGACGACAGGGCTTTGGTAAGACTTAACGTTGGGGAGCACCCAGTAGTCAGCAAAGTAACCGTTGTACACGGCGGTATACTCGAGGCTCGAGGCTACTTCCAATGCTGCAATGAGGTTGAGCTTAGACTGAACGATGGGGAAATAAGGTACCATACTGTCCACGCAGTTCAGTTTAGTTTTGTTATTCCGAAATTTCACAAGCACAGCAGGACTAACTCTTGAGTGTACTTGACGCCCCAAATACTAGGGATGAATCGTTTGGTAGGTGCTGATTTCTCAGCTGCCTTGATCAAGTTCAGCTCAGCCGAGACGTCGTCCAGAGCGTTAATGGTGGATATAACAGTATCAATGCTGTTAGTCTCGAGCGTGGCTGCAAGCTTATCCACGTCGGTGTAGTCCACGGCAATCACCTGGGCTCCATGTACATCTTTAACCTGGAAGATGTGTGAGATGTCTTCTTGCAGAGTCTTGTGTTGCGGGATAGTTACCTCACGGGCTAGGACCAGCACGGTATGCTCACCCTTTTCGACAATTGCCTCAACAATTGCACGGCCGACCTTTCCGGCCCCTCCAGCAACAGCGATGATAGCCATGGTCGCGATTTGTTTTGGTGCTTTGTCTTTCGTAAATGGGTTATGTCTGCCGACCTAAAAAGAGTAAAGTAGAGAGATAGAGATGATGGTTCTCGAAATCCTACTGAATAGTGTGGGAACCGTATATATATCTAGGTGCCAGCGTGTTAAATATGCTGATCAAGGTCGGTAGTATATTACAAACGACATACACTGAGATGTGAATTAGTAAAAGACGCGCGGTTCCTTAGTAAAGCAATGGATGATAAATACATGCCGACTCGGAATCAAAATGCTCCCGAGACTGCGTTCCAGATTTCCTGGAACAAAGGCAAGGGGCTGTGACACTTGCCGAACCTTATATTCGTGAGTATTGGTCATGCAATCTCCAATTCATGCTTAAAAAGAGGCTCTTGAATAACAGGAATAACTTGATGTAGTCATGGTACTGTGTCGGTTTCGGAAACGTCTGACCACGTGTCTTTCAGGTGCAAATCAGTTGCATTGACAGCCAATACAAGATATTCCCTTACACGGCCATCGGGACAGAATTCTTACCATAATGATGTTTTCCACGTCTATTCCAGTATCAATTCAATCAGGAGGGTAGTAGGGCAGTAGACCAATCACCGCACAAGGTGCCCAAATCACAACGTAAAAGCAGCGGTGAACCAACCAATATCCACCGTGGTCCCTGGGTGATTGGTTGTAACAATCCAAAGTCAAACGTCCATCATCATCGAAAGAAACCACTGGAGAACTCTCTATCTTGTTATTTTTCCATCAAACAAGTTGTGAGCTTTGGCAAATCCAAAGGTATTGTCAGGGTCATTGGTCAAAGGCTAGCTTTCTCAGAGTTTGCGGGGCTGCCAATACAGTCCATGGATCCAAGCCGTTCAAAAAGTTCCCATATTGACTTTTGTCAGGAAGGCTGAGAAGGTCAGGCGATTTCAGTAGGTTTTAGCTGTATTGAGTTAAGACTCACTTACGAGGCTAGCTAACCTGTTGTCACAACCCGGACATTCCACCAGGAGTGTCTGACAAATGATCGACTACAGAGAATATTGTCCGTTAAGTCTAAATTCAGGTCTGTTATCTCAATGATATAGATCACCAATCAGAAGAAAGGGTTCAGAATTATAACTTTGAGACGCTGCCTTAACTTTGATAAGTTCAAAATTATATATAGGCTGCCTAAGATTTAACATTTAACCTGTACAGAATGGTGACATTTAATGTAGTGATATAAGCTCTGAGCAACATGTCTAAACTGTAAATAAGAACTTAGACAATATACCACAAAAGCCAACTAATTACTGCAGCATCTGGTTGATAGAATCAAAACCGAGAAGAAGACTCTTACAACATCTCAAAGTTACCTCAACATTATTGTCCTGTGCGGTGAAGGTTGGTCCAAAGTTAGAAGTCAAGCTTAATGATGCTGCCTATAAAAATCCCTCTTGTCCCCTCTTCCCGACCAAGTTCAACCCTCCCAACATTCCTACCAGTCTAACCTTTCATTCACAAACATCTCCTACGAGAGCTGTATATGCAACAATAACAATCAACTTGCTCACTCCTACCTGTCAGAAATGCCTTCTCCAGCTTCCACTCCTGATTCTTGGGCTATAGTACCCAGCCGTAAGTAACATCCCTCTATTCTATTGCACCTGGATTCTGACATACCACAGCAATGGACGATATGCACCCCAGCTTTTTAATTCTTAAGCACAAGGTCGATACGATCGGCGACAAGGACGGCTCTTTCGTGGCCTTGTATATCAGGGGCTCAAAGTCGAGGGCCAGATGGGAGGGTTGGGTTGACGAAAGATTTGTTCACGGGCGCGATGAAGCAAAGCTCCTCGCCTACTGGAAGAAGATTGGCGGGAGAGATGCGCAAGGCATGGAGGCCTGTCCCCTGCAAATCCTTTATGCTCACGGGCGCAGAAAGAATGGACAGGGTACGGAGACGGAATACTTCGTCCAATACGTCGGATATCCCAACGACCCCAGCATAAATCAGTGGGAGCCCGAGTCGAAGGTTCTAGAAGCTCAGTGGGACTGATAGGCTCATCATGGCTAGTCAGTTTGTTCAACATTGGATATATTTACGTCCAATCCGGGAACTGCGGCCTTTTTATACACATCATCTTAGCTGCACTGTCTTAGAAAGTCGTTGAAGAGATCGCTAGCATCAAAGTCTTTATTTTACTCTCTTACTATACACCTTCTCGTGTTGACTTCAGATCTTTGAGGTCTGACTCAGTAACCCTGAGAACCAGGCCTTCATCACGAAACAACATGTAGGAGTCGAACTGCATTGCCTTATGTGGCTCAGCCAGTTGAAAGTCGAAGTGGCGAAAGAGCTAGGGTTCTCATTAGCATCCACGCAACTCAACTGTATCAGCTCAGTCCATACCTCAAAGAAGATCTTGTTTAGCTCCATCAACGCGATTGGTTTTCCCAAGCAACTCCATCTCCCAAGCCCAAATGTCACTTCAACGTCTCGCTTCATCTTAGCACTTGTCTTGTCATCAACCTCAGTGAATCTTTCTGGTCTGAAGATATGAGCGTCCTTGCCAAACAAGGTCTCTGAGCGAAGAAGTCCCGAGAAGTTGATTCCTATGTTGGTACCTGCAGGGAGAAGTCTTCCGTTATAGATTTCACCACCAGCTGGAACTTCTTTGAAACTCATGTTGGTCGAGACAGATCGGATTTGAAGACATTCGTATACAACAGCCTGTTTACAGTTAGTTACGCTTCAGTGAATAATTTAGGTTACCTACTTGTATATATGGTTGGAAAAGGGACTCTGTATTGCTGATTGGTTTCGAAGCCCATCCTTCACGGATAGTGTTTGCGATTTCTTGCTTCAAACGAGAATAGACTTGAGGCGTCGCAAGAATGTGAAGCATGCCTGCTCTGATGACAGATGCCGTGGTATCTGATCCTGCGACAAACATGAATATTGACTCAATCTCGCATTCGTCTTGAGTCAACCCGTGTCTCTTAAATGAACTCTTCCAGAAGTATCAGTAAAGCTCTCAAACCCCGCAAGTGGGAGAGAATGGGAACTTACAAGCATATCTCGTTTGACTTCACCATCCCCGTGGTAGAACTCCTCAACGACCTGGTTGGTGAGGCCCATCATCTTCCCTATTCCTTTTTTGTCTTTGATACTCGGACCGAACAGCCAGAGAAATAGGGGAGAGAACACAATATTCCGAAGCCATGGAACATCTGTTGTCAATGAAATAATGGGCAGATAATCTTTCAGGGTGTCGAAGAAACAGTGCATGTCCTCGTCTCTCTTCAAGCAGCCAAATGCCTGGCCTAGGGCGAGGCGAGAGATGACGTCCAAAGTAAAGAGGCATGCCGTCTTGGACCATAGAAGCGGACGGAACTCTTTGGGCTTAGATATATATCTTTCCTGTATGAGGCGGATAAGGTTCATGATCTGCTCGTCAATAGCAGCTTCTGGACCCATCGTCTCTTTACCACTGTAACCATATATAAGCTTTGCCTTCAGTTTATCGTGGGCTATCGGGTCCCTCATCATGAAAAGTGACTCATGCCAGGGATTCAATCGGGAACCACTGTATGATGCTCCTTTGGCATACAAGCTCTTTGTACCGTTGATCTTTCGCAGTAGCTCCAGATCATCTGTCAAGACCTCGTAAGGCCCGACCCTAACCATAAGACCATATTTCTTGTTGAGCTCAAGATGAGCCTCATATTGTTTGCCACTTAGCGCTAGCCGGGCAAGCCATAGATATGAAAACTTGGCTAGGAAAGGCCCTGGGATATGACGTAGACGATACCATGTTGTGATAGAAGAGATGATGTACCAAGTGATAATAGCCAGAGCGGCGACCCACCAATAGTTGGATCTCAAGCACTCAAGAAGCATCTTAATCAGTTGTCTGGGGTTTGATTGAGGACAGAAGAGATCGGACCAACGTGAAATAGTTGGTAGGCCTGGAATTATGTACCCCGTGGCGTTGTCTAAACCCCTCTTGAAGGCGGCGATAATGCCCAGTTTCGGCGGTAGGGAGCATGCAAGTTGGCCTTGGCTTTGATGCAGCAGTGACTCATTACTGGAGCGTTTGAGAATATTATGGGTCGTTGTGACTATTCTGGCTTATCTGCATATGCAGCATCTGGCGCCGCTGAGATATTTTTCCAATACGCCATCTACCCCTCCGAGGCATTTTGTAGTCAGGCCTGAGAAGTCTATCAGATACCTCAAAGCAAAGAATGATAAGCAATGCAGTCTCCAATTCTTTATTCTAGGTTTTACTGTAATTGAACATTCGAATCATTTGTCCTACTCATCCCGCAGTGCAGCAGAGATTGCCTTCATGCCTCCTTCAAGCTCTCCCTGAGTGGGCCATCCATATCCAAGCCTAAAGAAGCTATCCGACATTTCAAATCAATGACCGGGTCCAACATATGTCGCATGCTTGTTGAGAAGCCTCTCGTAGAACGCTGCAAGGCCCCCTTTGGGTTCCTGCTTGATACGCGGAAAGCATACAATGCCGCCAGTCGGCTTGACCCATTCCAGCAGCTCCTCGCTTTCGATCCAAGACTCAACCATCTGAAGTCGGATCTTCATCTCATCTGTTGTGTCGCTCAAGATCTTCTCACGTCGGGACAAGACATCGATTGCGATCCACTCATTGATGACGCTGCCGCTGATGCTTATCTGTTCCTTTGCAGCAAGAAAGGTTTCCTGAAGTGTCTTGTTGGTGGTGATGAGCCAGCCGATGCGGACTCCAGGCATGCCGAAGGATTTCGACAGCGAGCAAACGCTCAGAACATAGTCGCCCAAAGATGCAGCAACAGGGAGCTTTTCAGCAAAAGCGATATCCCGGTATGTCTCATCGACAAGAAGCAAAACGCCCTTCTTCTTCGTGATACTAACAAGCCTATCGAGTGCCTCTCGAGAGAGGGTGGAGCCGGTAGGGTTATGTGGGCATGTAACCGAGACGAGCCGAGTGTTGGACTTGATAGCAGCCTCAACCTCGTCGAGGTTGGGCTGAAAGCCATCCTCAAAAGTAACATCGATGTATGAGATATCGCAGCCGACAGCCTTGGGGGTTTCCAGATTGGTTGCGTAGTTAGGTCGCACCACGACAAGATGGTTACGCTCTGAGTTGGGGGTACTACCCAATTGAGAGGTCGTGATGATGAACAGTGCCCCAGCTGCCCCTGAAGTAATGAGAACGTCGTCAGCACTCACGCCAGCGTCGTTGGCGATAAGTTCTCGCAACTTGGTCTCGCCGCGGTATTCATTGTACAGGAGGGTGAGATTTGGAATCTTTATATCCAGTGACTCGAGTGTCTGGTCGGTGACGGAGCTTTCTGAGAGATTGTACTTGATTTTGTCGTAGCCATACTCTTCGGGAGACTCAATCTCAATGGGCATACGCTCAAACTTCATTGTGATATTGCTCGTGATCTGATGTAAGGCGATTTATTTGTGTTGATGGGCAGAGTAACAATCTTGATGAATGTCTGGTAATTGAGGAATATGGCAGGCTGATTGTTTTGAAAGCGCTGAGAGACATGGATATATAAGAGCTCACAGTGATTTCTCAAAGATGAGACTAATGCAAACAAGAGATCCACGCTTTCTCCAGTTACAGTACTGGCGCTTCGACTTGCCCTCCCAGGATGGCTGGCATTGAGCCGAATGTATCCGCTACAAGGGACGGAGTATACGCATGGGCACTTTTTCTATGGGGCTTATTACAATCCCAATCTGCTTTGCCAGATAGCTCAAATGTAGTGAGGAGATCATGATTACCCATGCCTATTCTCCAAACTTGGAGAGAACCATCTTAGCCCTCAAGCTCACGTCGTACAGCTACTCAATTAAATATATATTATATGACACACTCAATGTCGGACTCCTGTCAACGGGCTTCCATGTTAATAAAGTCATAGAAAGTTCCTTCTCAGCAATGAAAGAGTCTATGTAAGCAACACATTGCCTCCTGTTTGGAACACCAACTCCAGCTCATCATGACTACAAGTTTGCGATGCATCCCAACGGCTTTTTAAGAGCTTGAGAACAGTACCACTGTTCCCAAACCCTCCACTCTCTTCCAAAACACTAGATAGCAGTGACTCAAAAACACCATATAGACTCGGTTCGGCCATGCACCCAATGATATAGAGTGGCCAGACAAGCCCCCGGAGAGGGATACCTGGGGGCAAGTCCCTCAGCACAATGACTGACTCTGAAATCGCAGCTTTGACCTCGGGAAGAGAGGTGGAGGGACCGGAGACTATTGTACTTGATAAGACCAGGGACGCAAGTGCGAAAATGTGCGAGACCCATGGCGCCGGTGAAATATTGCCTCGAATACTGGCCCTTGCCTATTGAAGTTTGAGTTGTTAGTTATGTACTAGTGCGGCCAGTTGATTCTGTTAGTTCTCACCTTTGAAATTTGCTTTAGCTCGGTGATGCCGTCTTGCAGTCTCTTTTCTATTTCTTGACCCCTTCTCACCAACTCTGGCATACTTAAGCTCCCATGTTGCTTCATGTCCTTTTTCCAGGCTTGCAGATATGCCAAATCTCCAATAGCAATCATGACCCAGTTGTAGCATCCCATCAAATCAGACATTTGAAGACTTGACCCCTCCAGCCATTGTCGATAAGGTATTCGTGGAACTCGACCTGTCGTGGCACACGCCAAGATATCATGCCACAATGCTTCGGCCACGAGGAAGTTGAAATCAGGTTGTGAGTGATGAAGATCGCCATCACGGGAAGAGTTGATTGGGGAAGGCACAGTGTTTTCGGGTAGTGATGAAGCCCGGAGTAGGGTGTCCGGCGAATGCATAGCGAGGACAGCCGTCACAGCATCGAGGTGCGGCACCCAATCGTACTCAGCTCCATTAAACACTTATAAAATTAAAATGATTAGTTAGTTCAGCAATGCACGGTTGAGTTGATGACCTACCTCAAAACTTATCAGTGTCAGGCTTGCAGCTATAAATTCGGCCAACTTTGTTCGATCGCTAAGGAGTGTCTCGGTCTCAATATGTTGCGAGAGTTTGCGCAACTCCCTCAAGGCTTTTGAGTGAAACTCGAAGGCTTCTTGGCTATATGAGCACCTCTTCTGCGATGCATCTCGGTGTAAGGTGGAAAGTGCAAGCGCAGCCCATGACAGCGAGCCGCCATTGTTAAGGAAGATGAAAAGCCAGCCTCTGTTGCCCAAACAGGACCAAGACTGGAAATAAGGGAATTGCCAGAAGAACACATGGTCGAGATAGTACATGATTATAGATGCTAATCTCGGTGGCAAGAGGTAAGGGGAAGTGGGATCTTGTGATGGAGAGACTGGTGGCGTAGCTTCATTCTCCTGAATAGATCTTCTTGTGAGTGAAACATTGCTCCCGGTATCTACAAGCAGTGTTAGGGCCCCGGAATCATCATAGTCCCGATCTATAGCATGCGAAAGTTCCGTAGCATCAGGAGCTGACGGAGTCTGAATCTGGACATGTCTCTCTGGCGGAGACCTGTTTGCTACACCTCTTCCGGGGCTCTTAAATTCGTTGAACTCTTCTAAGCTTCTTAAGATGCTGTTTCACAGCCCTTTTGATTCGTCCGAGCTCTTCATGCTCAGCAGCTGATCCGTCCATCCACGTAGGCTTGGAGCCATAGCCGTGGCATGGGATGGATCGGTCTGTGCATTCCCTACACGCAGGGATTTGAAGGTCGCATTTCCGATGTCTGAGTTTGCAAGTCCAGCAGCCACTCGGGAATGATCTCATGGCTGCTGCCTGAGCTGTTTGATCTCTGATAGAGGGGGAAAGAAACGACGTAGTTATGGTAACTCGGAGTTTGTGGAGCTTTTTGGGGTCATGCTACCCCACTACTATGTCCCCAGCAAATCACAGCGTATTCCGGGCTTCGGACTCGGAGGCGCTACGACTTGCCCTCCCAGGAAAGCTTCTTCAAGTCTAGCGCGGTTAGCTTAAGTGCGTGGCTTAAGTCTAGAATCCTTCAGTCAAAAGAACTATAAGCACGGCCTCGCCTTACCGAGGCAAGCCTTTGACTCCATCCAGCCAGTACTTTTCTCAAAGTTTTACTTAACTTGGTTGTAGTGAGTCACAGTATACCGAGTTTAGAGACCAGGTGTGAACTCACAAAATCACGACAGACACCCCTAATTTTCACTTTTACAAAGGCATTATTGGCTTACCAACTTATAAAAGCAAAAAGAACATTAAAAGGCGTTACTCAATAAGGATATTTGCTCAATAAGGATATTTGCTCAATAAGGTAAGGATATTTGCAATAAGGATATTTGCTCAATAAGGATATTTGCTCAATAAGGATATTTGCTCAATAAGGATATTTGCTCAATAAGGTCTTGTTAAACGCTTTTAATTTAAGGCTCGGCTATAATTTGAAGAGGTGCTATAATTGTCAAATCCCCTCTCTTAAACCCAAGACGCAGGTTCACATCGTAAGTCCTAGAAACAAGACAGGAATGGAATGTCGGCAAAAAGACCCTGTTACTTGTCGAGACAGATAACGGTAGCTGCATAGTAGAGCTATAAAACTCCGCAGAAGGGTTCTCTGGATTCTTGATCTCTAGCTCGGGATCAACATGTCGCTCCCATGACAATTGCGGACAATCGATAGCCAATGCGATGGTCGCAATGAAAGGTTGCTTGAGGCTGGGCTTCTCATCCTGGTCAGGGAATGCTTGGTACGGGTCGGCTTGATGCCAAGTGTAGGATCGGAGGGAAAGAGATATGTTGTCCATTGTCGGGGGTGTGATCCCATCGACTTCAGGGTTGAATGCCAATGTGACATCAATGAACGTCGGTGTAATTACGGTTCCATACGCTTGGAGATAAAGTGGTTCAGGCTGCATTGTTGCAGCGCTGATGGTGCCAAACGGTCGCTTGAGCGAGTTCCTCCGAAGAGATTTCGTGCCTTGCAGCTTGTATCGCGGGGTCGTCAACGATACGTGTAGAGGTGGGCTCTCACTCAATCTCGGAATGAATCGAATGGTTCTCTTGGCCGTAAAGCTGTGACTCTGGCCTGTGTCCATAGATGAAGTTGACGTGACGCAGGCATTGACCATATATTCAACCTCAGCCACTCCTGGACTCATATCACCTCTACCCCACTCCCCTCCGACCGATGGAGGAAGGGTCAAATGTTGGTTTGTGATAGCCGTTGACACGACATTGTGCTTACAAGCAGTTGGACCCAGTTCATGGGGCAAAGTGAACTGGAAAGGTATTTTGTATGAGTGATTCTTTTTAAGTGTTGCGGAATCCAGCTCCAAAATATCAGATGAAATCAAGTCCATCTTCAAAAATCAGTGTGTAGTTGTTGTTGTTAACTTCTGACCGACCGTTCGAATGGTTGTGACGCCATCAAGAGAGATGATGATGGAAGAAGCGTAGATATCGCTGGCCGGTGATATGGATAAATGACCACGCACAATGAATCCTGAGGAGTAGATCTTGGCCAGGTAATGGTCAACGAGTTCTATCTCGAGCCTGCAGGATCTTCGCCAGTTGCGGACTTTTGACGCTGCCTTGGAAATACCAAGCTCCTCCATTTGGTGATTTTGCCGAAGAAACGTCATTGAGATTCCAGTTCGGTGTTCTATAAAGGGGAATTTATTAGAGAACATGAGTTAAGACTTTTGTTTGACAGAGAGCTTTCTTATATAAAGAAACTGTTATTCGGAGTTACCTTCCACGGGATTCAGTTTTACGTAACACGTTTATAAAACCAGTCACCGCATTACTAAATATCTAGAAGTAAGGCTAGACTGTGGCTAAGTCTTGTAAATACACTAGGCGCTGAATTTTACAACAAAACTTGATCAATATAGTCTTCAAGCGCCTTTAAGCCAGCAACCAAAACATCCGTCTCACAAACGTAGCCCATGCGGACATAACCCTTGAAGTCTGCATCACCTCCAAAGCAGCGAGATCCCGCCACAAACAAGAGCTTAGCCTTGTCCAATAAATCAAGACAAAGCTTGACATCGTCCACAGGATCCCCATTCTTGTCATTGAACCGGATAAAGGCTGTCGTGCCAGCCTTGGGCTCCACCCACGAACAAACAGACTTATAACGGTCCATGAAATCCTTAAGGATGGCTGCGTTTGTTCTGGCGAGTGATATATTCCGCTCTATTAATGCGGGCTTGACTTCAGGTGACAAGGCGAATCTGGCAACCTGGTCGTCGATCTGGGAGACGCTGATAGTGGTATAGTCGCGTGCTAGCATGATGGCAGAGATGATAGAGCGGTCTCGGCTGGCAATCCAGCCGACGCGGATGCCTGCTAGCGCATAGCCCTTGGACATTGATCCCGTTGCAATGGTCCTGTTGTACCCCAGTGTTGTCACTGGCTTGGGCACCTCGGTGTGATTGCTGCCAGAAGCACCGCCGTGGAAGAGCGGTCTGTAAACCTCATCAGAGAAGAGAATGATACCATTCTCCTCTACAACCTTGGAGATACGGTCAATGACACTGTTTGGAATTGGTGCTCCAGTTGGATTGTTGGGATTGTTGATAATGATCATCTAGCTTTTTTTAGCCTCTCGTATTCTATGAATAATCAAGGGTCATAATCCATACCTTGGTGTTTGGCTTGATCAGACCAGCTAATTCGTCAACATCAGGGACAAAGCCATTCTCATTTTTCAACTTCCACAGAGTCACTTCAGCCCCGAGACTACGCGGGGTATCGTAAAGCTGCTGATAGGTTGGATAAACACAGATGACATGGTCGCCAGGACCTATCAGCGTATACAGAGCCAAGAAGTTGGCGCCGATAGCGCCTTGAGTGACGATGACGTCCTCTGGAGCCAGCTGTACTCCTTCGGTGCTGCAATGGGCAGCAATACGTTCTCGAAGAGTCTGGGATCCTGGGATCGCGCCATATGTGAGCTTGATGCTTGTGTCTATTGGGCTCTTGGCGGGTCCACTAGACATGGCGACCAAGTCGTCGATGGACACAGAAGCGGCGCATGTTTCAGCGACGTTCAGGACACCTGGAGTTGTCTCGTAGGCATCCATCCATTGCTCCACGGCGAAAGGGGTGATGCGGACCATAATGGATACTTTTTGAAGGGATGGGATGTGTATGTCTGTTTTGGGGGGCGTTTGTCTGGCTTGGAGTTCAAGATCAAAGTCCAAGAACGGATTGGATGTTTAAATATCTGAGCGTGATGTCTGCCAATGGTATGGAGCATGAGTGGCCTACGCCCTTGATGTGATGAATGTCAAAATCTAGCAAGGCCCAAAGGTCGTCGACTTATCCATTGGTCAATGATGTTATTCACTTAGCCGGCGGCGTCTGTCGAGGCCCACTCTCCTTCTCGGCATATGCCGGGATAGTCTATAGATCCATGTTGACGATGCCAAAGATGGGTAGCGCCGCTTACTTTGCTTTCTTTGGCTTAGACTAGCCCCATCCATGACTCCAGATTTTTGGTCTCGGAGTTTCTTGCCTTACAAATTATCTCCACTCCAGGGTAGTGGAGCCAGTCCGAGTATTGATGGGTAAGAGCTCTAGTTTACAGGTCATACCGCGTAGATTGCTTCAATGGGACAAGGATTGTGCACAAGAGTACAAGCAGAAGTACACAAGTATTTAAATTTCATGATTAGTGATGGCTTATGAACTTGACTGTACAATCTCACGAACTTGTTCTTAACATCAAAACTTGGCAATCTTTTCGTCACATATTTCTTTTCCGCTCAGCATGTCGAAATTCGAAGCAGTCTACACTGCCGACGCTTGTGCGCCTCTGCCTCAATTCTCTCAAGCAGTCAAGTACAATGGCGTGGTCTACTGCAGCGTTTCCATCGGCATTGATCCTGCAACTGACGATCTGGTTCCCGGTTCTGTGGCGGACCGAGCTCGCATGGCGCTTCAGAATCTCAAGGTTGTGCTCGAAGCTGCTGGCAGTAGTCTAGACCGAGTGGTGAAGGCCAATGTCTTCTTGACTGATATGAAGGATTTCGACGCCTTCAATATTGCATGGGATGAGTTTTTCCCCAACGACCCCAAGCCTGTGAGTAACGTTATGATACTATTCAATGCTTTGCCTTGACTAACATTCACCTTTACAGTGCCGGACGTGTGTCGCTGTCCACCAGTTGCCTTTGGGCACTGATGTTGAGATTGAGATGACAGCTAGCTATTAGTTATAGCAGTATAGATAGTACCATACAAATAGCCCAGACTTCTCCACCAACCAACCATAAACTCCCATCCGCTAGGCGTAAACTCTAGTGAGAATGACCTGAATTACAGCAGCTCCCTCCCATCGCCTCTCTCGCGAGCTTAGCGCGGCTCAAAGGTCGCACACCGGGAAGTAGATCTCGTCCCATCAAATCCGGCAGTGGCTTTCGTACATTGAGCTTATGGACAGAACGAGTTGCAACCTTGGCAGAGTAGATGCTGTTCAGCCAATGCGCCAAGCGGTAACCACCTTTGGCAATCTGCAGTTCTATGGTTGGGATCACAGAGTTGTAGTATGTCGGGTAGAGATCGCCCGTCTGCAAGGCTGCAGCTCCGTTAGGCATAACAACAGTGCAGACATAAGCATTGGCATCTGAAGCCCAGGCCGTGGCTGATGTGATAGGATCAGTCACATCGCTATCTGCAATCCAAGAAGCGGCTTTGGATTTGTATGATCCCGAGGTGATATCACTAATCAGCGTGTTTGCCCACGATTGCGCGTCGGTCAAGGCGTGGCCACCAATCAACTTTTCGGGCATATAAGTGTCCCAGTCTGAATGCAGATTATCGCTTGAATACCCATTGAAGGTAACCTTGATGTCGTTTCCGCCGACCTCGTAGGCCTCATCGTGTAATGGTTGGGTGATGTCACCCAAAAAGTGGACGAGGAACTTGAGAGCCTCAGCTTGGTTAGCAGTTGATAGACGGCCATCTCCAACACGTTGGGTGTAGTTGGCAACTGCGGAGATGGAGCATCCAGAGCTGCCGCAGTCACGATCATAGTCGACGTTGCAGTTTGTTGGCGGACTGTCCTCTGCATCAATAAAGTGTAGAGGGGCCGACCATTTTCCAGCTGTAGTTGTGCGATAGGTATCAGCCCACGAGGCAATGTTGGCAAGGTATGAGTCCGAAGTGTCTCCTAGAAGACCCTGGGCCCTGTTCTAAAATCAGTACAGAGCAAGCGAACAGATAGTCTCGAGTGCTTACCATGAAGCAACGTCGTCGTCGACAAAGTGTTGAGCAATGTAGGCAACAGTGGCATGGCCTAAAACACCCCAACTATGAACAGCACGGATGGCGCAAGAGGCTACGAGAAGGGATCTCAACATCTTGGCTAGGTCAGAGAATATTGATACAGATGATGTTGGTGTCTATGTGAATGACCTATCTACCTACGGGACATAGACAGAGGAATTATATACGTGTCGCTCGATTCTTGAGTCGGCAATCTTGCTTCGTTGAGCGACCGACATTCGGATTCTGATTTCTCGATCTGGTCTTACAGCCGAGTCAGTCTTGGATGTCACGCAAAGGGTCCTTTGATAAATGCTGCAAACCGCTACTGCTCGGCACATAAATGCCGGCACGTTGTGCGGATAGTCCATTGATAGGTAAATAACTAGGAAGTCTGATGCACCTACTTAGGTAGGTGAACTTGATTGGAAGATCACACGCTGAGCGATATTCATTACCTGCCTAAAGAAGCATAATTCACCTTAATTTTATAGTACATATATTCAGAGCAATCAGATATGTTTTTTATCTTATCTCCTGTAGCTATCTATCTGTCGGAGTCCTCCGAAAACTCGACAACCAATGCCCGGCTAATCGGCACAAGTGCGACAGGGATATCCTCGAGGAGTTGCAGATCTCTATCTGTAATCGTATAGGCTAACTGATAGCAATTGGATATCATCGCTGGTGGCCGAGGCCATAGTGCCCAATCACATGGTAGAAACAAACAAGCAAGCAAGCTATGCTGCCCACAAAACAGTGCACTGAATTTCCACGTTCAACCTTTCATTTGGCAACGCCGCAACCTGTATACAGGTTCTCGCTGGCGCCTTGGTCTTGTCCGGCCATACCTTGTTCCACTCCTTGTTCATCCCAGCATAGTCTCTCATGTCGGTCAAGAAAACAGTGGCGTTGACCACATTCTGCAGTCCACAAGCGCCGTTCGTTGCGCCGCCAATAATGCTTCCGATGTTCTGTAGTACCGCTTCCGTTTGCAGTAAGATATCGAGGTGGTGAGTTCCGTTGGCGTCTGTAGTGCAACCTACGACAGTATTATCGCCACGACGTGACGAAGTCCCAGATACAAAAATGGTTTTGGCTGATTGCTGTATTATTCGAGCGTGGGGATAGTTGGCGAGGGATTGAGCTCTTTCAGCCGGTAGAAAGTAAGGTTCACCGTTGGGGGACGCCATTCTCAATGTGTTTATTGGCCGATACAGTGGTCAATTGGTACTAAGCAGTAGGGTATGGTAGAGGGTCTGGTGTCAGTTTGACCACATTATGAAAGAGAGAGAACATAATATCGCACTGCAATGTGTCGATGCTCCTGGCCGGTTCAACTGCCAGCTACCCCGCTAGCCGACGTCGCGTTCACACCCGGAATTCGGGCCGCGGCCAGCTTCCGTGACTCTCAGCGACCCATTGGAGTTTCGATCGGATCGATGCCGTCTCGATCAACACCAGCTTCCATTATAGTATATGGTATTGAAAATAATAGCTGTCAATTTGAATCTATATACATTGCGAGTTCTACGTTACGATAACGAGCGATTAAGTATAAAATCAACCCCGGCACAATGGCAAGCTCTACCACACAAACTGTCTGGCAATTTCATACCCTAGAGTCTGCTGAGCGCTGTACCTCTTCGGATAGTGTGTACTGGTGCTGTAGCGTCGTTGCAACACTATAACAAGATAGTATCATATCTTACACTGGCGAAAAAGGAAAATGGGACTTTCGTTACGGGATCAGTGCCGCCAGTCGAACCCAGTAACTGCTACGGATAGAGACTGTAATTGTGACCGGCTTCAGCACATTCTTACGGATCATGCAACTATCGTCACGATCGCTAGGTTCGAAACCGAAGAAGAATCTGTCTAGTGGCGAATGATGGCGCATACTGACTTTCCGCCATTCTTTAACTAAGGACGGAACTCGGATGGGACGCGTCGGTGAGCGACTTGACGTACGTGGGGCTTGTTTGGGTTAATTGCTGGTTGGTCAGAGATCTTAGCACGCGGTTCAATGCTATGGACACTTCTGGTGTTCCGTTGCTTCATGCAACTTTGAAGGGACCTAATGAAAAGGCAACTGAGATACTGATCACTAGAGGCGCTGATGTCTACGCAAGAGACAATTTCGACAAAAGTGTCTTCCATGTAGAATCTCCGCTTCTTTCAAGCGAGAACACATTCGACGATGTTATAGCTCTCGCACCAGGGCTTTTGGATCAGGTCGATGATGCGGCAAGCGGCAAGACTCCACCACATTGTGCTCTGGGTCGTAAAGACGAGTTTGGTTTTCTGGGCAGTCTAGAGAGAGTGAAGCGCTTGTCCAAATGCATATCACTGCAGGAGCCAATGTCTGTTCAAAAGATGAAAATGGTGATACACCGCTTCACCTTCTTCTTCAGAGGAAATGGTTCTTACTCGTGGATACCGATGGTGGTAAGGTTCAGGAAGGGCTCATTTACCCAACAATGGAGTTACTTTTCTCAAAAGGCGTAGACATGAACGCACGAAACGAAATGGGTGAGGCACCTATTTTCGCCCCCTGCCGCGAAGGTGATCTTCACGTTGATATGGCCAGAGTCTATCCCTACAAGTGCTTCGGACATTATTTATTTATCTACCATTCTGAGGTTAAGAGTCAAGCCAAGGAAGAAAAAATACCAGTGGTATGGGCGTTCTTCGAGGAGGTGGGTGTGGACTGCACGGCTGTTAACGCGAAGAGGCAGTCTCTGCTCCATGTTGTGGCGAGACAAGAAGGTCGAGAGAGTTGTTTCACAAGGCTGGAAAGGTTAAAGGTTTTGATGGGTAAGGGGCTGGACCCTTGGGCGGGGGACCGGGAGCATCGGACAGCGTTGGATATTGCGGCTGCAAACGGGGCTCATAATATTGTGGAGTTGTTTAAACCAAAGTAGAGCGCCATTCTTCGGGTCCGCAGAGAGTTGTCCTCATCCTAAATCTAACAAGGATAAGCTTACTTATAACCGCCCCAGTGGCATATCCAGACGGCAATACCGGCAGACTGGTTCGGCTACCAAGACGTCAACGCCATTCCGATCTAGACCATCTAGACATAAGGCCATGACGGATCATTTAGGAACTTGACGTACCTAAGTCTCGCTTTAGGGCGCGCCTCCATACCTCTAGTTAATATTAATCCCTACTGTTGAATTTCAGCTGGTATGCTGTGGCGTGCAGTAAGGGCGTTAGTGGCGACCGGGGTTGAGCTGAAAGCCTGAACTGAGGTATTTCGCCCCATAAGCAATTAGTACTCTGCGTTCTGCCCAAATTGTACTTCAATATCTAGTTTTGGTTAATAGACGGACAGCCAACGCTAGCACTACAAACCTTACCTCCTTGCAGCTTTGTTTCTCAAACTGTTAAGCTGAATAAGGGTCTTTCTGTTATCGCCTACTTTCTGTCACCCCAAGGGTAATATAGGTAGCCAAGTGGTGAAGATATGGTCTTTTTCCTAACTAACTAATTATGAAATTTACAGTAAGCAAGGTGATAGACAGCAGGGTCTAACGGGAAGACCCTTACCTGTCGTATCTAAACTTCAATAAACAGCAGTGAATATAATTATGTTGTCTTGGTAATTAAGTCGGAGTGCTCATCTGATTGGTCTCTAAAGTTCCAGTCGGCTCACTAGCTCCAATAGCTCAAGCATGTAACTTCACTAGCCTTACTAGGAGCTTAGGCTAAGACCGTATTAGGCAGGCTATACAATGGCTTAACTCTATTCTTGACGGGCTTTCGGTTGGTAAGCTTCCCATCGGGTCAATGGTAGTATATTTTAGACGGATTACCTCTTTTGAAGCTCGAAACCTTTCACTCAGCGGCCATTGCATTGCATTATAACGCGATTGACACTCAAGATGAATGAGGGGGATACTCGGGTACCACTTATATTAGGTGTCATCTTACCATTACTATTGCTTACTTTTACTATTGTGCTTCTGCGTGTGTACACTCGATCTGTCCAGCTAAAGCAATTCGGTGCTGACGATGTTTGGGCGGTATTGTCTATGGTAAGTCCTGGCCTCAGCACCGTGGCCTAGGTCAGGCACTAAGTATAAGCATAATAGGTTTTTATTATTTCATGTGCATTTGGTATACTGTTAAGTAAGAGGAAATCCAGTCTCAATACGGGTCAGAAACTGAACTACCAAAAGGTATTAAATATGGATTTGGTAGACATCAAGTCTTCTTAACAGAAGATGATATCAGGAACTGCTTCAAGGTTTGTTTCTTGGAATTCACTTGCTTGCCTGCTAATGCCGTTAAAAGTTATATTACGTGAGCATCATCCTTTACCCGGCAACCCTCGGTGCGATCAAGACAACACCCCTCTGCCAATACTACCGCGCATTCGCCACGAAGATGAGGACAATTCTTATCGTCTCTATGATCCTCGTTTCAGCCTGGAGCATCTCTCAGATCTTCCTTGCTATTTTCATCTGTACCCCTACAGCTGCGTTCTGGGACAGAAATATCCAGGGCAAATGCCTTCCGAAACAACGAATGTGGTACATCACTGCAGCTGGGAACATCGTGACGGATATTATGATTATAGTCATTCCCTTGCCAGTTGTGATAAATCTGAAGCTGGCTCGTCGGCAGCGCTATGTGCTGGTTGCAGTTTTCTGCTTAGGCTTTCTGTAAGTCCAACTCAAGCATTCTTATGTTGACACTCACTACTAACTATTTGCATAGTACTTGTGCTATTTCCATAGTTCGAATCCTCCATCTAAATTGTGTACACGACATCCCCTGGGAGAATGTCGATTTGGTGTGTTGGTCATTCGTCGAAGTTTGTTGCGGACTGCTATGCGCCTGCGTGCCGACGCTACGACCTTTCTTTTCAAAATACTTTCCGGCATTGCCCACTCATAATCGCTGGAGCAAGACATTCGTTGCCAATTCGCAACCGGAGCACAATACTTCCAGCCGTTGTCACGATACTGAACGACAACACAGACATCATGTACAGGACGATTTGCTTCAAGATGATACCCAGCCAATGAGGATACTGTGCGTGTCTGATTTCAATGTGACAGAGGAAAGGGAATTGGCGGATTCAAAGCTTGGGAGATCGGGAGAGCGATGAGAGGTTCCATGTGTGTACCTCGCGTTCGTGAGGCCAGGCAGATTGTATGCTACAGATCAGATATGGGTAGCTCATAAAAGGCACTATGGCCTTTTCCCGACACACTATGGCAGACATTTATAGTAATATACCTACTTCAACATTACAGAGCCGCCCGTTGCATAATATCGGGCAAACTCTCATGCAGAAACCCAATTAACAACCAGTTCAACTGACTCCACTCAATCAGGAACGCATCATGCCCATCGTCACTCACAATCTCTCTCAGCTTGGCATTTGGCACAGCTCGTGCAATCTGCTCTTGTTCAGCAAGCGTGTACAACCCATCACTTCGTATTCCCAGCACAAGCGTAGGTTGCTCAATCAGCGACAGTGCCTCAGTGATGGTCCGTGTTCGACCGCGTGCCAGGTCGTGAGTGTCAAGTTTGTTGGTGAGGGCGATGTAGCAGTTGCTGTCGAAGCGGTCGGAGAACTTCTTGGCCTGGTAGCGGAGGTAGGATTGGGCGGCGAAGTTGGAGTCAGCGCGGTCAAACGCGACGGGTGTCTCGTCTGCGCCTCCTTGACTGTGGATTGGTGTATTGTTGCTTGGTAATGTTTTGCTCTCTTGTTTTTGTGTCTTGAACATTTGTTAGAATCACTTCTCTTACGTAAATCGGGTGCTCACCTTCTTCTTGTTTCCCGTGTCACGGCCAAATCGCCTCTCAAGGGAGTCCCGACTTCGATACGTCAACAACGCCGTCATACGAGCTGCTTCCAGACCAAGATTCGGAGGATCGTCAAACCCGTAACGACCATTCTTGTACTTGACATCACTCCTGATGGCATGACGCTGTGCCTCTCCCCATCCAATGGCCCACGCACTTTGATGACTTGAAGTTGCAGCTGGTACAATACAGCGAACGTAGTCTTTACCAAAGAACGCCCATTCAAGAACGTGCATACCTCCCATAGAGCCACCAATAACAGCTGCAACCTTTCGAACTCCGAGCTCGTCTAGGACCAACTTGTGAAGTCTGCGACACTTCTTAGATGGTGAGCGTGGCTGTCCCAGAAAAGATCACTCACCGAACATCATCCCGGATAGTAGTTGACGGAAAGTCAGCCCCGTACCAACCCTCCGAAGAGTCTCCATTCTTGGCTGTCACAGGACTGGCCGTTCCATATGGACTTCCGAGGCTGTTCATACAGATGACAAAGAACTTGTCTGTGTCAAATGCCTTCCCAGGTCCGAGGAGCGGTCCCCACCAGTCGCTGACATCTGCACTCCCAGATAACGCATGGCAAATGATCATGACATTATTGGCCTTTGGCGATAGCTTACCCCAGCTCATGTATGCAACTGGGACATTTCGCATCTCAACACCGGATTCGACTGTGAAGTTGGGAATTGTGATGATTTCTCGTCCGGGGACACGATGCGAGAACGGATTGACGGGTCTGGGAACACTTTTCTCTGTGTATAATTAGTATAACTTCATTGATAAATGCTGGACCCGAGGTCTCACCATATGTAATGCCCTTACCCAGACCATCGTGAATGGGCGTCGGCAACGCTGGTGTCGTTGTCGTTGTCGTCATCCTTCGTCTTGCTGCTTACAAACAATTTGCCAGAAGAGATAGTCGAAAGGTACTGGGAACGGGGTAGAATATGTTTGCGAAGTGCCCTCAGAGTCTGGCGCTGGCTCATCGGAGACGATTGCTTAGTCAGAGAGTAAAAAGGGATATCATCAGTTGCTGAGTGTTGGGGAGAGCATCGGGGCATCCACCTTCAAGAATTTGTCAATTTTTCATGTCAAAGACACAATCTAATCTCAGATTCGCAAGAGATAACCCGGTCTAAGTAACTACCCGTGTTATTCTCGAACCTCCGAAGTGGCCACTCCAACCTCCGATCCTTCGATCCACTTCTGCAAAGCTTCCGTACAGCTTCCGATCGACGGAACAAGCTTCTGGAAGCCTCTGAGTGGCCCGATATAGATTCATCCTTGCACTTGTGGCTCCGACAATCCCGTTTGTATCAAGCTAACAATACCGTTGCCTTACAGATCTCAGCAAGGCAGTCCGAGTGGTTCGGATGGTATGCATCACAGACCGCTAGCTCGATCGTGAAACAGCGTTAAACAATCATCACGAAGAACATACCGAGTTCTGCCGTTCTGCGTACAGTTTACTAGGTATAGAGAAGACCGGGCGAAAGGAAGAAAAGCTTAATAAAAAGGTTGCCTAGGTGAACGTCTAAAATATTCTCAATTACAGCAACTCGCTAACATTCATCTCATTCACAACTTTGGCTCTAAGCGTCCTTTGACTTTTAATTCAATCTCCTTTCAAAGAATCATTTATTTCCGATCAAGATGAGGTTTCTTTGTCTTCACGGCTATGCCTTCAGCGTAGAGGTCCTCCAACAACAGATGGAGCCCATCACTGCTCATCTGCCAAGTGACTGGGAGTACGAATTCCTCGAGGCGGGCATGGAACCCACAGAACTGATGCTCCGTAAGTTCCACCACAATCGCCTCCACTGCATCCAAGGATCTAACAAGACCAGCAAACCTCAAGCAAGTCCCCAAGCCCAACTACAGCTGGTACAACTTCCCCTACCCCGAAGACGTCGAAGAGGCCTATGAGCGTTTAGCTGCCTACGTCGAGTCTGAAGGTCCCTTCGATGGAATCTGGGGCTTCTCACAGGGTGGTTCTATGGCTGCCCTTCTTCTTCTCATGCACCAAGCTGAGCACCCCGATACACCATACCCATTCAAGATGGCCATCTTCACATCAGCGTTCCTTCCCCACTCCTTTGACAATGGTGTCATTAGCTGGGATCTCACAGAGAAGAACACTCTTGAGCCTACATACCTCCCTGGACGAATTGGCGCGTCTCACGGCAAGAAGTTGGACTGGAAGAAGGATCTTCATACTTCGATTGAGTACGACATGATCAACGCTGTCAAGGATGAGCTTGACTTGCCTGTTGATCTCCTCCTTCGATGGAGACCTAGTGATATCCCCGAGAAGATCCCAGTACCCTCTGTCCATGTCCGTGGACTGAAGGATCACTATTCATTCGTCGATGAATCGGTGTACGAGCTGTTCGATCCCGATATGGCGAGGAAGATGACACATAGGGGCGGACATAACTTCCCCCGATACAATGAGGAGTTGGTACACTTTGCAGAGTTAATCATAGAGACGGTTGTTTCTCTTCACTAGAGGGTTATGGTTGTTTTTCTTATGTTGATGCTGCTGGATGGCTGATTGCAAACGAAAAGTTTCAGAATTGTTATGGGATATGATAGATTATTTCTTTATTTTAGACTTCAGACAATAGATTGAGATTGTGTCTTTACATCTTCGATCTGCACATTGGCATTACTTCAAGTCAACACTATAATTACCCCAGAGCGTGGCACAAGTTTAGTCTAGCCTTAGACGAGTGCCCTAAGATGTCATCGCAAGTTTCTTGAAATATATCCTAATTCTGCAAAAGACAATCCCCGCATTAAGGTGCAAGGGCAGGGACACGTGGGCCTTTGTATAATTCGCAAGTAAGGTGCCTCAGGCGAACCGGGCCTGACCAAGTGCAGTGGTCTGGGTGCTGAACATACAGATAGGAGCTTTACAAGGCGATTGGATTACTCGTGGACTGACAGGCTCGGTTAGTTTTAACGATGTAACTCTGGAACAACTAATACCCATTTCTGTATAGAATGAGGGATTTTTATTACCCTAATTACTAAATACT
This sequence comes from Fusarium succisae, assembly GCA_013186925.1. NCBI lineage: Eukaryota > Fungi > Ascomycota > Sordariomycetes > Hypocreales > Nectriaceae > Fusarium > Fusarium succisae. The sequence continues at coordinate 1,234 of JAAOAW010000449.1, read as the reverse complement.
TAAGGGATTTAGAAATTAAATATTACGTTAAGATAATTTCTTTATTCTTTATATCTATTAAATCAACTATTTTATTACTTTATAGTAAAATTATTTTTATTCTTATTTCCTTTTGGGTAGTTATAGCAGAAACACCTTATAATGGCAAGTATAAAGTATACAAGTTCTATATTTATAACCTCTTACTTACTTCTCAATAGCCTAAATCACTTATTACCAGGCTCCTATTCAGGACATGTGGGAAATTTATTATGGAAGGCATAATTACGTACCGGTTAACTTTATCTAATGCTCCAGCAATTTTCGCCTGCCACATAACAGGCGTGGTTGGGAGAGTACTTGTGGCTCCAGTTTCACCTGATAGAGCGATATCAGCAATAGCAGCTGTGTTCCTCTGTTGCCTCTTTTACATGTACTGTTTTGATATTGCAAACCAGGCGACTTCTTTATCTGAAGACATTATCAACAAGCCGTACAGACCTATTCCGGCGGGTCTTCTGTCTCTACAAGGAGCGTACCTGCGTTGGTGTCTGAGTTGGACCTTGAGCCCAGTCATCTTGTACAGTTGGGTCGGGAGCCGAACAGCGCTTTACTTTGTTTGGCTTGAAGCATGGGTGTTCTTCTGTTACGTGTACCCGAAACCTAACCATTGGTTCTTTCGAAACGCTTTCTCGACTATTGCAAACCTTACAACCTCTCGACTGGTCAACGCGTGCGTCTACCAAGCAGTGCCGGAGTGGAACGTTCAGATTGGCCCAGACATCGTTGTTGGGACTTGGGTTATGCTTTCTATCCATCTTCAAGAATTTCACGACATGGAAGGAGATCGAGCGAGCGGCAGGAACACATTGCCCTTGGCTCTTGGGCTAACTGGACGGACGAGACTTCGCATTCTTACTGCATTCTATCTTTGTATTTGGAGTGTTGCCGTCTTGATATGGTCTTGGGCTTCTGATGAACCTTATTATAAACCTATATGCTTTTATGCTGCGGTTTTACATGCAATGTCTGCTGTTATTCTTGCATTTAGAACTTGCTGGCTTGAGAAGAGGGAAGAAGATGAGCGGACATATCGCCTGTACTACTATATAGCGCTGTTTACCTTGACAGTTTATACTATAACTAGTAGTTACTAAGTATATGGTATTTAACGTCAGTTCTACTTGCTGTTTGTTAATCAATTTAGTAGTAATACCTATAACGTACATGATAAGCGAGTGAAACAGACAAGCGA
>JAAOAW010000448.1:0-219316 GCA_013186925.1 Fusarium succisae | reverse complement strand
CTATTGTCTTTTTACAGCCCTGGCAAACCTTTCCACTTTGTGCTAGAACTTCAGGGGCCAATAGGGTACTCACCATTAAGACAGCTTCTGACGCGGCATAGACCCAGGTATCTGCCCGTATAGACCTTAAGTGGGCAGATATTGGGTTTGCAGGAACAACATGAGAGCTACACATGCAAGGAATTAATTGCCACGCCATGGAAAGTTCTTGAAACTTGCAATGATTTACTGTGCGTCTCAAGTCAGCCAGCCCCATGTCTGTCCACCGTGGTGAACATCATACTGAAAACTACATAGTTTAAAAGATGCTACGAAAGTTGAAAGACAGTAACTAAGTACCGATAGATGATATTGCTTGTATTAAAATATTAGATTTCCAGAGCATAGCAGTCTAAAAGATGACATAGAGTGCTTAGCAGTCTCGTATTGCGTGGGCAATTATTCCGCTCAAAATGAGTATTGATGTCTCCACGACTATCCTTGCCGATTTGCATCACGGCCTTCCTTCAGCTGACATGACTGTGTATCGCTAGCCTTGACAGGATAGTTTAGATATTATGCGGTCTGCAACAGGTAAAGTCTGAATCACTTCATAGCTGAGATGCGAGGGGAAAGAATGTGACAGAATGAGACCGGTCCAGACAAACCGAGCTGTGCTGGCACTAGACACAACAACGTCCTCGAAAGTCAAGGAAATGATGTATCAGGAAAAGTTGAACCTAGCCGTGAAGTCGCCAACGCCTTCGGATAGATGGTGATCCGATTCGGTAAATGTCGTTAGCAATGCTTGTGCTCGCCGCAGGAGCACGATGTCAGCCATTCTATCCTCCTCTTTCTTCTGCCAAACAGTAAACACGGCGATGTAGCACGAAGTATATAAAGCAGGCACAATCCCCCAAGAAATTCAGTCTCTAGAAATCTCGCAAACACTTCTCTACATTCTATATCCTCTTCATATATTCTCTATCACACCTTCTTATTCTACGTCGCAAGTATGACTACCATTAACTTTCTCGGAAAAAACCCTACAAGTGTCGAACTTGGTGCAACGGTCAAGGAAGTCAAGTTCTTTTTCAATGATGGACATACTTCAACCGTCGCAGAGGGTAAAAAATCCGACCTACAGGGTGAATTATATCAAGTAACTGTCTTCAACAACGATGGTACGACCCCCAGCTTCAAAGTCACGATCGGCTATACGTTCCCCGCCACTGCCACCGCCACTCTCAGTTGTAAGTCACCAAAGCTGAAATATTGGGATACGGACTACATATTTCTGATGTTGGAAAACACTAACGACATTCACAGTCTCGGTTGCACAGACTACCATTTCTGTGATCGGCGCTAAGGGCAAAGGAGGCGAGCTTGCACTTATCGCGGCCTCCTAAAGCATTGATGGCTTTGAAGAAGTCTGGAGCTCATGACCGAGCGGTGACACACACGAATTCTGATTTGTCATTCATCAACTAGTTGCAACATGAGGTATTCAACATACCATTGGGGAGATACTAAATACACCACACTCACTTTTATAAAATCCGTTCTATGGTTGCGTGGCGTGAGATCCTAGTTGTTCCCATGAATTTCGGTAATAGCTTGTACATCTGGATATCAAATAAAACGCTGCATCTAACACTGTAGAGACGGACTATCGACAGGAATTTCAGCCCCGGGAAGCTAATTGTTAATAAAACGCAGGCTAATGTTTATTACCAGTATAGGTTTACACATGATAGCACCTTGTCAAGCTAGGAACTTTGGTATTAGATCAACAAAGTTCAGTACCCTTAAGCGTGAGATGGAATAGCAGAATATACTATATAATTAAAGCTAAGGCCAGTCTAGACTCCCATCCTTGTCAGGCCGCTTCATGGTAAACTCAGCTGGCTGGGTGTATTGATCATGATCGGCTCCTTGTTCATCTTATCATCAGTCCTGTCAGCTAAAGGCTTGCGAAGAAGTTCTTCAGTACTACCTTCGAACCACTTCCTGATGGTAGACTCTTGATCAATTCCAATTCTGTAAGTCTTGCCGTTATCGAGATTCCCCGCCTTCCACCATTTCCAAATCTCAGGTTGCGCTTCGGCTGCCTCCCTGTCTTCTTTGGCTGTGCTTCCTCGCGGGAGCTGGATTCTTCCTACTCCACTTTCCATGCGTGATATAGATGCTTGTATAGTATGTTTCTGTTCAGGATATAGCGTCAGGAAATACTCTTTGTTAGTCTCTCGCAAAGACCCTTCGTGATCGGGCCCGCATATAAAGATTGTATTTCGACGAGCCTCGGTGCCGGTCTCGGTGTCCGCGAAGGTAAGACCGCCTTTGTTCATGGGTGAGTCGAAGAGACGCAGACTCTGAGTTGGGAAAGTAATTGGGTGATTGTGATGGAGGAAAAGGTCAACGGTAATGGTATGGCCATGTTCTAACTCCAAGTCAAAAAAGGGAGACGAGGTGGAAATGCGTGCTTCGATGGAAGGCATGTTAAAAAGTTTCGTACAGAGGCAGAATTTAAAATCCAAGAAGATATGGCACTACAAGAATCGCTTGATTTGAGATTGAAAACATGTTTTGACCATTCACGTGGCCATCTAGCCACCACTTTGGGGATTTGCAAATGCTTACGACGCGTGCTATAATTCTATGATTTAATTAATAGTTGGTTATGACAATGGTAATTATGGCTGTTCATTTGAATTAAAATAGCACTGTGTGAGAAATACTTCAGCCTCAGCGAGTAGTCAACAGCCGTGGTTTGTGTGCGTCAAGTCCTCCTGGGGATCATGGCGTAACAAGTACAGGGTAAGCCAAATTCATCCTCCTAGTCTCCAAACCCCATCCCATCATGTCAGCCAGAGAAACATTGCACTTTGATAGCCAACATACACAGGGTGCTGTTGATGAAAAATATCATATCATCACCCCGCACTTATTGTCTAATACTCTCGTGCAACAATCCACGCGTTATTTCCAATGGGTAGATAAGACTACCAACTTCAACCTCCGTCCCCTCAGTACAGCGTCATCTGATTGGGTGGGTAAATACATTCAGCCCAGCTGGGTATCACCAACATGCATTTGTCCACATTGTGAGGGAACATAAGTATCAACTCAGCTGCCGATGCCAACTGCCATCTCGAAAAGGTCAAGCCTGCGCAAAACAAATCACAGACCAGATACTGCAGCCACAATGTCGCCCTCCAACCCCATCATCCCTGGCTTCTCGCCCGATCCGTCCATCGTCAAAGTTGGCGAGTGGTACTTTCTTGTCAACTCCACTTTTCACATGTTTCCTGGTATTCCCGTCTACGCCTCCAAGGATCTTGTTTCGTGGAAGCATATCGGTAGGTGACCCATGCCTTATTGCGTGTATGGTTTGTTGATGATGATGTAGGAAATGTGATTAGTAGACCGGGGCAGGTTATTCTGAAGCAATCGGATACTGAAGTCAACCGTATGCCAGATGTTGGGGAAGTCATGCTCGCGACTGGTGGACTTTTTGCACCAACAATTCGCTATAACAATGGTACTTTGTACGTTGTTTGCACGAATGTTGTGAGAGCGACGGAGGATACTCGGTATGCTCTGCAGAACTTTATTGCGACAACCCGAGACATCTGGTTAGGTCAATGGGACGACTTGATCTGGTATGACTTTGATGGTATTGATCCCAGCATCCTGTTTGATGATGACGGAAAGACATATATCCAGGGCTCCAAGTCACCTGGTCCGTACACCAGAATCGCCCAGTTTGAGATTGATATCGCGACGGGCAAGAAGTTGTCTGAAGAGAAGATCCTCTGGGAGGGTACAGGCGGTGTTTACCCTGAGGGACCGCATATCTACAAGCGAAATGGCTGGTACTGCCTCATGATTTCTGAGGGAGGAACCCACGAGGACCACATGATCACCATGGCCAGATCCCGGAATGTCTGGGGTCCTTACGAGCCATGCCCCGAGAACCCCATCTTAGTACCGGCAAGCAAAGACATGTACATTCGTCACACAGGCCACTGCGATGTCTTTGAGGACGAAAACGGTCAATGGTGGGGAGTTCTTCTCGGAGTCCGCAGAGATAAAGATGGGAGATACAACATGGGCCGAGAGTCGCATCTCACGCCTGCAAAGTGGACCGATGATTGGCCCCGCCTTGAATCAGTCGAGACTGAAATCAACACATCCCGGCTCGCGATTGCAAACGCAGAGCAGGGATTGACAGCAGTGGAGGGCGTGGATTTCCTGTACATCCGAGACCCAGTTTTGGAGAACTACAAGATTAACAGCGGAAGCAAGACGATCAGTGTAACATCATCGTCTGTCGATCTGTCGCACCCGCGGGAATCACCTAGTTTTGTGGGTAAGAGACAGCGTCTGCACGCAGGTCAAAGCAGCGCTACATTCAAGATCAGCGCATCCTCAAAGGTCAAGACCGGCCTGGCAGTTTACAAAGATGAACACCGTTACTTGCGGGTCTTTTACGACACCGCTGAAAGAGCGGTCGTTTACGAATTCGTTAATAATGCCAAGGATCTCAAAAAGACGGAACTGCGCGCGCTGGACAGGGATATTGACACCATCCAATTCCGCTTTGAGTACACTGAGCAGGAATATCGGGTATTCTATACAACCGGTACAGACTGGGAGCATGTTGCGACGCTTGATACGCTCGATATGACCGGCCCAGACTTTGTAGGGCCCGTTATCGGCGTATTTACCTTGGCGCAGGAGAGTGTCACGGTTGAAGTCGTCGATCTGCAGGTAGAGTAGATAACGCCAAGTCAATTGAGATTGGAAGTCGGCTCGGCTACGCTTTGTATATCCGGTCCCAGCCTATTGGTGTGAAATGTATGTTCTGCGACACATGACTCTAATCTGTTGGTCCCTGATTAAGCTTTCAGCCTAACATTTAACCGCCGAAGCCCAACAGGCTAATTGACCACGCCTGTCTATCACCATAATTAACCAGTTCGCCAATTGGGCATGCAAATTCCCCATGGGGATGATTTTCGTTCCTCGAAGCTCGGATAAAGACATGCGGGGAAAGAAGCTTCAATTTGGGGCAAGCCGAGCCAATGGCTGGCCCTGGGAAGCATGAGTGGAACGGTCTGTTGGTTTTGACTACTTGGTTAAGTCGATCCTCTGAGTCAGTGATATAAAGTTACTGCATCTCCCCAGTGTTGATCCCTTCTCAGATCTTCACTCGCAGTTACTGGTGAAAGCTACAGGCATCATGGGTCTTCTCACTCCTCCCCAGCGGACCCAAAAGGTCATTCCTGATAAGCCAGCCAAAGGACATTTCTTCTTTGCTGGCAAGGAATTTGCTCGTGTGCCTTGGTGGAAGAGGCCTAACATGCGCATTTTGTACTTTTATATTGTTATTCTCATTCTTACCAACACTGCGAATGGCTTCGATGGTAAAGTCACCCGTGTCACTACTTCAACTTGGACAGGCTGCTAACAAGATCAGGTTCCATGATGAACGGTCTTCAGACCCTCTCCTACTGGCAAGAGTACTTCAACCACCCACGAGGCTCCATTCTTGGTCTATTCAACGCCTCTATGAGTCTTGGTTCTCTAATTGGACTTTTTGTTGTGCCTTATCTGGTCGATTGGGCTGGCCGTAAGGTTGGTGTGCAGATCGGTTGTATTCTTATGCTGCTCGCCGTTGGTCTCCAGGCTGGAGCTCAGAACTTTGGCATGTTTGTTGCGGCACGTATCATTCTGGGTTTTGGTGATTGCATCGTTCTTGGATCGGCGCCTCTGCTCATCGCTGAGATTGCGCATCCTCAGGATCGTGCTATTCTCGTGACGTTGAGTGGTGCTTCTTACCACTCGGGTGCTTTCATTTCTAGTTGGGTTACATACGGAACACTTCAGATCAAGGTACGCCACTCTATCATTTGTCAGTTTATCATGAGACTAACGGTTTGCGCAGAGCAACTGGTCCTGGAGGCTTCCCAGTCTTCTACAGTCCATCTGCAGTGTCGTCATCCTCATCGGAATTTTCTGGATGCCTGAGAGCCCTCGTTGGCTCCTTAGCAAGGATAAGCACGACGAAGCCCTCAAGGTCCTCACTCACTACCACGCAGAGGATGACCCCGATGATAAGTTCGTCCAACTCGAGTTCAGTGAGATCAAGGCCGCCATCGCCCTCGACAAGGAGGTCGGACAGACAGCCTGGGTCGACTTCCTCAAGACTCCTGGCAACCGTAAGAGAATTGGTCTCATCACTGCCCTTGGTTTCTTCAGTCAGTGGAGTGGCAATGGTTTGATCTCTTACTACCTCAAGGGCATCATGGATGCTGTCGGGATCACCAAGGCCGAGACTCAGCTTGGTATCAATGCGGGTATGAAGACACAGGGCTTGATCATCAACACAGCCTTTGCATTCTTCATTGATATTTTCGGTCGTCGACCTATCTATCTTACCTCGACTATCGGAACTTGCGTCATATTCACTTTCTGGACCATTGTTTCGGCACGATATGACATCGACCCCAACAAGGCCCTCGGCTACGCCTTTGTGGCTTTGACCTTTATCTATGGTCTTTTCTACGACATCAAGTGAGCTCCCCTTTCTGACATGCCCCGCCTTAAAAGCTAACAGTCTGCAGGTCTGGTCTCATGGCCAACTACACCACTGAGATTCTGCCCTACGGTCTTCGTGCCAAGGGTTTCACATGGCTCAACTTCTGTGTCACCGCCGCGCTCTTCTTCAACCAGTACATCAACGGTATTGCTCTCGAGGCTATGGGCTGGAAGTACTATACCATCTACTGCGTCTTCCTTGGTTTCGAGGTATATGTCATTTACTTCTTCCTCATCGAGACCCGCTACACGCCTATGGAAGAAATCGCTAAGTATTTCGATGGCGATGCGGTTGATGTCGGTGAGGTTGCTAGGGCTGATATGAAGGAGAGAGGTGTCATGATGACCGAGGTGGATTCTAAGGGCCCTCGTGCTACTGAGATTGAGAGTCGCTAGAGTGAGGTTTGTGAGTAGGAAACTGATGAAAGGACAAAGGATAGAGGAAGGAGGATTTTATGAGTATACCCAAGAAGCTATGGACGTTGTAAGTTGTAGTAGTAATCCGGTTTTCAATGCGAAGATCACCCAACTTTCATTTCAGTACACAGTGATGGTCATCCAAGAGGCCAGTGATTAGAAATGGTTCATATTATTGGGCCGAGAGATACCTCTAGCGTCCATCCCAGCAGAATATATATACAAGAAAATTTTTCATATGAACCATAAAGTCCAGCTTGATACTACACACACACACACAAGAAATAAAACAGCTTCAGGACTTCGAGCCCTGCCCCCACTCCACCATGCTTGCTACCCAAGTCCCTAAGTCCCTTAAAAGTTGGAAGTGGCCTTGGTGACGACGCCAGACTTGAGAGCAACATTCTTGACAACGACCTTCTTGTTGTTGACGCTGGTAACGCGGACCCAGGCAGTGTCGTTAGGCAGGGTGCCCTTGAGGATCCACATGTTGGGGTCGTTGAGAGTGGTGGCCTTCCAAGTCTTGCCGCTGTCGCTGCTGACCTCGACAGCCTTGACGCGGTGGGTGATGTTCTCGATGGTAGCGGCGAACCAGTACTTGGAGGCGCCACCGTGCATGTGGACTTGAAGAGGGGACTTCTTGGGGAGAGGGCAGGCAATCCACTTCCACTTGATGCCGTCGACACCGCCGCCGGTCATGCCGTTGGTGAGCTTGCTCCAGGTGGCGGGGGTCATGTCGAGATGGTTCTTGTCGCCGCCAGTCTTGTTGGTCACCTGTACCAGTCTGATTAGATATCTGTATATTTCGCTACAGTGCATTTGAGCTTACCATGATCTTGAGGGACTTGCCCTTGTAGGAGACCTGGATGCAACCACCGCAGTTGGCGCCATCCTTCCAGATATCCTCAGAGACACAGGTAGATCCATCAATGCCAGCGGGTAGGTCATAGCCGACAAAGCTGCAGGCACCCTTCTGCCAGCAGTCCTCCTCAGTGCAGCCATCGCTGAGGCCGTATCGGGTACCGAGACCGGTGTAGGTGGGGTTCTTGGTTGTCGCAGCGGCGTTGGCAACCGTCGAGGCTGCGGCCAAGAGAGTGACGAAGTAAGTAGAAATGCTTCCGAACATGTTTGCGTTGGTGTTGATAGTAGAAATGAATGTAATGTAGTTGAAACGAATAAATGAATGAAGAAATAAAAGCTTGGAAAAAAGAATGTGCTGATGAGATTGGATGGTTGTTGGTGGCCAGAGCAGGTCTAGTCTTATATACAAGCCAACATTCCAGAACACCACCAAGTAATTTCCTTGCTGATGAGGTGACTAGGTTGTCGATGCTGACGAGGTTTTTACTAAGTGCATCGATCCCTAGCTGTTTCCAATGCCGAACCCTTGTATTTCCCAACTGCCACTTCTCCAGGATCGGTCTGGACTCACAGACATAAGAGGGGGAAATCGAAAGGCACAGCCGTGATGGTTTCATTCAACGATCCGTCTAATATCAAGATCGTGTTATTGATGCCGGTTTACCGTGATAGTTTGCGCTACTGTGTTTCAGAATTGACAGGTTTGGCGGGATGCCAATCAAACTAAGCGGGTGTACCCCTGTCGCGCCCTCGATAGCCGGCTTCTGCGGAGGAAAGGCCGGTGGACCGTTTGATCATTGCGGCTCCGAAAGATATCCTTCTAGAAAAGTCTGGTTTTAATTGGACCGCAAAGCGATTAGGGGTGGTTTAATGTTATATTACGATACGGTATATAGCTTAGCGTGGATGTAAGCGAAGAAGTGAACGAGGATGAACGAGACAGCAAGAAACCTAACTCCAAGCCATAGCTGCAGTCTAATCGAGTGCCGAGTTCCATGGCATAACTTTACCCTGAGACTTAGCATTTGAATGCACTGACGCAGGATCAAGAAAATGGTTGCATCGATCCGATCTGGTAGACTAGCAATACTTTAAGTGAGACAATTCAGTGGATCCACGATAGCTGAACCTCATTTGGCTGGATAATACCTCAAACTGACTCTGTAGGGTAGCATTATATCCACGATCATTACGACGCAAAAACCGTTGAGATTCCAATATCCGACAATATGGCAAACGTGAGTTTGGCTGAAACCGCGGCTTGGCAAAAAAATTGCCGGGCGCTTGAAGTAAATTTGCGAGAAGTTTCGGGGTTTGATTGAACAGCTGTGATGATTTATCTTGAGCTAGGGTTTTGGAGGGGCTACTGCAGTGATGCGAATGTCGCTGCTGAACTCTCGCGTCATGACACTGCAATTGATGACAAGACGACGTATGCAGCTAAAAGGAGGCACAGTTACGGAGCGTTGAGCAGACATCAAGATAGTGACTACTTCTCTGCGCAGACGGACGCTCGGGAGTCATTTGCTACACGATGCCAAAGTCAATGGCAAGCTACAGATACAAAATGCAGGCCGTTTCGTTACGGCGCTACCGGATTAGTCCCAGTCAAGGTTTTCAGCGGCAATGTAGGTTTCGTATCACCAAGCACGGCTGATGTGCCGGTGTCTTGGTACAATAAACAAACGCAGAATCTACCGAGTTTTGAAAGATGCTCGCCGTCGCATTCCATATCGGCATTGTTGAAAGTCGCCTGGATTGATTCACCTACTGAACAATAGTGATCGGAGCATCTTCAAAGTATCAGGCGTCACTGTCAGTTTATGTTCAAGAAGCCCCCCAACATGGGCTGATAATTAAAGACAACGCACGACTCGTCACCAATACCGCCTACACAGTAATATACAAGATAATTTCAGCTTCTACATAACTTCTCCTTCACCTGAAACTTGAAACCCCCTGGCTAGGTTGGGTGACATCCAGTAGCGGGCGCCAAGATGCCAAACGTGGGGTTTTCGTCCCAATTGCCCCCCTGTAGGGTTTGAGAAACTAACAGCAGCACCAAGTGCCTCAGCCGCAAATCGCAGCTAATGTCAGATTTTTTCAGACGTTCACTGGTTATAACGGCACATGATCGCAAACGGAACATACTCTCTTCGTGGAGAGGCTTTCATTAGTAGCTGGTTCGGGGGCTCCGGCGACAGCTCTGCCCAGGAGAGAGACCAACAAGTTATTGTGGACTAGATAGTATCAACTGGCTTGGAAAACGAGGCCACTAGTATGAATTCACCTAAGATATCATTTCACAAAGCGTATACTAGAGAGAAGACTAGGCTTTCATACCGTCGCTGAGAAATATACATTATAGCAGGGCACGCGAGTACATTCTAGGGTTGTCGCTGCCCAGGTACACCCCCCTGCTTCTGTATACACAAAATACTCCTACTTTGAACAGCTCGATTTACCAAGTTTCCGTTTGTAGCCTCTTTGCACACAACCATCCCCTATAAACTCATCCCTCCATCTTGTCGGCGTGGTACGCAACTGCGCCCCAAGGTAACATAACGCCCCGTACGAGGTACAGTTCACCAGCAACATTCTCTATCTCAAAGTCAGGAAGACCAGCAGACGTGGCTTTGCCAGAGATTTCAACGCGGGCAACCATCGGATGAACAACCAGCTCGGCCAACAGCATTGGTTTGACGGTTGTCTCCGGATCTTCGCGTATGATAGGCTTGTAGCAATCCTAGGTGATGGTCTGAGGTGCCGTCTCACGCGCTCCAACAACAATAGCCCCAACTGTCCATCCAACAGGGTTCCAGAAGTTGGTGGCAGCAACCGCCGATGCAGTAGCAGTGAGAGCGGCGCCTTCGGCTGCAACGGCGAAAGCACCTACGGACTCAGCTGCAACTGCTCCGGCGAGAGCGGTTTCGCAGGCGGCGCCAGCGAGGGTAGCTTGTGCAGTAAAGCCAGCGGCCGCGGTTTGAGCGGCTGTGATAGCAAGCATTGTTTCTTTTGCAATGGTGCCAGCAATTACCAGAGGGGCGCCGCCGCTTGCCACTGTAACCATATCGCCGGTGATTTAAAGGCGGGCGTAATAGTGGCTCGATAGATAGCTTTTCTTTTGAAGCTAGAATGAGGAGTAAAAATAAAACGACAGCCTGGGTTTTCAGCAGCCGGGTTTTATAGCTGAGGGCTGAGGAGAACTCGGGACAGAAATTGTGAGTCTGGCTGGCCTCAAACTGCAGTGTCACGACAGTATTGTAAAGGTGCAGCTAATCACTGGATGACAATTTCCATCACCTGGTATACATGACCCCTCGTGTGCCGCGAAATAGCGAAATATGAACTGATGAGATTATTTAAATACCAATTGAAAAAGTGAGGCTCTATCCCGAGCTTTCTTAATACCATTAAACGTAAAGGATTTTAAACTGTGAGAATGACAGATAAAAAGACATCCTTTTTACCCTGAAGTATGTCTTTGCCCAGGACGTCGCTTGGGTTTTAGTTGTAAGCTGGGCGTCTCTAAGACCGGCAACCAGTCGACTCCACAACGACGTCCTGAAACAGCTAGACTATCTTGGGCCATACTGAGGAGATGTATAGGGAATTAAGCGGATGCATTCTATAAAAATACTGTTCATACATATCTTTATATCATAGCCAACAATGCAAACTTTGTAGCAATTCACGGCGCGGCATAGAGAATATAATATACTCCCGTGGTTTCATGCCTGGTAATCTATTCCCTAATGTATCATATCAGCTGTTCAAGCTTTCTCTCTTTCGCCTTCGGCATGATATTGTCACTATGCACTAGAATAACTAATTATTTATACTTTTTCATATCGTCTTCAAAAGCCTCTCTTGTCCTCTTCGCAAACTCTTCATCTAGTAACACTCTTACCCCTAATACTGCAATACCCTTTGCTGCCTTGATAGTCGCATCGAACGCCGCAGGCTCACCAGCCGCCCTCGCAAACCCAGGAGCATGCACGTTATCGGTCGGTAGGGTCGGGATGATAAACAGAGGATGCAGCGATGGACACTCGTAGCTGACGTTGCCAAAGTCCGAGCCACCGCCCGAGATGTGTGGATCGCGCATGTCGCCGTGAAAGTGACTGTCAAAATGCCGTGACATGATGTCGGTGAACTCGTTGCAGAGGGGCTCGTTGGAGTGGAGGTCGGCGTATGTGTCCATTCTGTTCAAAGGGCCTATCGTCAGCAATGTGGTCAAATGCATACATGGCAGCGGGCTGGGATATACATACACTGACTCAAACGCAACCGTGCACCCAGTCGCAAGGGCAGCTCCCTTGAAGCAGTTTCGCACCCGCTCCTGAAGCCTCTCATTCTCCCCCAGAGTGAGGGTACGCACACCAACCTCCACAACGCTTCTCGCCGTGATGATGTTGGTCATTTGTCCTCCCTCCTTGATGTAAAGATTAAGACGGTCTGTAGGGCGAATTTGCTGGCGCAACATACTGATCGCGCTGTAAGTCAACGACGCGGCATCCAGCGCGTTAATACCATTCCATGGGACTACACCAGCATGTGCCGGCTCGCCAGTGAAGATACCTCGGAAGATGGCCACCGACCTGCCACCAACGGCTGCTGCACCAGCAGGTTGAGGAATGTCCAAGGGCGTGCTGGCGTGAACCATGAGTGCAGCATCGACGTCTTTAAAGGCGCCGGCGTGAATAAGCTTGATCTTGCCCCCACCGCCCTCTTCAGCAGGGCATCCAAGGATGCGCACTCGACCTGGTGCGCCAGACTGCTTAAGAGCAGCAGCCATGCCTAGAAAAGAAGCTACAGAGGCGGTGGCAATGAGATTATGTCCGCAAGCATGACCCACGCCCTCGAGGGCATCATACTCAGAGCAGATGGTTACCAGGCGACCACCCTGGCCGTACTCTGCAACGAACGATGTCTCAAGGCCATAGGCACGCTTCTCTACGGCGAAGCCCAAGGACTCCAAAAGAGCTGTGATGTTATCGTGAGCTTTGAACTCCTTGTAACACAGTTCGGGGTTGCTGTGTATCTGTAGCATGCGTCAGTTAATGCATGGTGTAAGCCACAAAGAAAGCCATACCGCATTGTTGATCTCTCGGAGAGCACCTAGTTCCTGGTCGACGGCATTGACGATTACGTCAAAGGTGCCCTGGCTATTCACTACAGCGATAGCTTTTCTCTCCGTGTCAGGATAAGTGGTCTGTGCAACACTGGTAATGGTAGCCATCTTGTCGAGTACCTATTGCTATGATCGAGGAGATGATGGGCAGTAGAGTTCCGCGGGGGTTGAGTGGCTGCGCGGTGGTCTGGAAACAGGAGCTAGGCCTAGATATGAACAACGACAACAACAGCCGTTCAAGCCCGTCTTCAACATCCATGGGAGACATGCTGGTCTGGTTATCGGGACCGGCCTTGGCTAGACGACATCATCGTCTAGAGGATCCACTTCCATTTAGCTCATCGTTTATAAGTGTGCTATGTGGACCTTGGGGACCCACTCACCCAGATACCAGAAATTGCAATCTTGGGCCTCCTCCTTCCAAGGTCGATTCCTCTGACCTGGATACGAGAGCTGCTATCTCACCAAATGCCGCTGGTATCCGAAGCCAGCTCATAGAGTGTCCAGATACTGACGTGCTGCCCCAGCCGAGAGTACCTATCTAGCGCATGTTCGAGCACCCTTCTCCAGCACGGCCCGAGCTTGCTCATGATCCAGTCCTTGTGAATCGGATTCTTGGTCTCGATCCCAGCGGCCAGAAGTGCTCTTTGTAGGTCTTTGAGATGGACCTTGGGTATGGTGTGCTGGGCCGCCTGCATAAGCATGGCTAGGACGTCCTGGATCCTATCTTCGGACATGCCTGCGCACCGGTAATATATCATTTTCCACGCATAGTAGATAGTCACGAATACGGCAGCGCTTTCAACGAGATCGGATGCCGAGGTTGGATGGTTGTCATCAGGCATCGTGATCATCTGAAATGTAGGAGAAAAGTCCTACGATAAGACAGGATCAGCGCAAGTCAAATTGCTCAAGTTCCGAGTGATATCTTACCGTCTCTATGAGATTTAACTTTTCCTCTATCTGCGCATTCCTCGCTTCTGGTCTTTGTGTGCCTGAAGATTCATCTGACATGGCTGACCATCCAAACTCTGTAATCTGGAACTGAAGCTGGATCATGCGAACCAGCATGTCCAGATGCTGAGCCGAGAAGACGTCATCCAGACGCTGCTCAGTTGGATACAAACTGCCCCAGTTCAACTGTAATGCTGGCCGTGAGACCACGCACAGTCGCCGGAGAAGTTTTGGACGATCGGACATGTATCGCGCGACTTCGCCAGCGCAGCGGTACCCCATCGCATAGACATCCTCTCTGTAAACCCATAGAAGCAGACGACACAGGAAGCTACGCATAGAAGGGGTCATGGTAGCGGGCTCTGTCGCCGATTTGGTCAAGACGTCTCCTATCGATGAACGTTGGAGATAGCGAACGATAGCCTCGCTAAGCTTATGCAGCTCTTCCTTGTTTACGTCCCGCTGATGGGTGAGGTAGACGTAGTGGAAGTAGAACGTAGTGAGGGTCTCAACGTGGTCGACAGGCTTGGCTGATTGTTGCATGCCTTCTCGGAATGCCGACGATGCCCGAGTGAAGTGTGAAAACGCCAGCGCTGACTCTTGTCCAATTAGAGTAAGACCCTCAGTATGACGTCGCGCATCGAGGTCCTGAAGCGCGACAGCCACTGCATAGCGCATAGCAATGGCGCTGTAAGAGACCTTTTGCAGTAGAAGCACAGGAAACGACCACGCGGCAACTTTAGAGGTATGGACCAAGCAGAATCCATTCTGATAGTGTCCCAAAGCCTCATATTCCTCATGGCCAAGAGTGAGGCTATCGCGGCCGAGAATCTCGGTCTGTGACAAACCAATGTGGCCAACGAGGGGCAGCGATCCAGGTGATAAGTGTGTCATGGTGTAGTCTATGGGTACTCCATAACTTGGCAGGGATGAGGTCGACAATCCTGGGGAATGGGCCCATGCGGGAGTCGGTCCCATACTGGCGGAGATAGAGCTTATTCCATCGTCTTGTGGGAACTGAGGCGATGTGGAATCGCCAGATAGATCATCCAAGACAGCCCAATCTGGTATATCTTGGCTGGTGCTCGTGAGACTGCAGTCCTGGACAGTTGATCTACCTTCATCAGATACAAGGCGTCTTCTCGGCTGCGGCACCCGGGTTGAGGACGACATTGAGGATGATCTCCTAGAAGGCGAGGGTGCCTCGTGAGTCCAATATGGGCTGCAGCTGAGGTTCAGCCGCTCGCATCGCCGGCAGATGGGTAGTCGCTCATCACACTTGACATGCTTTGCCCTACAGGTTAGACAGCCTAAAGTGATGATAGACGTGCATGGTCAGCATGACAACCTCGGCAAGCTTATCTCAAAGACGAGGAGCGCTGGGGTACGACTCCCATTTCCTCAACGCACCTAGTCGAGATCGCCCTTTGCTTCGTCGTTTCCCCACCCTACTTATCTGTGCCGAACCATCGGGCATCGTTATCGTGGTGCTGAATATTCTGGGCTGTCGTCTTGCCTCTCTTGAGAAAGGTGGAGCAGTGATTGTTGACGACGACGACGACGACGACGACGGCTGCCAAGCAGAGTAGAGCATTCAGCCGTAGAGCGAAGACGATGAGGAGGGGTTTGTGGGTAGAAAGTGGTGGCGTGATGAGCAGCATCGGGCTATCTGGGCTGCTGGACTTAAAAGGTGGATCAGCTGGCGATGTTTTGGGTTAACCGGTCGTCTCCGATTACATCGGCTATCAGCATCGTCGTCTACGGTTATCCAATCTAACCAGCCCCCGCCTAATTAGCTAGTCAATTTTGATAAAGATAGTGGGGTATTTGATAACCGAGTTCCCGTTTAGTCCATCGTCTTGTTATTAGTGTGAATTGGTGGATATGTCCAGCTAGTCTAGTCTAGTGTCGCTTCGGATGCCATGTCACTGGGATAGATATAAAGTATCCGACTCCACCTGTGAAGCAATTGCTCGTCAGTATATTTCAGCAAGCATATACAAAGACATCCGAGTGCCAGTCGCCACGTTTAACAGCCTGATATCGAACACAACATGGCTTTGCTTCCTGACACCAAACCCGAGGTTGTTGATGAGAAGGCCCAATCGGTGATGGAACAGGACGACGATCCCTCCATCTCCAACGTGGAAGAACAGCCTCTTGTCAAGAGAATTGATCTTCAGTATGTACCTGTACCGTAAACTTGAGTACTACAGCGGTGCTCCCCTGACCTCGATTCGGCCGAATTCCTGTTCGCTGACACAAGACTCTCACAGCCTGATGCCTATCCTCATAGCGATCTACATATTGCAGTATCTCGATAAGAGCAGTCTGAATACTGCCTCACTCCTCGGTATCATCCAGGATACGGTATGTTGGCGTCGATCAGAGGCAAGTTAGACACTGTGATCACTGACCAAATTAAATTGTAGAAATTGGTTGGCCAGGAGTTCCCCTGGCTTAATAGTGCTTTTTACTTTGGATATCTTGGCGCCACATATCCCGTCTCCGTACTTCTCGTGAAGCTCCCGATTGCCAAGGTCCTGGCAGCATCCATGTTAGTTCACATCCCCCACCATGGCGACCAAAGCTAATAATTGTAATCCAGTTTGTTATGGGCGGTGGTTCTCGGCTGTCACGCTGCTGGCGAGAACTTCGCAGCCCTCTGCTCCCTACGCGTACTCCTTGGTGCCTTCGAGGCCACTATCAGTCCCGGCTTCACACTCATCACCGGACTATGGTACAAACCGTCAGAGCACGCTAGGCGTCACAGCCTTTGGTTTGTTGGCAACGCTGTAGGATCGCTTATCGGTAGTCTCATTGCTTACGGCTGCACCTTCATCACTGGGGGGCCCCTCGCGCCATGGAGGGTAAGCTTGCCTCTTGTGGAACTTGTTTTTCTCATGTCAGCCTGACCAAACGTATAGTGGTTATTCATCGTTCTCGGCATAGTAACAGCTGGCTGGGCTGCCGTTCTGTATATTTGGCTCCCAGACACGCCTGCAACAGCCAGATTTCTCAACCCAGCTCAGAGAGTCTGGGCGACGCAGAGGCCTCAGGTGGCTCAGAGGAGTTTCAAGACCAACCAATGGTCGAATGCGCAGCTACTAGAGGCGATGCTAGATCCTAAGACGTGGTTTCAGTTCCTGGTCATTACTACAGTGTCCCTGAGTAATGGAGTCATCGCCAACGTAAGTCATACACTCAGCTGACGCTTAAAAAATCTACTATACGATATACTGGAACCCTGCTAACGCACAGGTCGCTCTTGCAGTTCAGCTCACTAATTATCAGAGGCTTGAACTTTGACTCCCGACAGTCGCTCCTCCTAGGCATGCCTCTGGCTGCCTATAATGTGATCATCGTTCTCCTTTCCGCCTCACTGGCCGAAAGATTTCGCAAGTCTCGTTGTATTATTGCTGCAGGTGCCTCGGCTCTCTCACTTGTTGGCACCATTTTGGTCCGTCAGCTGCCATCGTCAAACAGTGCTGGTCGATACATAGGGCTCATCCTTTGCGCCTCGTGCGCCAACGTATTCCCAATGATGTTGAGTCTTATCTCGAGCAACGTGGCCGGCTTTACCAAGAAATCAACAGTCAACGCTGTGTTCTTCCTTGGATACTGTGCCGGCAACATTGCTGGTCCACAGTTCTTCATTCCAACTGAGGCGCCGAAATACGGGGTAAGAACAGATCCCCACCCTCTCTGGTCCATTTGAAGGCTGACTTGCTCCTGTGTCTTTCTGTAGACGGCCTTTACTGCCTTGTTTGTGATCTTCTGCATCCTTATCGGTCTGATTCTTGCCTTCAGGCAATATCTGGCCTGGGAGAACTCGAGGCGCGACAAAGCTCAAGGAGTGTACATCGATGCTGAGTCGCCAGAGAGAGATACCATGTCTGGTGCGGTGATGGAGGCGACTGACGAGACGGACTTTGAGAATAAGAACTTCCGGTATTTCCTCTAGGAATCACGCGATTACCAAGAAACACGCCGCTCTTGGCTTCAAGTTTGATATAGCTAGTTAAACCCCATTCCTCGAAGCATCTAGAAAATCATAAAGATCCCATATCTACTTCGGATAAGAGCTTTTGAACATGTTCCCAATTTTGATAATACCGCTGTAAATAGGTGCGAATGGCAGGCATCTCATACGTGGCACGAATGTCTATCCACCACCTACATCCACGTGCCCTAGTATACCACAAGTATAAGAGCGTAAGGGCTATCGGATCCTTGCCCTCAAGTAAAGATTTGAATTCGCCCCGCATCTTGGTTGAGACCTTCATAGCTTTGCCGAGTGTAACCTGGCCATCAGGTATTACTAGCAGTTCAGACAAGCCATGTGCAACCCTAAAATAAGGATTGTTATCTGCCGTAGATGTTTCTTCAATCATACAAAGCTGTCTTATCTCCACTGGTACACCATTAGTCCCTTCGATGGGCAAGGACTGATGCATTGTAATAAAGGTGTCAGCCATTGGCGTGAAAACACTTGATGCTCGTAGTGGATTTAATAATTGCCATAGCCTCATCTTTCCTGCTCCAAGTCGTAGCCATTCAAGGTCAGAAGTGTCCGGCAATCCAAGAGGCCAGGCTTCCTCCAAGACACACGTATTAATAGACGAGAAGGCTAGGATGCTAAGCATACCTGCTGCGGCCCAGATAGGATCCTTGTGCTCTTCTTCGATAGGTTGGCCTAGCGATTTATTGAATAATGAAGTGCATTGAGACCAGTGATAGGTTTCGCAAAGTGATCGACGATGGGTTGGCGTTACTCTAAGGTAGCGATCATGGACAGCCGTCACGGCCAACATACCATGCAATAAGAATGGACGCTGTGAGATAATTGTAAGCTGCTCAATTACTACTCCGGGGTTGTACTCACCTTGAAAGATAGCTCCATTATACGGCTATTGTTTGTCTCTACTGTCTCCAACCAGCCGAGAGAGTGCAGGGTTCTGCACTGGAAACGATTGAAAAGGTCTTGGTCATGTGCATTGAGCATATAGAATGTTGTTTCATCTGCTGCCCATATAAAGTTTCCCATAGAATACTGTGGTGATAGAAGCGTAAATTGCTTTGACATGTTTTTCTTTGTTTGTTCCTCCGGAAGTGGCTGGAAATCTGGTATGTTGAACCCGAAGTTGCATTTGACGCCGTAAGTCCGACACTTGACGCAACATGGCCTCGACTCATCACACTGAGTTGTCGACGATAGGTCAACAAAGGTTCAAGAGGTAGGGAAAGTCCGTCACTGACTCACTTTCACCTTCCTCAGCTTGCAGTTCCGACAACCGAATCGCGACTTTCGACCACGTCCCGTTTTCCATTTTTCGGTGACCGGAGTCGTTTCTGAACGCATAACTGAAAGATATTTGATTGATACTCGGTAGGCTCTCCTTCGCTGTCATCTGTCTGAGTGTGGACAAGCGGACGAAGAATGAGTGCGCGGAGATTAGCAGCATGCTTAAATCCGGCAGATTAATAACTCCGTCCGGAACGGACTTGATATGAGTGAGCTACAGCTATAATAAGCCAATTCCCACTAACCTCTGCTCGGGATTGCACCATTTTGATTGGCCAACGATAGTCCCACTTGTGATTCAAATGTCTTAGTCAAGCAAGAGAATCATCTTGAACCAGGCGCGTTTACCTGCAATTGGTATCAACCTTCGCTATGACAACAGTTGAGGTTGCCGACAATCCGAGAGTATTGAGAAGTACGCGCGGAGAGATAATAGATATATAAGCAGTTCATGAGCCACGTCTTTTGTTCTACACGAGACAGTTCTCCTCATCCAAAATCGTGAAAAAAACAATCTTTCAATCATCTACCAAATTGGCCTTTTACTCTTAACCTCATTTATTCAATCTACCTACCATCATGCGTGTTTTTGTTACAGGCTCAACAGGCTTTGTCGGCTCAGCTGTCGTCAAAGAGCTCTTAGCTGCCGGTCACTCAGTCCTCGGTCTAGCCCGCAGCAACAAAGGAGTCGAGCAGCTCAAGAGCCAAGGCGCCGAAGCCCTTTTCGGTACAATCGAAGACTTGGAAGTTCTCAAGAAGGGTGCTTCTGAGTCTGATGCCGTCATCCATTTGGCTTTTGTACACAACTTTTCCGATTTTATCGGCTGTTGCGCCATTGACCGTGCGGCCATTACTGCTATGGGTTCTGCCTTGGTTGCAGCCGGCGGCAATCGTGCCATGGTCATTACTTCAGGCACTATGATGCTCGCTCAGGGAAAGCTGGGTCATGAGGACGACGAGCCTGACATGAGCCATCCTATTGCGGCAGCTCGCGGGGCTTCTGAGCAGGTGTGTCTCGAATTTGCCAAACAAGGTGTTCGCGCTAGTGTTGTTCGACTTCCTCCTACCACGCATGGAGCTGGAGGAGTTTCTGGGTTCATGGGCCCATTTGTGAACGTCGCACTTGAAAAGGGCGTCTCTGCATATGTTGGCGACGGCCAGAATCATTGGTGCGCTGGTCATCGTGATGATGCAGCTAAGTTGTACCGCCTGGCTATCGAAAAGGCAGAGCCTGGATCCGTTTTCCATGCTGTTGCTGAGGAGAGCGTGACAGTCAAGGACATTGCTACTGAAGTTGGCAAACAATTGGATATTCCTGTTATCAGCATCCCTTCAGAGAAGGTGCCGGAGCATTTTGGCTGGTTTCATTTCGGAGCTTTGGCTAACAACACTGCCTCGAGTGCAAAGACCAAAGAGGTGTTGGGCTGGAACCCTACAGGACCCACGGTTCTAGAGGACATCGAAGCTGTAGTTGGCTTTGTGAAGTCTCACTCCGGCCAGTGGTAATACATTATGTTAAATTAAGTTAAGGTCAGCTGAATTTAATTAGTCTTTCGAACTTTAGTGTCTTTTTTATTAAGATATTGAATACACTTTAACTTAGTAATAACTCTATAAGTACGTTAACTCTATTAATTTCTTTGGCATTTAAGAAGGGAAGACCTTTTGACCTAGTATTAGTATGTTGACTGAATTAAAACCTACTACGTTAGGAGGTTTCTACTTAAAACACAGGATGATGGCCTAGTTTGCCTACTTAATGGCCTCATCCAAGTAGCCGTGCTGTGTCACATAAGTAGGCGTTAACTTTCTTAGCCCTTAGCCACAAGTCTCAACTACAAATACTTTGACGCAATATGGCTGGGACATGGTTCACTGTATATGACATCAAAGAAAAACATTGTTGCATAGAATGAGGGGACCAGAAATCTATAACCGCATATAAAGTTATGCCTACTTAATCATAGGCGACTCACTCGTGGCTACTGAAATAGTCATGTGTGCAGCAAAAGGGTTGGACGGTTCTCCTTTGGACGCAGCCACCACTGAAGGGTACTGAGAAGGTAGATGACGAGGGTTATGCAGCTTAAAACTCTTTTGGGATAGCTCAAGAAGGAGAAATGCCAAGGCTCGTTATGCTTCCATTCCATACTAGCCACGCGGATTCTGCAAATACCACCATAAACGGTGCCGAGCCATTGGCCTGAACTCGGGTGTCGGCTTCTGGACAATCTGGCGGGACCGACGTGACACGGTCAACAGCCCTCAGATAACACTCCGATCTTCCATAATAATCTCGATGCAAGAGGTGCGTCAAGTTTCCAATGGTGGCGACGTAATATTTCAGCTGTGGTGACGCTAATCATTCCCCCATGTCCTCACCTCAGATAACTGAAACAAGGTCTCAGACTAGTTAACCTCCGATGCGACACTCTCTTCTCGTGCCCGCTCGAGTTAGTTATCCCAAGCCATCGGTATCGATAACGTGGATGGTAAGGATATCCCAAGTTAACAGCGTCAAGGCGTCGGCGTCTTCGTAAAGACTCATGCAAGGGATATGCATTTGAACCCAACGGGTGGCGACATGTTCGCATAACCCACGTGTAGCTGAAAGCAAGACAACGGCACAGGATGCGCGGCGTGAGACTGGTGAGACATTTGGGTTCCTAGCAAGTGGGGGTGTTAAAACAATCTCGGAAATCTCCTTGTAATAGGACGAACGTTAGCCATGACGATTGTGAACAAGCACATGAGTTCAATGCCGGTTTAGGTTTACAAAATGATTGCACATGAAACAACTTGTCTTTGCTATTGTTTATGGCCTTTCTGCTACAAGGACACAGACAAGGTTGAGTAGTGGCTGAATTCCAGCTGAGGTGTCAGTATGGACCTTCACGGCAGAGTAGCGCGCCATGGCTTGCCAATATTTCTGATCTGCCCCATTCAAGCCAATCAGATGTGAGAAGAGAAACACAGAGATGGTGTGATTGAAGTCTAAATTGGCTAACTGTACGAAGTCGTTCTTTCTGTAGGGCTCTGCTTCCTAGCTTCACAGAACGTCTTATCCTAGTCGACTGAACTTAAATATCGTCGTCAGGCTCTATCGGAGCCAAACGAAAAACTCAACTTTTTGGCCGTTAAGTAACCTCCAGTCAAAGACATATTCAGCACCAATCATGACCCTTAAGAACCACTGCAGCGCTGGGTATAAAGGCCCTTTCAGAGTTTGGGAAGCAGTTCTGAATAAAATTCTAATATTATTTACCTCACAGTGCTGCACTTGTGGCAAGAAGATTGGTCATACACACCACATATATCCTGATCGGTCCAATACTCAGCACTTTACCAAACTCTCTCCATGTCAGACGGTTCGTATAAGTCGTCTTGTCCATCCCCAATCATACACTAATCATAGCGCAAGCTCCATAGCAGGAGCACTGAGGACAGGACCATGGTATTACAAGAACTACGGACCAAGTCCATGTCGCCCGCCGTATGCAGCGGAGACCAAATGACTCGAGAACCACAACCTGTATCACCTAAGCATTGGATTCCATCGACACAACCTGTTACGATCCCCAAACCATCGCGGAATATTCCTGAGCCCAGCAGTCAGCCTCTATGGTGTGATAGCTATAAGACTCCTTGTCCCGATTATTTAAGCGCTGACAGGGCTCCAACTTCTAAGGACCTTGACGCGGCCTGCTGGGATATCCATCCACTTTTTGAGAGTACTTGGGATGTAGAAGTATGTCAACGTATGTTTCAATCCTAAACTATGTCATATACGAATTTAACGCGCCTTAATAGTACACCACTACGCGACTGATCTGCAAAAGAGGCTCGAACGAGGGCATTGGGAGGATACCAGAAGGGACAGTGAAACTTTCTTTCTTGAGGACCATACCAATTAGTATAAAAAATTAAAAAATTAGCTTTGGAATCTCAACACATTCTCCCATTCCGCCTTGTATATTGGGATTATTTGATATTTGATGTCTTGGCCTGGTAATGTCGTTAACAATAAAACTTACTCACAGCTTACATTTTGGTGTAAGGTTCAGTCAAAATCCAGGATCTTACCTTGTGTGCCAAAAATCTTTGCAAGGTGTAGATATAGGTTTTAGGCTCTTTGTAAGTTTGTGTTGGACGAAGCAAATGTACTGAGTATGATCTCTATGGTGCTGTAATACCGAAGTTGTAGTTGACGTTACAAAGTCTGATGTCAGGTCAGTGGTAAAATGATTCTGGAGGTTAGCAGCAGTAACTGTCAGTGCAGTGTAAGAGTAGCGGCACCTTTAAGCTACGACTGCGCCGCCTACGGCTTCAACTACAAATGCTATCAGTAGTCAGACTGCACCTTAAGTCGTCTGCTTATTCTGCAATAGTGCCGGCAGCTAATTGGGAAATAATACTGTTGGTTACTGTAGCCATGTATCAGTAATGTAATTTTATTTTATACATTCATATCAAACTTACCTCTCTTTCCTGTTACTGAACCTGGAGTCCCATGGTCAAACAAGTTTGTGGCGATCAGTAAGCAAGCCAGCTGAAAACCCGGCTGTCGCATCTCATGTTTTGCTTGCAGGGAAAACAATAGGGGCTCTGGCAATTCAATCCAATGAGATTATAGTACATTTTGAAGAGGGTTACACGAAATTGATAGTGTTCTGAACTAGCTAAGCGATCTCACCCTCATCTCCGTAGGAAGATACATGCTGCTACATGTTGTACGGCATCCAGATCACGTTTCTCGACAGCAAATTAAATATTCTCATGTTGAATCGTCTCGTTAGCGATCCCAATTACATTCTGGTTCCTGGCTTAAAAAAGAGTCAATAACCAATTGTTTTTGTGACCTAAATTTCGATCTACATTGCATAAGGACGTCGTGTTCTGCACGTAGACACGAAGATTAGCCTGATAACGTAGGTATCTCGTCATGACCCCCCTGTAGTTGAAAACATTTTGAGGCCCCCCAATAAAACTCCGCTAAATACAATCAACAATGTTAAGCGTAGCACGCCACATACGCTGGGATATGCAAAATTCTTTCCTAATAGCTCAATTTACATGCACCAATAGTGTGGTGATTATGCAAGTTCCGACAATATCTGCGGGGTGATGAGCCAAGAGCGACAACAAATCCCGCAGGCAACTGAAGATGATGGCTCACATGGTCGATATCTTGACTTTATATACTTGTCTCCTACATGAACACGAACCAAGTTGCATTTCTCTAAATGCCCCTTAGATGGATATTTCTGCGGGCCTCAACATGTCTTTACTATCAAAAGCTTACCTTTTATCTCCTCTGTTGTTCTTTCTTGAGGTATTAGTTTACCTCGAAGACCTGCTGTACGAGGTTCTTTGGTTCCGATGGCATCCTTCAAGTACTACGATTCTGGACAAACTTGTTCTAAACCTAGAAGATCAAATATGGCTTGCCGTCATCTATGGTGATGACGGGGATATGCGGAAGATTCTCGAAGATCTGACAAATTTCACAGCCTCCAGTAATGTCTCAAGAAATGGCGGACTGACTTTCTCGCCAGCTGGCCATGGGGTAGATTCCTCACCAGGAAAAATGGAGGCAGGAGTCTCGTTCAATCGCCACAGAACCAAGCTCCAGGAGGCGATTGCGACTGATGTCACAAAGAGCTGGGCCATCAATGACGAGGAGCGCGAATCAACAGTAAAAGCCCGCCTCGAAAGCATTGCAGATCAACTGGCAAATTCGAGTCGAAGATTAACAGTGAAGGAAATTATGCGACTACAAGACTGGACTAACTCGACTAGCAGCGCTGTTTCGATCCTATGGACTGCCATCGACCGAGGCCACAAGTCAGACGTTGACTACCTATTGAGACAGCGTAACCAAATGCTGTATATGGAGAACGTAGATTGGCAAAGAACAGTTCTCCATAAGGCTGTGTCAAACCTAGACGTCAAAGTTACGCGCGATATCCTCGAAGGGGGTTCCTCCACATCACCGCAGGCCTACATCAATGCCGAAGACAGCACACACAGGACCGTATTGCATATTTTGATTGGCGTTGGCTTTTTGGTCGCGCATTGACGAACAATCAAGACCTAGGTAACGCTCTCAAGATATTTGATTTATTGTATCGACATGGCGCCAATATAAACGCTTTGAATGGAAGATTCAGGACCCTACTTCATCTGGTGCTCACGGAAGCCCTTTTCCAGCAAGGAACGGACCTAAAGTATATCATTCCTATGTTTCATAGGCTGCTAGAAGCTGGAGCAGAAATGAGCACAAAAGATATACTAGGTACGCAATTTGAATCGTAAAGCTTACGTCCTCCAACACCAACTTCTTTTCTCCATAATCCTACATATTCTAATGCTACCTCTAGGAAACTCGCCTCTTCACACTGCTTGTGAGCTACAAGCTCAGGACGTAATCGAGGTGTTGGTCCGCAACGGCGCTGATTTGGAAACTCTAAATCATGACGGGAAGACCCCGAGACGGGTTTTCTTGGATCATCGGGGGGCAGAAGAATTTTGGAAGCGCATGGTTGTGTTGTTTTGCAAAGTCCAAAGGACCGGCCCAGAACCGATTTCTGCCTCAGGAAGGGTTTTACAAAGACGAGAACAAATTTCCAAAGCTAGAATGACGGTCTGCCACAAATCCGTTGTCTATTGTCGCTACCAACAGAACAATGTCGCCGCTGAGAGCAGCAATCCGTTTTATTGGACCGCAACAGATAAGTTCGTTTCTGACGTCCTTTATTCAACTAATCGACCAGAAAATGTGACGTTTTTCGCCCAATGCGAGAAGGAATGTCAAGCTGTCTGGGATGATCTTGTAGAATCACTTAGCGGTTTAGACCAAGAAGAACAAGAGCGTGAGCAGGAATCTACAGTTGCAAAAGCAGCAGAGGAGAATACCATCCCACTAGCCAAAGATATATGGAAATGGGTAAACTTCTCTGCAAACAATGTAAGATACTGCCATACAGGTACTCTATTCTCAGCTGCTCGGCTAACACCTTTCTTCTAACAGATTACATGGGTTAGAGTAAGTAGATATATACCTACCATCTGTTTTATCTCGCCATTTGCTAAAAAGGTTATTTAATAATAAGGATTTCATCAAAGACAATTCTAATATCGACGCCACCGCCTGGAAATCTTTCGACGACAACATAAGGGTCCGCGACATGACAACCAATACTTCTCGAATCAGGGAACCCCACGCTCATGTAGGTCGAAGGATAAGGATATCTAACCTGATTGTTCAGAAACCCGAATAAAAATTCATAGAGATACTAACGAGGCAAAAGATAATGAGTCAAGATACCTCCAAATTGTCTAAGAATCAACATGGCGAGAGCACCAAAGCCAAACCAATGGTATCTCTTGCGGTATGTATTTAACTTATAGATGATGACGCTTTTTTAGCTCGACTATATTCAGATCCCATTTTTAGACATTGAAGCGGAAGATTATGATTCTTCTACAACAATGCAAGGTGAAGAAGCTTACTCCCCTTTTACCGTGCTCGATGGATTGCAGATGCCGCAAACCTTAGACCAGACTTCTATCAACGCCGAAAGTGTGTCAAAATTGCGATGCAAGGAGAACCAAGTCATTTACAGATGGTCGCAAAAACAGTACTCTACACAATCACGACGAGACCCACTGGAATGGAGGGTTCGGAATCCGTTTTCTACACTTGCATCTTTGCTTCGTAAGGTGAGAAAACACACCGAGAGATATGACAACAAAGAAGCAGTAGGTCCGCCTTTCGGCCGCACGGTGAAAGCCAGCGGTGGCGAAAGGGCCGGCGATTCGACTGGGATACCGGGGATTCTCAAGGACCGCCGTCCAAAATGGCTGATGGTTCGGCAGCTTTGGCTATGGAAATTAAATGACGGTGACTGTTTTCCTTTTTCATACTTTGATCCTTATACTGACGAACCTTCATGGAAAGACACTATTCTCACTGCTATACCTTCGCGCAGGAGCATGTGCATGGCAGATGACTTACTTGAAACCATCAGGCGAAGCAGCTTACATGAGATTTCCGATGTCGACGACCTTATGAAGCACATTGTTCAAGAGACTATCAAGTTCCCAGTAAGCTTCAGGCGGGCCGGGCTTGGTAAGCATATACTTGATATATTTGAAAGTGAGATAGCCTCTGAGGTACGCTTCCGACAGCATCCATTGAAGCAACTACTGTTAACTCTGTCTTGCCACAAAAGGCCGATGAAGAAGCTACTTTCTACAACAACTTCGCCGAGAATGAGTGGGATTCTAAACAAGCAAACAGAGCTATCAACTGCACCTGGCGCGTAAAGGACATTCGTGACGAGTTAGGCCTGATCCGGAACGTCTTTACCAGCCAGTCGAAAGTTATTAAGCAGTTCTCCAAGGTCCTTGCACCACAACAGCCAAAGACACCCGCCGACTCGGAGTATATTCGCAACCTCGTGTCAGAGTTAGAAAGCTTGATAGCACGGATTGGAGTAATGGATAGCGAGGCCGCTAAGACAACCGACAGTGTAAGTTTAATCAGTATCCGATCAGAGATTAGGCAAACCACTGCCAGGCAACCTGACCTTGACTGATCCATTGGTGGTATGACCAGCTCAGCAACATAACCCAAGCAATGCTAGCCCAAGCAGCACTGAAAGAGGCGGAGGCGGCTCGCTTCATGAACTTCATCATCTTACCGTTCACTATTGTCACCGTTATCTTCGTAAGTTCAACTTGACCTAGGCAACTTGCCGACTATGATTTCCCGCTAAGAGTCTCAGACCCCTCTATCATTCATGACGAGTCTCTTTGCTGTTAACTCGGATGGCTTTCCGCATAATGAAGACGGAGAACTTCGCATACCTTCGGATTGGTTCTGGAAGAGGATGGGTATGTTGATCTCTGGTAGAGCTTAAAATTTGCATGGTTTCTAATCTCAGTATTTTAGTAATCGGCGAGTTTGGGACCCTAATCCCACTCTTCATCTTTATTCTGTTCCGGTATCACACACGGGGGGGTCTGATGAATCGCGGGAACAACCAATAGGATCTGGGTCCAGTACTTCAGCTTTTTCCCAGGGGTTCGATCAACCTTGAGGCACTCAATAGACTGATTACTACTAAGACCGAGTTGCATCCGCCCGTTTGTGATAAGTCTTTCGTAGTTATAGTATTAAACGTTATATTAGATCTTAATTTAATATATCAACATCGGGCATAGTACCAATAATAATGTAGAAAGTGCTCTTCGTTCGCTCCTATAATAGTATTTCTTGCTGGTGATGAAAGTCTGCAGTTGATACTGTTATTATAAATAGCATTTTTCTCCTAGAAGAGTAGGGTTTGATAGTGACACCGACGTTTCGAGCCTTGTCGAAGCTCTCAAGTTTCTTGGTCTGAAGTAAACACTGGGATTAAGGCAAGTCAAGTTTGTGACTGGGGAAATCACAACAGACATGGTTGTATATCAAAGAGATGGACCTTAACTGCCAATATGTTGAAATATGCGATGCTATTTTTACATTCGGATCCATAAACAAAAACATCGGCTCATGTTCTTGTTGATGGTTAGCTCCTCGGGGCTGAGATACCCTTGTCGACAGACCATCTCAACTGCGTTAGATAAACACGTTAGATGCAAGGTACACATCATCAGCCCCCACACACTCACGGATTTGATCAATCTCAACTTCAATAGCCTCTAAACTATTGGCATTAGCGCGACGCCAACGAGTAACTCGCTTACAGCCAACACCACCTTCGGAGCGTTTTTGACAATTTAACAGCGGGCTTTAAAAAGGAGGCGCTGCGCCCCAAAAAACCGTTGAATCCGTTTCTTTGCTCTTGCAACCTCACATTCGTTTACTTGCGCTGTATCAGTCGCTTCCACTCGTTTAATCAATCGCCAAAATGGTTCGCTGTTCTATTCTCGCTGTGGCCTTTGCCATTCTCGGAGCCGAAGCTAGCCCTTGTCGACCCACCACTGCGACGAGCGTTGCCGAGGCCTCTTCGACAATCGCTTCCGACACGACTGTTACTACTTTGGCTGCTACCACTGCGACAACTGCCCTTGTGGAGACCACTTCTACGGCCGCTGCAGAGAGCACGACGACGACCGAAGCGCCCGCCTGTGTTGAAACTCAGGTCGTTGTCAACCCCGGCTTCGACGACAGCGCCAGCAGTAAATCACCTTGGGTCGGCAGCGGCTCGATCATCACCGACGGCGCCAACTCCGCCCCCAACGCCATGTAAGTCCCACTGCCTCTCTACATTTCGCCTGCGCTAACAGTACCTCAGCTCTTTCATCTTCTCAAACAGCGGCGGCAACGCCCAGATTTCCCAGACTCTGACCAACCTCGACGGCAACTACCGACTCTCATACAGCTGGGGCGTCTTCTCCGGCGTCGGTGTCGGTGCAGGCTTCTCGTGCAGCATCACTCCCAAGATTGGAAATGATATCCTGCTTGGTGTTTATCCCGGCGACTACTCCGGTTGGACTTCCGAGAGCCGGACCTGGTCAAGCGGAAGCAACGCTATTGCTCAGGCTGACCTATCGCTTATCTTGCAGTGCTCTGGGGAGTATGATCAGCTTACGATCAATGTTGATGACATCACATTGACGAAGCTCTGCGGTCCTCAGGCTAATTAAGAATTGTGCCAAGCCCTCTGGGAAAGGAGGCTGTAGATGATGAACCCTATGTCACGTCACATATTAATCACTCGCGCCAAGATTCAGCTCTGTGCGATATATATTCCTTTCGTTTTTAGACGGAGAGATGCTGTCTAGATAAGCTACTATTTATACATATTATATTAATGAATGACATGAGTTCACCTTCCTGTTGGCCTTGATGAGGACTACCATAGGATCTCACCGAGGAGCAAACAATTATATAAATGTCTCCGTGATACTGACCAACAGGACCTGCCCCCTCAGTCCTTACGTCACTCAGCGGCTGGGAAATGCCTAATTGAGTCGTGCAGCTGACACCGTCTTACCGCCAAGACACTATGATCTCCTGCTGCAAGATCCTAATGTGTGCTTCTCCTCAGCTCTATAACCACACGTTATGTGATTTATAAGTTCGAAACGTAATAAATCTCATTGGATGTGGGAGGTATGTAGGCTAAGAAAGGTAATCGAAGCCTTTATCCGGCGGTTTCCCTGACTTGATGTGACGGATCCTTCGTCATCTTAGAACGCCATAAGCTTACGTATGATATCTCATGACTTGGACTTGCGGGGCAGTAAGCAATATTTTGAACGACCATAGTTCCTTCCTCCGCGGTCGGGGGACTGATATTACTCCGTTGACCGGGTCCTCAGAGTACCTGGTTTAGTATAAATGTAGTGATTAGCTCATTGCTTGCTATTCCCGTTTGCTCAGATAGAGTTCAGTTGGATCAAAACTCTCAATTAGAATGAAAACTCTTCAGTATTATCTCTATGCATCTCTCTTCGTGGGGAGCTCCTTCGCAGCTCGCGGAGGCCACTGTCCACCACTCGGTCCTGTACTCCCTGCACCTGTCCGCCCCTCCGCCCATTCTTCAGTCAAGTCAGCAGTAGCTGCTATCCAAGCAAGACTTGAAGAAGAGACAGCTCCTTACAATCTGTCTTCCATAGCAGTTGCCGTAAAATCAACCTACGAAGATTACTACATGCTCGAATTTGCGAGTACGCCTCCGAAGGTTGACCCTCGTGGAGTCGATAAGGTAGATTCCGATACTGTCTTTCGCTTGGCCAGCCTTTCAAAGGTTTTTCCCGTATTGGCCTTGCTGAAACTACACAAGGTTGATCTTGACGGCCCTGTTACAAAATACGTTCCGGAGCTTCGAGCGCTGAACAAACAGGCTCGAAAGCAAGACGCTGTCTGGGCGGTTGACTGGGATCAAGTCACCATCGGGGCATTGGCGTCTCACATTGGTGGTATACCAGCTGACTGTGCGTATTTTCTTGACCAAGAACAGATATGGTGCTAATAAGTCCAGTGGTAACCGATGTCGAGCCTTATGGAGACTGGACGAAGCTTGGCTATCCGCCACCTGACCCATCCAAAAGCCTCAACTGCTCTGGGCTTTTGGGTCTTCCAGAGTGCACCAAAGAAGGTAAGATCTTAAGCATGTCGCCGTTGAAAGCTTCTGACATTGATAGACTTCTTTGAACGATTCGGCGAGAGGCCGCCTGTTTACGCACCCTACGCTGTGAACCCTGTTTACTCCAATATAGGATTCGCTATAATGGGATGGGTCATTGAGAATGTCAGTGGTATGCCCTCCGGGGAGTTCATCAAGAAAGAGATCTGGGATCCTACCGGAATGAAACACACATTTGACTCCAAACCCGATGACTCCTTGGGATTCATCCCTGTTGATGATGAGTGGTGGAACGCAACACTTGGTTATGGTGATCCGTAAGTTCACCTGGTTATTATCTGTCAACGAGAAGCACTGACCATTTTGACTAGTGCTGGAGAATATTACTCTTCCATCAATGACATAATGGCTTTTGGGGATGCTATTCTCAAGAACAAGCTTCTCAGTTCCGCTGAAACAAGAAAGTGGCTGAAGCCTACTACGAGCACCTCATCAAGAGGAATCTTGCTTGGAGAACCGTGGGAAATATTCCGTGCCGACAACGTCACCAAAGACGGCCGCCTCATTGAATTCTACACCAAAGCCGGTGATATCACCACGTATCACTCGCTCATGGTGCTGATCCCAGACTACAACCTGACCGTCACCCTCTTCAATGCTGGGCCCGAAGTGAGCGGTGGTCTTCTCCAAACTGTCTTCACGGAAATTGTAAAGGAATTACTTCCTGCCGTGGAAGAGGCTGGCAAGGATGAAGCAGCCAAAATCTACGGTGGTACATACAGCGATACCAAGACAAACTCGACGCTCACTCTCTCAGTCGATGATGAACCTGGATTTCGTATCACGAATTGGACAGTCAGAGGCGTTGACATTGCAGGCACGTATCTCAGCATCGGACTGCCGCCAATATTTCCAACGCCCCCTGGAGAAGTCCGCTTCCGTTTGTATCCTACTGGCCTTAAGAGTGATACAGAGTCATCTTGGCGGATGATGTTCACTGCTGGGTCTGAGGAGGATAACGAGGAAGCGAATGCGCTCTTGGCCTGGCCTGATGGAAACTGCAACACTTGGGCGTCTTTGGATCGCATTGTGTATCAGCTTTTGTCACATGATCATTTTGTATTCACTGAGTCTGGTAAGGGCAGTGACAGGACGGCTGAGAAACTTGAGCTTGTTGGTTATAGGGTTGAGTTGCAGAAGGATGACTGAGATGGTACAAGTCATGAGTAGAGTTGGATATGAACTCAGGCAAAAAGAGACTAGCAGAACGACCTAATGCTTAGCTAAATAGTTTTGGACTTTATGGTCACACATTTGAAGCGATGAAGCTATTTCGTACATGTATACGGATGACATTAAGAAAGTGCTAGCTGCTGTGGCTGATCTGTTTTTTTTTAATCCATTCATCTGCCTGGGTGAGCTAAAAACCTCTTCTGCAGCTTTGATTCCTCGTGCATTCTGCTCCCATCGACGATTCCTCCACTAAGAAGATGGATAGTCAACTTCGATAGGTTGAGAAGGCACCAGCGTAGCCAGCGACAAATGCGGCCAGGTCAACCCACTAAAATTAAGGTTAACAGTCTGCGAGTACTGAATCTGTGTATAAGTCACAGGAATGGTCTTGGGGCCGGTAACAGGACTAGGAGGCGTGACAGAGAATGTCGGCAGCGGAGGAGTTGTCTTGCCCTGGATCGGCTTATAGGCTGGCTGCAGAAGAAGAGCCTTTCCTGGAGTGTAGTCCTGGACTGTAATCTCAGACTTGATGGTCTCAACCCAGAATGTAGATTCCATCTGCACGGCGTCTGCATTAGGACCTTGGCCACTCGCTCCGACGAGGAAAGCGATGTTGGCTGTGCCGCCGCCGGGGGTTGGAGCGAACTGGGTAGAGACAGTGAAAGTGTTGGTCTCTGTGATGTTGAGCTGACTGTTGATGTCCAGAAGAATTTGGATTGGATTGTCAAGAATAGCCTGGGTGATAGTGCCTTGCTCGATGAAGAGACTGAGATCTTGAGGCAGACGGGCTGTGTTGTTGAGGGTGGCCGTCTGGCTGGGCTTGACCTGGGTATCACCCGGCTTTCCAATCACAAACGGATTGATTAGTCGGGGGCTAATTTGCGGCGGTCCCTCAGTTACATCTGGAGGGGCACCCTGAGCATTGATGGTAGTTCCATGAGGAATAGATCCAAGACGGACAAGTGTGTTCTTCTCCACGGGATTGTTATTAGTCGGAGGAACGTTCAACCAGAAGCCAGTCTCAGTGTGAATACCCGTCTTGGGACCATCACCTCTGCCCGTAGCAGTGTTGGTAACATCATTCACAGTCTGAAGATACGTGACACCATTGATGACAATATCATTCTGCTGCTCAAGACCACGGTTTGGGACTTTTCCAAGAGGTTTCGAGAATACGAGATCCTCTTGTGTCAAATTAAGTTCGAGAACTGAGACATTGGGAGGAGAGGGAGGGGCAGGGAGGACGGGATTGGTGAAGGTGGTAGTAGTGGGGGCAACGGAGTTTGGTCGGAAGATGTTGTTGAAGCCAGTTCCGGTCCAGGCTCCGGTGAAGCTGCTCAAGATACCCAGAGGAGGATCAGGGTCATCTCTTGGGGGAGGAGGGGTAGGATCAAAGTTGACTTCGTCGTATTGGAAGTCTACGCCGAGGTGAATACCAGCACGCGACGATTCTTTGGTAGGGGCCATTGTGCGCGCCGTGTTATTTAAAGGGTTTCTGAATGTCTTGGGATTTTTGGACTTCTTGGCGAGAAATATAGATTTTGTGTAGGAAACACTCAGTGATCTTATATTCGCAGAGAACTAGTTACTCATCCGCACTTTGCCGGTCAACCGGGTTTCGATCAATACCAATACCTATTCAATTCACTGCACATGCCTCGTCGTAGACGATCTATGCTACAACAGTACAAGCCTACCTCAAAAAACGACTGAACGCAGTAAGGCCCTTGCTCCGTTGCCATACCACCCAGTGGCAACGTTCACATCACAAAGACAAATTTACTTCCAGCGTGACGCGGCAGAAACACGCTAACATCTTCACATATCTCAACTCGGACGATCTTCCAATATTAACGTTCAGTGGCTAACTGAAAACGGTCTCAGCTTCCCCTCCCATCCAGTAAGCACCGTCGAATTGGCAAGCTGAACACCTGTGGCTTACCGGCATGGCACAGCTTCCCCGCAGCCAAGAATGAGGGCGGGATTGGTGACTGGCCACGGCCCGTCCCGGGGAGGTCTAGATTGGTCGTATTTTAGTGCGCTTTGCCGTGTTGGTCTATCACATACCTGCAATGAAACGGGCACTCAGCCGGTTTTTGGTTGTAAATATTGGTGTTTTTATTGGCATGGGAGATGGGAGCTGAAAATGTTGGAATGCAGATATCCCATTTGGAGGTGGAGCCCGCATCTTGGGCCTTCAGCTGAATGATTTGGCGGCCTGTGCGATAATTCGCATGTTGAAGTGGCCTCTCATGAAGGCTCGGACAATTGGTAGAAGAACAGACTACAAACCAGCTATCTTCGTTCCGCATTCCCCACAAATCCACCAGTTCAAGCTTCTTCTACTCTAATCAGTCACTATCATCACCATAATGGAGCCCTCTTTCCAAGGCAACCAATTCTTCCCTGGCACAGCTGCCTACAAGCGTGCCAATGACATCTACGCCACCTCTACCTACGGCGTCAGTCGTGACATGAACCCCTCCGAGATCCTCCAACCAGCTAGTGTCGAGGACATCCAACAAGTCGTCAAAGCCGCTGCCAAAATGGGCAAACCCCTCGCCATCAGATCAGGTGGTCATCAATACAGCGGTGCATCGTCAACTGGATCCCAGGGTATCCAGCTAGACTTGAAGCCTACCTTCCGCCGGCCCAACATTGATCTTAACATCCTGAGGGAAAATGGTAAGGTGTACCTCCGGTCTAGTGTCAGCTGGCAACTCACCGAGATCTTTGACTTTCTCAAAGATAACGGCGTGTTCATGCCGACTGGCCAGTGCTCTACTGTCTGTCTTGGTGGACACGTTCAGACCGGCGGTTACGGCATGCTTGCACGATCATTCGGTCTTCTGGGAGATTGGGTTCGTGAGCTTGAGATCGTCGACTATAATGGCGATGTAGTCAAGGTCACCAAAGACTCCCACCCAGATCTCTTCTACGGTTTTCTTGGTGGCAGTCCCGGCAACCTTGGGGTCTTGACGCACTTCAAGATCGAAGTCCAGGATGACAAGAATCATCAGGGCTCCAAGGGCCTTTGGGTTGGTTTTGCTTACAAGGAGGAGACACTTAAGGCTCTACTTGATATCCTCGTGCAGAAGGGAGAAGATCCCAAGTTGCCTCGTGGCTACGACTTTACTGTCAATATTGTTAGCAGGCAGGCTAATCTTCTGGATCTTTTCCCCGGTTCTGAGGATGAGCTGAAGCAGAAACTGCCAGATGATGTTCATGATGGAAAGGACAACATTGCTGATCTTCTCAAGTTCAAGTACGCAATGATTGTCGTTTACGCACAATGGGTCAATCTCAATGAAGAGCCATACTCACCCGAGCTCTTTACCCAGATCAAGAACGTACCGAACGAATTCAAGATTGTCAAAGAGGCTCCTGAAGGCACCCCGATGTCGGTCATCGCCTCCATGTGGCTATTCGGCAGCCCTCGCGAGTTTCCCTACCCCTACGACAAGCGCACCAACAGCACTACCTCAACCGACCTCTCTAAAACAGGCTGGTCATCCTGGTTCGCCGGCCGTATCAACGAGGTCATCAAAGACAAGCACAACGGTCTCTGGGTCTCATCCCAGCTCCAAGTCTACGGCGGCGAACAATCCATGTTTCGCCGAAATGCAGGAAATGGTACAGCGTACTGCTTCCGAGATGCTACCTTTGGAGGAACTTGGGATGTGTTCTATCAGGGTACCAAGGAAGCGGCTGAGAAATGGCAGGCGGTGAATGATGAAGGCAGAGCGAAGTACTTTAGCAAGGCGGATCGACGGGTTCTCTGGGGTTCGTATGGTGATTGGAACATGAAGGATGTTTGGCAGTTTTATTACGATCCGGAGACGTATAAGAAGATGCAGAAGATCAGGCAGACGTATGATCCAAAGGGGACTTTCACTGCCAACCCTTTCTGCGTGGAGGCTTTGAAGTAGGTAACGGTTGCAGAAGGCTTTGGCAATTTTCCAACAAGCACGTTCGCAAGGGTTCTTTTTATTTTGAATGACTCTGGAGACCAGGGTTTTACCCGCCAATGGGAAGCAACAGTTTTTCAAGCAAGATTCACGTTCTAGAAGTGCTGCAAAGACTAAACGGTTTAATAAGCTTATCTTGGCATTGTATTGGATGACATGAACCCTGCAAGCTAACTATGGGACGACATGTTTTTCATGCGACGTCATTAAGTCAAGGTCAAAATCCTTCAGGCACTTTTAAGACCCCGCAAGGCAGATTAGACTGAAATCTCGGTTAGACTCCCGTCAGCTGAATGCTCTGCCTCTTGTTGGGGCACGTTTAGTGGGCAAGCGGCGATCCTTCGAGTGGCTAAGCCCCCACCATCGGGGCTTAGCTGTCAATCATTGTCGGAACCAACACGAGAGCCTTGGTATTTATTCCAACGTTAGTGTCTGCATACTTGAAGTATTACTCGTATCGTTGTTTCCGCGTTATATCACCAATATGTCACCTATTTCTGAACCACAACCAGCCGCCCAACCCGCTGGTGCGAAGGCTTCTCAGCCTGTGCAAATGTCTCAGCCAAGAACGCAACAGCCTATGAGTATGTGCTTTATCTCAATTATGAGGTACTCAAAGGCTGATTCACATCTTAATATAGAATTCCAACGACCACAAGATCCTAGAGCCGATCGCAGACGCCCTCATGATGATATAGAGCGTGATAGATGCTGTCGCGGTCTAAACTGCACATCGGGCATTTACATGGTCCCCTGCGCGTGCACACTGTGCTGAATAATAACTTCATGTTGGGGTCGAATGGAGCGCTCAGGATGGAGGCACTTATGATGAGGCTATATGAAATGGTGTTCTGGCTATTGTATATACCTGCAGTCTAAGCACGGGGTCCATGCGTATCAACAAATAGGCACTGTAGATAAGCATGGTCGCAATGAAACAAAAAGTAATATATAGCTTATGGCTTTCGTTACACGGTGCCAGTACGGTAGAATCCCTAACAGCGAACTACAGTATAGTAATCCCATAGAAAGTCAGGCCCAATACAGATGTCCTCAAGGGTCGCATCATAAAACTGCTGCGGTACGCCAGAATTGCAATCGCCCTCGTTGGCATACAGATCAATTTGGCAGTTACCCAAATCTTCAAGCAAGAACCCTCTATGCGGGTTAGGAATGCTTTCACAGCCTGGGCGAGCATTAGCCATCATACTACTGGAAGAATCGCTCGGGGCAAGTACCTTGATTACCATCTCCCCGGAGGTCGCCAGACGGAGTCGACTCGCAGTCGCCGTCACCATAAATGGTGAACGTCCAAGCATTAGCCGCTGTTGCCATCAGCAGCAG
Source organism: Fusarium succisae (assembly GCA_013186925.1). Classification (NCBI taxonomy): domain Eukaryota; kingdom Fungi; phylum Ascomycota; class Sordariomycetes; order Hypocreales; family Nectriaceae; genus Fusarium; species Fusarium succisae. Next base: position 181,417 of record JAAOAW010000448.1, on the reverse strand, counting down.
CGTCATCTTGCGAATGAGCATCGTCATTCTTGCTTGGCGGAATACGTGCTCGGACACTGATCAGGTCGTCTTTGTACGCCGGGTCCTTTTCAAGACGTCTAGAACTGGCGGCGTGGAGGAGAGCTTGGCGGAAGACGGGCACGTCTATCTTGTTGGGAATATCAATGATGATATCTGTTTTCCACTGGTCGCCGTAGATCAAGTAGTGGATTGGAAAGGGGGCATCAGCTGCGTGATCGGCTTCGTACTGTTCAAAGACGATGTCGCGCCAGGTCTTGTTGAGGTTTCTGGATGTCATGCTGGAGTAGAGGGATTGTTGGAGAGCGGGATAAGCTGAATATTTATGTTCTTTTCACTCCTTGGTCTTGCCTAGACTCTTGGTTGTTGCCTCTTTTCTTAAAAGCTGCAGTTCAATACTGGTTTTCCAAGACAGGTTGAAATAGGTAATCTCCGAGCTGGCTGTCAATGCGTAGCGCCAAGTGTAGATCAAAGTGGTTATTGTGCTGGTCGTTGAACTCGAAGTCGCAAGTTTGAACACGATTGGTAGGTTGGGTCAAGGAAGTTGAGTTGTCGTGTTGTTTGTTGAACGTAGATCGAGATGGCCAATTTCAAGTTGGTTTGTAGCATCATCACCAAATGCGGGGTTAGCACCATATCTATGCCTCAGGTTTAGGGAGGTGACATCAGCGATCAAATAGAGGGGGCGGTACATAGTAAGTTAGTAAAGGGCGTCGGGGAATTAGTTGTGTATTTCGGGACTTTCCTGAGTATCTTTACCTTGTGGTTCATACCATTTCTCACAGTATGAGAGGTCTGTTACCTGGATACCGACCAGGATCTTGTGATGAAAATAAGTCACTGCAGGCGATCAGCGCCAAGGACTCTAAAAAGAGAAGTAGCCGGAGCGGTAGAAGCTGAGTTTAACAAAAAGCTTCCTATCAAGGTGTAAAATAGACGATCTCGGTTGATAGTAACCGCCCGCAGCTGAAACAAATAAACCTTACATGCATCTGGATCGGCAACCTCACGCCATCAAACAGCCCAATCTTACATCTCCATGTCCCGTTGGTCATGAATAATTTTTAAGCCCCCAAATTACTGTCTGAAATGGATCGGCATCGCGCTGATCAGTCCACTTATCTTAAAGGTCGTATCCAGCGATGCATCAGGTCAGAAGACTTTGGTCAATACAGTCATCTACAGGGGAGTAGAACTAGGTTACATTACATCTTGGCCTGAAGTCATGCTCGATATCAAGACTGCAAATTTTCTTGCTTGGATGACTGTCATTGACGAAATATCTGATCTCAGCGAAACTGTTTACCGCATTGGATGATGGGCTCACACGTATCCGTAATTACTCGAACATTAGACATCTCCCAAAGTTCTATAACCCTAGATATAAATTACCTATAGTAGGTAGTATCTGTAGTCACATTTCTCACGGCAGCTTTCAGATTATCATGGGAGTAGCCGTTAACCACAACATAACTTTGGTCAATGTTGTCATTACCTTGTTTACTCCAGGCCAGACCTGAGACATGCTGATTGCTAACAGGAAGGTTTGTGTGTGTGAAGGTAGTACGCTCAACTGACTATGAGTATGACGAATTATGAAACGATGTGATGAGATGCGGGGCATCCATTGCAGTCACAGAGACTGGATATGCTGGGAAGGATTAGAAGGGATAGGATACGATTTTCCGCGTGTTGAGAATGGGGGTCGCTTACTCCTGGCTGCTCTAACACTTGGCGGTTCTCAACCAGGTATGTCATCCTAGAATCCAGGCACACCTTGAAGCTCAGAGGTACTGATCGTGACTCTCTGCTAAAGTATACCTCGGGAACATGTGATGCGTTCCGTTGTCATAGACACAGGGAGTGCCTGAAGAAAATAACGACAAGATACACTGGTTATGGAAAGCGGTTTGGTGTTACCCGAAACCTTTGCACATGTTTTTTATGACTTATGCAGCAAGAAGAACATCGATGACTTCACATTAATGCTCTTTGCATTGACCAGATTAATATTGTAGAGTGTAACCACTAAATTCTGCTGCATTATGTGGTTGGGTGCCTTAGAGGCCCTGAAGACGATATGTCTCTGGCCTACCTGAGGTTTGGGTTATGCTGAGGGGCTGCTCAAGGCCTGCCTATGTTTAAGCAAGAGAAGCATGAAGAAGTACACCAAGGGCGCGAACAAAGGCCGCCCCGTAAAGAAGAAGAAAAGTGTGATTTCGCAGTCCCGTCGTGTCTTCTATCAATTACGTGGAAAGGAGACTGAGAAGACGAGATTCTGCCTGACGCAGAGGCTGGAGAGATTGATTTCCTCAGCGACGACTGTACCAAGTTCTCTGGTGTTGCATATGACCTCCCCTACGTTGATAGTAGCGTTGATTTCACCGGCTAGAAGACATCCAACACGTCTAAAGGATTCCCGAGGCATTGGAATGATTATTCTGAAGCGGCTTATGAACGTGCGAGGATGGGACGGTGGCGATGAGGTACGGTTGGTCACACTCTCAGAAGATGGTGAGACTTGGCTGTTTGAATCATTTACTATTCAATTCACTATAGATATATTTAGATATTTTCTTTCTATCTCAGCTCATCAACGAGGCCAATGTCTGCCATCTAGCTAGAGTAAGGCTTTCCCTTCTTAAGAGTCTCAAGAACAGCAACACTAAGGTTAGGAAGCTTGAAGTTGAAAGCACCCTTGCCATCAGCCTTGAGAACGGTCTTCTTAGTATCAACAACATTGTTACCCTTATGAGGATCATTGAACGCAAAAGGATCCTTCTCCTTGTTGGTCAGAAGAGTAAGCTCAGCTTGAGCACCGGGCTTGACACCCTTGAAGGACAGAGAGACGGGAACGTCAGCGCCCTTGGTGGTGTTGTACGCCGCACCCTTCCAGATAAGAGTTCCCTTGTCCTCGTTCTTACCAGCGACGTAGTAGAGAGGGTCGAAGTCGGAGGTGGCAGGGAGAGTATGGGTCATAGGGTGGCCGGCGAAGAGGGACCAGACATACCAGCTGGTAGAGCGGGTGGTCATGGCAGAATCGGCGGCGAATTGAATCATGGTGATGGACCACTGCCAGCGGTTCTCGTTCTTGAGGATAGGGGCGTAGAAAGTTCCGGGGATGCGGTCGGCGTTGCGCTCATAGCCACAGAGAGCGACGGCCTCGCCAACGCCAGAGATCCACCAGGGGTAAGGCATCAAATTGCCGCTCCAGCCAGTTCCACCATTAGGGTGGGTAGAAGCAACCTCACCAATGATGTGGCCGTACTTGTTGTTATCAAACAGGTTGAACTCCTCAACAAGAGCATTAGGCTCGCGGTAAGGATGGTAGTCACCGATTCCAGGAGCAGGAATATCGAAACCGGCATCCTTGTTACCAACAGGGTCGATAGAAGCACCGGAGGAGATAACAGTGAGGTCAGGATGGGCCTTCTTGATAGCGTCGAGGAACATGGGGAAGCGGTACTCCTTGTAAGAGTTCCAGCCACCAGGGTAGCCAGCGAGCCAGTCCTCGTTTCCAATCTCAACGTAGGAGAGTCTGAAAGGCTTGGGGTGGCCGAGCTCAGCACGCTTCTTTCCCCACTTGGAAGTGACGGGACCTCGGATGAATTCGATCTCGTCCAGGGCGTCGTCGATGAGAGGCTGGAGTTGGTCCTTGGGGGTGACGGAGCCGTCAAGGGAGAGACCGGCATAGACACCGACAACTAAAGTCTGTTAGCATGCACATAACCGCCACCGAGTTTTATAGAACTTACTGATTTCAAGGTTCATATCCTCAGCCCACTGAAGATACTCCAAGATTCCAAGACCATGGGTCTGCTGGTAGCTCCAGACACCCTCGAAACCAGGGCGGTTGCGGAGAGGTCCGAGGGTATCCTTCCAGTCCCACCAGGTCTTATTGGTGTTGCCCTCGAGCATGTTACCACCGGGGAAGCGCAGCAGGCTCTTTTCTACACGTCAGCGACTACTCGTGAGAGACGTGAGACGGTGAGACTTACGGGGTGGAGACCTTCGAGAGCCTCGGCAAGATCAACTCGAAGACCGTTCTTGCGGCCCTTGTAAGTGGGAGGGAACAAGCTGATGAGGTTGAAGTCGAGAGCTCCATCAGCGCCCTACAGAATGTCAGTATAAATCACGTCTCAGTTTTAATTGTTACTCACCTTGGGGTCATAGGTAATAGCAAAAGTGTTGTTGCTGTTGGGAGCATTCTTGCTAGGAGTAAGCACAAACTCATGCTCAACCCACTGCTTCTTGTTGGCCTTGGACTTGACCTTGACGCTACCAAAGACATCGTCGGTAAGGTTAGATCGCAGAGAAGCAGTAAAGTGGCCCTTGTAAGTACCCTTGACCCAGAAAGAGCCAGTGTACTTCTGCTTCTTGACATCCATTCCCCAGTATCCCTCGTTGAGGAAACCAATCTCCTTCGACTTGCTCTTTCCAGGCTTGACGTTCATAGAAACGGGGAGAGCGTCGGACAGAGGAGTGTCGAGACGGTTGAGGGAGAGCTCAGCACCGTTGATAGATCTCCAGCCAGATAGAGAAACAGGGTATTTCTTGCTGTACTGGAAAGCACGGTTACGGATGAGTTCAGCATAGATGCCACCATCACCAGAGTTATTGATGTCCTAGCCCCAAGTTAGCATCCCAATCACCACCAATGGTGAGTTGACCAACCTCGTGAAGGAAGCCATATTGGTGACCGCTAGTAGCGTTTCCGCCCTTGCTGTCGACCTTGATGTTGACAGACTCAACAGCCACGAAGCACGCCGCAGCCGCAAGGATTGAACTGAAGCGAACCATGATGTCAGGTTTCAATTGACCTTGCCGTGAAGATGAGGTGAGATTCTCAGAAACTGCAACGTTGCTAACGGTCTTTATATATAGTGTAACACTTCAATTCAGGCACAAACCTGCACAATTCAACCGGCTTAACCAACCCCATTCCGTTCCTGCAGGAAACAAGCGGTCCAATAATTGACCAGATAAGCTTCTCCGCACTTTGACGATCGTATCATAGTCACTACCGAGAGAGCCATTAACACCATCAACTTTACCCGAACGCGGGGGGGGGACATCGTGAGAAAAACGGTTAAATTCTGGGGTTTGATCATGACGTTTACTAAAAACTGTCGATCATGGCTTGTTTTTTCGAGTTGGGGTAAAAATGCTCCAATTGAGCAGGGGTAAGAGGGGGGAAGGGGGAAATGATTCGTGCGCATGGTAGAGCTTGTGTGGACCTGAGTTGCATTCTGTCGTGATCTTCATGATTGACTCGGTGTAGCTCACCAAAACAAGCTTAGCTTTTCCGATTGACAATTTCTTTAATTCATCCACGAATTAACGTGATAAATTAAAGGGGCCAAGGCATGTTCACATGATGAGAGGCCGGATAAATGTCACTTGGCTATATCATGTCATGTCATGTCATAATCATACTAGCATTTTGCTTTCTATCGCTATTTCGTAAAAACATAAACAATTGCTTCCATTTCCTTTTTCTCGATTACTCGTCGCCTTGCTCCAAGTGATCAGCCTTTTCCTTGCTTGCAAGGAATTGCTGAGGAGTGTTGCGAGGTCGAGTCTTTGCAAACTTGACTGTTGAGAACACGGAGGGCGATTCCTTGAAGATGAGCTCGATCTCTTCGAGGTTGCGACCCATGGTTTCAGGGAAGAACAGGAAGACCGAGATGGGAACGCATGCGGCGATGACAGCGTACACGATGTAGTACTGCCAGCCGATACTCTCGAGGGCGACGGGGGTGACCATGACGACGATGAAGTTCCTAAGGATGTTAATATCTGCGGTAATAGGAATGAAGAGGGATAACATACCAGAGCCAGTGGTTACCGGTCGAGATGGAAGACATGGCCATTCGGAGGCGGATGGGAGCAACCTCAGTGCAGTACAAGAAGTTGGCACCGAGGAAACCGATGGGAACAAAAGTGTTGTACAGGTAAATGAAGCATCCAGCAGCAATCATGGCAGGCTTGTTTTCACTGCCGAAAGAGGTGGTGATGGCGAGGGCAATCATGCAGGCCGACATGCCAAAACCACTGATCATGAAGACGGCACGACGACCGAAACGATCGATGGTGAAGAAGGCGATGAAAGAGGCGAGGAACTTCCAAGTGAGAGCTCCTCCAGTGAGAATCTTGGAAGTCTCGGCGCTCATACCAAGGTTCTTCTGGAAGAGAACGTTGGCGTAGACACTGACGAGGTTGGAACCACTCATCTGTTGGTAGAACTGGAGGAGGATGCAGAGCATGAAGCGGTACAGGAGCTTATCCTCACCCATCTTGAGCATGTCGCTAAGACGCGCAGCGTTGTCGGAGGTCTCTTCAAGGGAGTGTTCAATACCAGCAACTTCAGCAAGAACCTCTGTGGAGTCGATGGGAAGACCCCGGAAAGCAGCGACGGCGTGACGAGCCTCCTCAGATCGGTTCTTGAGGACGAGCCATCGAGGACTCTCGGGGAAGAAGTAAATGCTGGCCATGAGGATGAGGGAGAAAGCAATGGCGATGGCGATCGGGGGTCTCCAGGTAACAGGGCCATGGTGAAACTCGAAGAAGCCAAGGTTGATCCATGATTCAAGAACATAACCAAGACAGATGAACAGGCCTGTCAATACAACCTGACGACCACGGTTCACAGCCGCCGACGTCTCACTCTGCCAAACGGGCACAATGGAACTCAACTGCCCAATGCCCAGGCCAATAATGACGCGCCCAACAATGAACTGGGCGAGTCCAAACGACGACGCCTCAAGGATCTCTCCAATCAAGGAGCAAATCGCCGCAGCAAAGATGACATTCCTCCGTCCAAACTTATCACCCGTATACGAGCAACTCAACGAACCAATCAGCGCACCGATGACAAAGGTCGCGACGACGAAGCCCTGGAGGGTAGATTTGGAGCTCTTGTCAGCGCCGGTAGAGTTGACGGTGTCGATCTCGGGAAAGGTCTTGACCCAGTCTTCTTCGGAGAGGAGACCGCCGATGCCAGCCTGATTGTAGCCGAAGAGGACGAAGGAGGGGGCGACGATGGCGGCGATTTGGAGGATGGCGAGGGACTTGCCGCTGACGCCCATGTATGTTGGCACGCTCATCTTGACTAGGGATTTGGAGAACGAGTTGGGGGAATGGGGCCTGGGTTGGAGATTTGGTATTTGGAGGTTCGTGGGCTAGGTTTTATACCAATCTCATCAACCAGACTAGAGACTCCAGATTTCTGCGGAGCCCCATGGAGAAGCAGGAAAAAACCCCTCGTATGTGGGGATAAGATTTAGTTGATCCAAGCTCATTGCAACAATAATCATGAGATTGTTTTCTTCCTGCCACGGCCATGTTTTTCTCACGGTGAGGATTTGGAGTCCACGGATAATGCGGCACGGTCTCTTTTCGGAGGTGCCATGTCGACAGTGGATATCAGGTCCCGCGAAACGGGTCCGTGAGCTCCGCAGTCGTCATAGCCCGCGAGTCAGAGAATGCAAAATCTCGCAGCGATAAGGCTCGGAGTAACTACAATAGGCATTCCTTATCGCCAAGCGATGAGGCTCATGCACGGCATTGGACGACAGCGGGTCCGGTAGAGGCGTGCTGCCCCTGGTCGCGAACGGCAAAAACGGCACTTTCGCGATGCTAGTATTTCGCTGCCTACGGGAGATTGCGGAGTCTGGTGGTATCATTTGCGCCGTCTAGAACATTTTAATCGACGTTGGTTAAGTGATTAAGCTTCAAATAGTCTTCGGAGTTCAGATTTGAGAGATGCAGGTCGGAAAGCTTACTGACAGACGGTCCCGGGCTTGGGCGATTCAAATCGTTCTAGAAAATTTCTAGGGGAGAAGCATTGTCGATCGTCTGTTCCGTGGCGCTCTCGGCCGATCCGTTGTCCGGTATTTGAACGCTTATGTAAGATGAATGAATGACATCTTTTAATCGAGGGAATAAATCAGTAAAACCATCTGATCTAGCACGTTGAATGTAGTAAAGCGTATGTAATAGAGCGTATGTAAAACTGACGAGAGAGATATCGGGGAACTTGATATCTCTGACCAATTACAGTCGCATTGTTTATAAAATTGTGGAAGAGACCCTTTGTTCATCTTACCTCCACGGGGAATCGCAAACTAAAAGTAAATGCTCCGTTATGGATATTTTCAATGTACCCCATATCACTTGCTCAACAAAAATCTCTTAATCCACAGTCGTGAGATGGCTCCAGTTTAGATGACTCGGGAAATCTGGAGCCAAAGCCCCCGCGGCCCGTTCAACGTTACATGTGCTGAACGGCATTACTTTATAAGAACGGCGCCAGGTCCGGTTTTGTTCGTGAGATGTGATGAGCTTGGACCTTTGATGTGACCGCAAGATTCGTGTGTTGCATATCGGTGCGATAGCCCACATCACGAGATGAGGTTGGGCAGCAGATGTGGTGTTTTTGTGCGACCGAGAGTGTCGCCTATGCGTGTCCGAGTCGCTGCACTGATAAGAACCTCGACTTTGCATGAATTGAGGTTGTTCTTCGGTGATATTCGCGGATGTGAATAGTATGATGAAGATGGAGTTCGGATATAGTATAGTATCTCCATATGTAGATTGATTGGTCCAACTGCTGCAGCATGAGTGCAACTTTTAGCCGAGACCGGACAAGTCGAGGTGTTGTTTCATGATGGCTTCTCGTGATGTTGAACTAACACGTAAAATCTGCAAAATGCGGGGATCAAAGAGCGCCAGAGATTTGGTTTTATGGTTACGAACAAGCATAGATCATCCTGATCGGTCCCCAGATAGACCTCTTCAAGCAGCCCAAGGTCATAAGACAAAATTAATTAAGATGAGCTGGAAAATGACATCTGCCGGCATCTCCTACCCTGAAGCATGTCAAGCCAAAATTCAACTTCATTTCTAAGACCATTATCTTATCATGTGCTATCTTATCCTATCACCGAATGCATTTGCTTATCGTTTGAGTGGCTGAAGTGTGGCGTTGACGTGCCGTGTCAAGCCACAGTCGCTGTAGCCGATTGCTCGCCTTTGGATCAAATTGGCAGGCCGACACCGAAAGACGTTAGAAAGGCATCTCAAGTTGGCAAGAATTATGATAACTATTATGAAGGGAACTAATGGAAAGAAAGAAGTAAAGATACCGACATGTTAGGGGACTTGAAAGGTTGCACGGTGCAGATCAGTCGGCATCCGCGGACCTTGATACCAACAGCATATCGCCCAGCTGGTGTAAAAGCATTGTAAATGTCCGTCGCACAGGTACAGATACTCTGAAGCCCTCCTTTGATTACCCAAGAAGGAATTTTGATACGAATCCTCTGTAATTTCTTCTTTGTCAGCTGCACATGCGGAAGCGGCTTTGAACTGGAGTAAATCCAATGAACGTCGATTTACGGTTCATAACACTGCAGAAGCTGGAGGAAATTGTCATTTCACGGATTCGTCGCAATGGCGCGACTGTAAAGCAATCTGAAGGATTGGCAGCTGATATATGGCGAGGAGTTGACAGTGCCCGCGGATAGCGAAGCTCCGGTCCCCGCGGGCCTCCCTGCTCCCCAAGATATCAGCTGAACAGAAGCTATCCTAAGAACTGGTGGGAATGAAATCTATTTTGTTTTTTTGGGTAGCCTCTAGCTCTTTGTTTACCGAAGCGCCGAGGCATCTTTTTATGTTTGCGGGGTAGCGCCATAACGCTTAAGCTTTACGCATCTCAAGCAATCACTGAGAATCACTTAAAGTCAATCATGCTCCGATCCTAGACTCATGAAACTTGATTTTCCCTCGACTTGTTCACGTCAACGCACCTATTGCAATGCCTTCCATCTCAGCCTCCATAGTCACCCTTCTCATACAATGGTTCCGCTCGAACAAGGCCGCCCAGGAAGATGAAGAGGCGACGCGTCAGAACATTCAAGAGACCTACCTCCGACCACAGGACCATCGCCCTCCCGCCAGCCTTGGCTCAAACATAACCATCGAGCGCGTCGACGTGCAGGAATGGCCTTTATACAGGATCTCCACAGCAAATTCTCAGACCAAGAGTCAGCAGCGCAAGGCTCTTCTCTACATCCACGGCGGATCTTTTTTTAAGGAAATATATCCCCAGCATTGGAAGCTCGCCGCGCAAATCGCAAGTGAGACGGATCTGGACGTCTTGATACCGATTTATCCGCTCGTCCCGAGACCAGTGGCCACGGCGCAGAAACTTGCTGATGGGTTTGTCGATATTTGCCGTTTGTCGAAGCAGTCTATCGTGAGCATAGCGGGTGATTCAGCAGGCGGCACACTCGCTCTATCGACTACCCTCCATCTCCGAGATACAGCGCCTGATCTATTCGCCAAAATACGCTCTCTGATTCTAATAGCGCCTTTTCTCGACTGTGCAGTCGATCATCCAGAAGCACTACGTCTCGCCAAGATTGATTTCTGGCTAGGTGTAACAGGTCTTCGCATCTCGGGCAAGATATTTGCGGGAGACTTGCCGATCAAGCATCCCCTCGTCAGTCCGCTATACGGCGACATGGATAAACTTCCACCATTGCTGATGTTTGGTGGTCCGAGAGACTTGCTCTGCGCTGATGCTAGACGGTTGAAGTCCAAGTTGCTGGGCAAAGACGTGGATGAGGCTCCGGCGGGGAGTGTGGAGACAGATCGGCTTCTGTATGTTGAGAAGGAGGGTATGATTCATGTCTGGCCTTTACTCCCGCATAGTGAAGGTGCAGAGGGACGAAAGATGATTAGTGCTTTTGTTAACAAGCATTTAGAGCGATAGATCTCTACCGTAAGCTTAACCAAGCTTCTAGTTGCTAAGCTTGCCACTCAATATTACGAAGTCACATCCGAAAGTCCTTTGGGTAAAGCCCATAAGCCGCACGGTTTGTCAGCCGGTTTTCGTCAGCATTTTGCATCTGGACCAATTAGATCTTTTGTAGCCAACCAATTTTTAAGCATATCAAATTTACTCATTGCTCCTGTAGGATTGTCAGCGAATAGTTGCAGGGATCAAGACCCACCTCCCCAAAGGAGCATCCGGAGCTTGAACACCATAGCGGGAGCTATGTCATCGCCTGCAATGCTATGCAGTGAGATGATATATTGGCTTCGGTATAAAGAGGGGGAGCGATGCATGATGAGCATGAGAGTCAACCCTTGATTCATTCATTGCTTCATTAGTTGCTGAGATATCAACGAAGATGCGCTTCTTTCAGCTCGCCATCGCCTCATTGGCCTCCGTCGTAGCAGCGACTTCAACCTTCGATACTTGGGCTCACGGCCGAGTTGCCCTGCAAGATGTGAGCATTCACTTCCGCTACGCTGGCTCAGGGCCTCCTCTTCTTCTCGTCCACGGAAATCCCCAGCACAGTCTCACATGGCAATTCATCGGCCCAATCCTCGCTCAGAACTACACCGTCATTGCCCCCGATAACCGAGGCGCCGGTGACTCAAGCGTTCCCTCCGATGGAAACTACACCGCCGCTGCATCAGCAGAAGATCTCAAAGGCGTGTTGGATTTCTTGAACATCACCTCTGCGTATGTGTTTGCGCACGATAAAGGTGTCGGGATGGCAACGGCACTGGCGATCAAGTATCCAGATCTTGTCAAGAGACTTGCTCTGGCTGAGTACGTTCTTCCCGGCTTCACATATGAGCAGTCCTCGAACCCAGCGCCGTTTTGGGATCTTTATCAGAATTGGCAGTTGGCTTTCTTCCAAGTCCCTGATCTCGCCGAGTTTCTCATGTCGGGAAAGGAAAAGCAATTCTTGCAGTGGTATTTCTACCATGGAAGTTACTCTGGCGTTGAGAGTTTTAGCGAAGAAACAGTCAACAGATATACGAGCAGTATCTCGAAACCAGGATTTCTAAGAGCTATGCTTGGACCGTTCTCAAGTTCGACCGTTTACCAGGATGGAAACTTCTTCAAGGCCGCGTTGAATGAGAGTCGTTTGAGCGTGCCGCTTCTTGGTATGGGCGGCGAGGCGAGTTTGGGATTGAAGTCGGTTTTGAAACAAACCTTTGAACCAGTTTCATCCGACCTTGAGATTGATGTCATTCCAAAGGCAGGGCACTGGGTTGGTGAGTTGTCCTATTGACCCCGATGGAGTATCTAGCTAATTGTTGAGTAGCGGATGAGAACCCCCGATGGACTGCCAAGAGAGTAGCCAAGTTCTTTGGCGAAGACAATGATAGTTTGTCAAAGGTTGACTTGGGTTACTTGGAAGATTTGGTTACATTGAATGTCGGGTTTTACGGTACTAGGAGAAACCTTGCGCTTGGCACCCAGTAAGCGATCTAGGTCGTTTGGATAGCCATTGAAAAGATTGGCGTAAGCATAGTTCTAAAAGGTTCGTGGGCAACCCCACAAAGATCCGGTATATTTAAATGAACCAATACTCGAATGAGGAATTTGAGTCACAGGGTCGCAATCGGCATGAATACGTCGTATGTATATACTCTCAAAATAGATACAAGAATGTTGCACCTGGCAACTCCTACACTCAATCTCATATATAATCCATCATAGCCAACCTAAAGCCTACTTCTTCACAGTGCATCCAATGCGCTTAGAGTCAATAGCAATGTCGTCAAACCAGAAAGTGTTGACCGCACCGCTATAAGACTCCCAACCAAAGTAAACACCCTGAACCTTGGGCTTAGGCTTGCTCCTGGCCCAGCCGCCAGCATAAGAGCTGGGAGCTTCGGGCTTGTAGACAAGACCCAGCACGGGGTTGTCGTTGAGCCAAGTGGCGATTGTACCATCGGGGGAGAGGTGGTACTCGAGACATTGCCATGTGTTGGCGGGGATGCTCTTAGAGGCAGCGATGCCGTCGGGGGATAGATCGGGGAGAGTGGCGTCGTCGGATTCGTGGTTGTACATCATGATCTTACTCTGGCCGCCGATGCGGAGATGCTTGCCCTTGCCCTGCGCAGCGTCAGGCATAGTGATGAAAGTGACGTGCGAGTCATCAAAAGCCTTGGCGGTCTTCCTATAATTGGAACAAGTAATCAGTAGCTATTCTCTTGGCAAGTTCAGCTTCGGCTTACATCCAAGTTCGGACATAGACGTGACCCTCGGGAACAGCATCAGTTCCAAAGAACTTGTGTCCGCAGAAACCATTGGGTCCACCAGTGACCTTGATAGAGTTCTTTCCACTGTGCGCAGTAGTCTTGTCCAGCTCAACACTACCGCCCTGATCACAATCAGGCGCATAAGTCGGCCAAGCGACCTTATCCCAACCACTCTCAAAATCCTCAGCGACCTGGCCGAGGGCGAGGGGCAGCACAGAAAGTGCAGCAAGAGCAATTTGACGAAGCATGATGGAAAAAGTATACGAGAAATGAAATATAGACTGAAAGAAGTGAAGTGAAGAGCCAAGATTGCCAAGAGTGAGGGGACGATGCGAGATCTATATATGAGCTGAAAGTGAGAGACGGACGATATTAGGGACTGAAGCCTGAAACAGGGCGGTTCTCTCGCTTGTGGTTGTCATTGGCCGTGCAGGGGAGTGGCGGTTAGTTCGGAATCGAAAGCCCGCAATTTCCTTGTCGGGCCATGAGGTGAAACCTGAGACGAGCATGACGGGAATTCTTCCGTGGAAGGGGTGTGAAACAATCTATTTATCCGTCTTTTGACTGGATGGTTTTTCTGGCTCTTGAGGGGTTAATTGGTATTATACATGTCTAATCATATTCCTTGATGCATTTTTCGGATCAAGATGACCGTCGAGCCGATGATATGTGGTATAGGAAGTGGGTTGGCGTAGCATGTAGAACATCACTTCCGATACTGGGTTAATTAATTGACAAAAGAAATTCGGATGAAGCCGCGAGATACTCAAAATGGAAACGGAGGTTTTGTGTTCGGAAGTTGTCTTGCTCTATTTACTACCGACGTCTGACGCCTAAATACAACCTTGCTATAGCAATGCCTGCGAGGCCAAGATGCCTAAATAGAAGAATAAAAAGCATCCAAGTCGTGTTCTTTCCATTTGCCACAAGGCTTAGGCTTCTTCCAACCCCTCATCTCATGGGCTATGGCCCTATCACGGAGATCCATCGACTTGCCTTCATGTACAGAAGAGTTCCAGAGAACTAAACATTAAGGTTTTTGGCACCATATACCCGAATAATGCCTCCAAGAACGCTAGGCAACATAATCACGGCTAATGAAGCCGCTGTTACCATCATAGCAATCTATAGTGCAATGCTAGCGCCGGACACTTTGGTTAGTGCGGTAGCTATTGACAATACTGGCCAGCCATTCTAGACAAATCTTTTTATAGACGCTGTCTGGGTCAAATGCAAGGTTGGTGGCGTCCATGTTTGGTGAGGACGATGACTTGAATTTCAGTTAGAGCTGAAGGTGACGGGGGTGAGCTTTTCTGGCGTTCTAAAGCAGAGTCACTGCACAAAGAGACGGTGACAGAATGCACTTTGCAAGTACAAAGCAATTCGGTTTATTGATAACAAGTAGAGTACTAGACCTCCGAGATGACCCGACGTTCCACCGCTACTGAGCATTTCTTTGAAGGGTCGAAAAGCGGTGTTGGTGTAACAAAGCCCGATTACAGTAGCGAAATGACATGTGCGATTAGTGGAATTTGCAGACGGATTTAGCAACCAAAGACAAAGGCTTGATAGTGGCTATTTTAATCTTGTTTGGATGGACTAATCCAGAGTGGGAAACTTTCACAAGGCAATAAAATACTCAAAGTAGAAATGAATAACTTTGTATTTTACCACTGCATTTCTCCCTAGCTCCTAGCCAAGAACCACCCAAGCACCCCGAAAAACCAAGGACTAACACAAAGGATGAATGGAACTCCGGCAATACATGTTCTGATAACAAAGATGTCAAACTTACCCAAAAGCAAGATCCTAAGCAACAGTGAGGGCAATGAGTATACTGACCGTTTGTGTTTATTGGTGTTCTTTGCCTTTGTGCACGGGGGCCGAAGCCTCTTTTTGAAGCCTCAACCTTATCACATGCCTAACTTACCGTTGGTCCTCATGATTGTGAAGGTAGTCGGTGTGTTGCCTGGGATGTGTTTTTCCAGGTCTTGACGAACTCGTCGTGATTACGTGCTTGTTTCTGTACTTCCGCCATCATTCAAGCCATTGCCACCTGGTGGAACAGACCTGACGACATGACCGGTTGGCAGTGGATCACTGTTACAGTCCCAGAACTTTACAGTACAGTGCTCGTGCGTCCAGTTGTCACTTGGACTGTAATGCCAGCCAGTCATGACAAGTGCGCTGACAGCTGCTGCGGGAGCTTGCTCTACCGTCAATCTGACTATTTCGGCTCTTGTAGCTTGGCTTTCTTGTTGATTCCTGTCTTGACCCAAATACATGTTTTGGAAGAATTCGACATTGGCAGCATTCATGTTGACAGCAACGTTGTTGACTGCGTTGAAGTTGATTTTAGGTGTACAGGGTTGAAGGAGTAAAACAGACGTCAATTCACAACGAAACGGCGATCGACACGTTTGGTGTTTGGGCTGAGCTAAGTAGTTCAAGATGGTGCAATTTTGTGTTTGGGACGGGACACAGTGGAGAGAGTGTGTGATGTTGAAAAGACCGTATAAGCCAGCAGTCCGAGCTCACTTTATATAAGCTTGGAGAGAAGTGAGCTGAACATATTATTGGGATAATGTTCTTGGCGAACCATGGACTCACCTGTTTATTCGTTTTTCTTGTAATGTTCAATGGCACATGCATGGTGTGACATCACTCCCAGGGCAAGTTGAGCAGAACACTCAAACGGAGTATATGGCATATTGTTTCAGTCCACTGGCAACGGCTTCTCCTAGTTTAGGATCCAAAAAGGTGCCGGTAAGCAAGTTAGTGCCATGGCAATGATACGACAGGGACGCCAGCCGACCTCTACGTTATGGTTCAGACCAGCCACGAATATCATCAGAGACCAGCTGTGATCTTATGTAGCCTAACAGTGGAGGGAAATTCTTGGAGCTCGAAACTAATCTTGGCTGCGACATCTGGCCTCCCTCCCTACGGGGCCAAGAAAAAAAAAGAGCCTTTGTTGTCAAGGCCTTTTGCTGTGGCACGGATCATAGCCTACACCCATCTAGCATGGTAGCTGATGATTGGCTTCGGCGACTCCGGTCACGGCCGAGTCTACCAGTTCCTTTGTTGCAGCGTCGAGTCTTCATTGTCTCAGTCTGTGGCTGAGATATGAGGCCGCCGGGTGGATTATCGCGATACAACTCGTCGAGCCCTCAATTTAGCGTAGGGAGATAATAATAACTTCACTTAAGTGGGATAATTCCCTGATATCCCGACATTAGCCTCCACAAACACACTGTTGGTGGACGAAAGCAGATTGCCGCTAACTAATAAAACGATGAGCACTTTGTTGTTGAGCCATTGTAGTTGAGGAGACCACCCTCTCTTTATTCTATTTTCGCGCCATGCGCTAATCATTGTCGCCGCTGCTGTTGGCAGTACTTCTGATATTCGTTATATGAGATACTTCCCAGAGCATATAAGCTCGTCACCTCTACTCATAAAATATTCTTCAAATCACCATCTAAATTCCTATAGGTTACATTACAATGGCAGATATAAGCGATTCTCCTCCTCCTACCCCGACACGAGGCCAACCAAGGTTCAAAAACGGAATTTCGACTTGTGAATTTCCAGATCAATACTATCCCGGGGGCCTTCACCCAGTACATCTGGATGATGTTTTTAATGATGGCCAGTACAAGGTCATCCGCAAACTTGGAGAAGGCTCTTTCTCTACAGTCTGGCTTGCCCATGACCTAAAGTCAGTCGATCCCTGAAGCCCCGACAACTGCTGACTGACCTAGACCATGAAAAGGAACTCTCGATATGTAGCCTTGAAGATTCTGGTCTCAGACAAAGCCAAACAGTCCCAGGAATTGCGGATCTTGCATCATCTTGCCAAAGTCGCTCCTGTTGAATCGGCCCAGTATATCACGCAACTTCTCGACGAGTTTGAACTCAAAGGTCCCAATGGCACACACAAATGTCTTGTTTTTGAAGCCATGGGCCCTTCCTTCTGTCAAATGCTTACAAGTCCTCCAGGTAGAGGCTTAAAACGGGGTGACAAGGAGCAGTATCCGCTCCAGACCGTAAAACACATCTTCAGGGACGTCTTGAAAGGATTGAGCTTTCTTCATAGGAATGGAATTTCTCATGGAGACTTTCAGCCAGGAAACGCTCTTTTCACAGTACGAAATATTGATTCCTACGACGAAACTGCCCTCCGCCACGTGGAGAAGTGGAAAGGTTGGTCGACACTCTTGGTCGAGAGAAAAGACGGCAAGAACGATAAATGGGCCCCTAAGTACTTGTATGCCGCACAGTCTTTGTCCAACTACACAGGTCTTGATGGGCACTGGAACATCATTGATGAGAACCTCGAGGTCAAGCTATCTGATATGGGTGGCGGTAAGTATAATCCCCCCTTCCTTATATGAACTCTGACTAACAGTTTATAGCATATTTCTTTAACGACCCTCCCAAGAGGCCTATTGTCCCGATCGGTCTTCGAGCTCCCGAGCTAATTCTGAAAGGTGAGCTTCACGAAACTCAGGATATCTGGAGCTTCGGATGCATCCTTTTCGAAATGATCACTGGACGGCGGATTTTCTACATATGGGGCCCACCCAAGCACGAGACCTCACTTGACGACGAACATCTTCTTGAGGTTATAGAAAAGCTTGGCCCACTGCCCGAAGCGCTTTTCCGCCACTGGAAGACCTCGTCGCTCTATTACAACGAAGATGGAAAGATCTACAATTGGATAATTGATGGCGTCCCTGAGGGTGAAGACCCTGTTACGACGGATCCATCTGAGTTAGAACCTATGGAGAAAGCCTTTGATGAGGAGTGCCCAGAGATGGCAGAGGAAGAGGCTCAGGAGGTTAAGAAACTCATCCGATGGATTCTTCAGTATGATCCAGCTAAGAGACCCTCGGCTGAAGAGATCCTCCGACATCCATGGTTTGCGGAAGATTCAAGTGAGCAGGCGGAGTAAGATTGGTGCTGGTGGTAGTCTACAGGAATGAGGAGCTGGTGGGTAGGAAAGGAAGAAAGGTAAGTATCTTAAATTGAAACACTCACGCAGTAGGTAGATGGAATTATCGATTTCTGTTTTGATTTGCCGACTATATGACTATGCTCGCCAGCATAACTTTAATCCAGCGTGAAGTACTTTGACCTTCTAGTTCTTTGGCTTTTTGAAAGCATCTTTGGTAAGCTTAACGACGAAAGCACCACGCTCAATAGTGTTGATGAAGATGTAACCCGACTTGAAGTAAGCATAAGAAGACCAAGTTCCAACAAAAGCAACAGAGCCACCGCCAGGAAGAGCATCATCCTCGGGGTAGATGTCGAACCAAGCGGCTTCGTAAACACCAGCACCGGTGGGATCTTGAGGAATGGAGCGGCCATCGAGGACGCGCAGGCCAGCGCCGTAGTGGGACTGGTAGATGTAGTTGTTGATGACATACTGGTTGTGATCGATGGACTTGGTGGGGTGCTTAAAAACACCGGTCTGCTTGGGATTCTCAAGATTACGAATGTCCCAGATGAAAGTAACGGGATAGCCGTCAGAACCAGGACCCTTACCATCGCGCTCATCGAGTTCGTCGTCCAAGACAAGGAATTCTTGATTTTGAGTGTCGAGAACCCAACCTTGATGAGTGTAAGAAGCACCCTCGTAAGAGATCTTGGAGATGATGTTGGTGACATTAGCCTTGTCAGTGACATCGTAGATAGTAAGAGTATCCTCGTTATATCCGTAGCAGATATCACGGCCTTGGTAGCGCTTATCAGGGCCACGGTAAACAAGACACTGCGCATCGTGAACATAGCCATCGCCCTTGGCGCATCCAAGAGACTCCGGGTTAGAAGGATCAGTGAGATCAAAGAAGTTAAGTCCAGAGAGACAGTTGGCGTCAGTGCGCGGCTGAGCACCAACAGCAACACCGTACTTCAACTCCTCATTGACAACAACATTGTGAGCCCGACCAACAGGCAGCAGAGCGGAAAAGTGGCTGGTGAGGTCATTCTTTGCGTCAAAGACAACAGGGTTCTTGGGGTTGATCTTCAACAGTTTCTTCATGTCAAAGATCTGAATACCGTGGCCAACGGCCTCTGATCCGATGATGACGTAGTTCTTGTACGTGCGGATCTCGCGCCACTGGGAGGGGACAGAGTACTCGGGCAGACGACCAAGGTAGACGAGCTGTCCCTTCTTGGTGATCTCCGCGAAAGCAGTGCCGTCGTACTGACCGATAGCGACAAACTCACGTCCGTTGTCGGAGGTCCATCCCCACGAGGACGAGCCCCGACCGCCGGTGCTACCAAGCGCAGCATGGCTCAAGAACGAGTAGAGATCAGCCTAGAGACTCGTTAGCTAGTGTAACCAGTTGTTGTACAAGGGGTGATACTGACGTTGTGGCAGGCAAAGGTGTTGTTGGCATCACCCTTGATAGCTTCTGCGTAACCATCGACACACTTGGTGTAGCCGAGCTTGGGATATTGCTCGCTGGCGAAAGCACCAGCGGCCTCTTGCTTCGCCCAGACAGCCTGCTTGCTGGCCATGAGCTTGTTGTGCACCTCGCCCGAGTCATACAGCCTAGTAGCCTTCTCCTCGTTGACCTTAATTTCCTTGGCGGCGACATAGGAGCTAACAGCGGCGA
Source organism: Fusarium succisae (assembly GCA_013186925.1). Taxonomy (NCBI): domain Eukaryota; kingdom Fungi; phylum Ascomycota; class Sordariomycetes; order Hypocreales; family Nectriaceae; genus Fusarium; species Fusarium succisae. The sequence goes on along the minus strand of JAAOAW010000448.1, from coordinate 161,702 downwards.
GGGCGCCGAGGAGGAGAGTGGACTTGACCATCATGAAAGATTAGGGATGATAGCTGGGGATGGAATGAAAGGAGCAACATGTTCTCTTTTATGTATGAACTGGCGGTATCACTTCTGTGTTGGAATCTTTGTAGATCACGTACACCGGCAATCCTACCAGAAGCGATCACAGCCGGAGGGTCAATACACATTCGCGCCTTGAGATCTCCCCGTCACCAATCATCGTCTCTCCAGCGTCGCACCGAAACCATTATCTCAACTTGGCGATAGTGACGGCATTTCTTGTCCACCCCAGATCTGGAAGGTGTCCACCGCACACCCGCTCCGTTATCAGAACCTATGATCACCACCGAGATTCTCCATTGCAACCCAAGAAAGTACCAAGCACGAATAGTGTCTCACAAAAGTTCTAACGCACAGAATCTCATTGGATACAAGGTATATCTTTCGCAATGCTTGGCGGGGAGTGTGCCAGTCCTAGTTCGGCAGGTAAGTTAAGCTTATTGGATAGGCTTCTTTTCTCGGACATAGAGCCGATGGAGCTTTTTTAATCTTATCGTGAAGTTCAAAGGCGCAATGTGACCCTGGAGCGGGCTTGGTGGGCACGATGATTGGAGGAATTGCGTTGGGGAACAATAGGGGATTAATGCCGATCACAGATTCAAGCTTGTTTTTTTGCTCCGTGGTTGTCTATGCTTAAATCATGGTTTTTATCACTACTTGAAGCGCTGGCTTTTGTACTATAATGGATATAGCATGTGCAGTACCCTTGACGATCTTGGTAGGAGTCAACGGTACTGAATTTGCCTAGGCATGACTCACCGAGGAGACGCACTAAAGAGCTCGCTGACTTAACAGCCCAATAACTGGTACTTGTCGATTGCATAATTCACTGCAACATCATGAACTAACTCAAAGTCAATTCCAATCGAGCACTTTGTCCAGTTGTTCGCTCTTAAGCGACTTTGGCCATGTTTCCATCATTGTCGTTCTTCATGGCCCTTTGTCATACTCTGTTCAATTACCCTGCACCCGCATGGCGTGCGTGACTGGCGGGCGCGTTTCGACAGGACCAGTTTCGATCACCGACACTGTACAGGCGAAATACGTGCCAAGAGTATGAGGTATCAATGAAAGAATGACCAAAAGATGTTGCATCAATTGAAGGAGGTTGAAATACAGGACAATGATCTTAGATAAAAGTGTAGAGTGAAAGAGCCCGCTTGATTACCTTCGCTTTGCCTTGCAACTCATGGCAGAGAAAAGGAACTAAACAGAGAATGGCACACAGGCTGACTCCCTATTTACGGCTTGATCGACTAGCTATCAAAGAAAAAATCCAAACGTTTGTTGCCTTGGTTGCTAGTATTGTTGAGGTAATTCGCCTTTTCGTGGGCAGTCATGCTCTCCCACTTGCCCCTCTTAGACTTATTCCGGTAGGTATAATAGCCCTTGGCAAAAGCATATGCAAAGATAGTCCCCACTGTGATGCCAATCAAGCTCTTGTTTCCACGATGATAGAGCGGCTTGTCATCCTCCCGATAAATGTTGGACGATGCAATGCCCGACAATTGGATGGTGATGTTGTACAAAGCTGCACTGATGGCACGTGTTCGTACCGAGCCGGAAAGTCTGGAGCACCAACCAACTTGGGCTGCATGGACCGAGGGTTGGCCGATGATCAAGAAAGCCACAGCGTATTGGGCCCAATGCGATAAATTCTGGACTGAGGTATACTCGATGATGAGCAATGGGAGGACCCAGAGCTGGGTAAGCAGACCAAACAACGCGATTTGGTGGAACTTCTCGGTGAGAAAGGTGATCCAGAGCATGTTGACTGCAGCAAAGACTGTAGCAGGGATCGCCAAGAGCGTAGTGTTGAAAGTGCTAAAGCCCAGAGCTCGAAGCGACAATGTCAGGTAAGTTTTCGGCGGCGCAGTCGGAATCTCAAACAGTATGCCAATAGCGTACACAGGCCAGAGGTCATAATCTTTAAGACTCCTCCAAAGCATTCCCAACGTAATCGGTTCACGGTTATGCATACCGCTCTTGGATGGATCATCGCGAAGAACACGGTTGACAATGATCTTCTCTTCACGCTCGGTAAAGTAGCCACCGGGATTCCACCAGGTCTTTGTTTGCGTAGGTCCAGGGACGAGGAAGAGGAAGCTCAGAACTCCAACTACCAAACTGACCAAAGCTTCCAAGAGGAACAACCAGCGCCAGCCTTCTCTCCCCGCGACACCGCGCATGTGCAGGATACCGTAGGCCATGAACGAAGCAACAACACCAGACATGGAGTCGACGAACCAGAAGAGTGCAAGACGAATAGGCATCTCGGTCTTCTTATAGAAGTACGAGAGGTAGAGAATCGAGTCTGGGATGAAACCGCCCATGAACAAGCCGATGAAAAAACGACATGCAAAGAAACCCGCACGGTTATGCATGAAGAACTGTCCGCCTGACGCTAAACTCCAGAGGATGATCTGGACAGGGATCCAGCGATCGGGGCCAAGACGCTTGCCGATCATCTGCGATGGAATCTCCGCAACGAGAAATCCAATACGATACATGTTCTGCGCGTTGTTAAAGTCATTGGTGTTGAGGTCAAGATCGTCGAGTAAGTTATCAGCAGCTGCGTTGCCGAGATTCCCGCGATCGATGTTAAGACCGAAGAACATGACCAGGATCCAGATGAAGATCTTGAGGTCAGTTTTGCGACGGACGGCATATTCTTCGCGGTATGTCCATCGCTCGTTTGGGTCGAAGCGATGGAAATTCTCATACTCTGGAGGGGGTTGGTAGAATTGGGAGAGGTGCGGATCGTCAAAGACGCTACGCTCGGTGGCGATGGCGTCGAGGTCGGCGGGTTTGTTGCGATGGGTGAGGGCATCCCAGATACCGATGTTTCTGCTGGTGTCTTGGGGCTCTACAAGATCTGGTGGGTCATCTTTGGGAGAGTTGATCTCAAAAGACGGTGCTTTTGCGTCGATGTCTTGATGACTTGGATGAGCCATTCTGGGCAGTGAGAAGCCGAGTGTTCCTCAATGTAGTATAAGGCTGACAACTTGTAGAAATGGATTTGGTAGCTGTTTATTTTCTTTCAAGAGCGACCGTTATACCTCTTATATGTAAACCCTTCTGTGATACTTCAATAATCCGACTTACACCCAGCGTAAAAGACCATATTCGACGTGCTGATGCGTGCATATGGTGTGACCAGCCGAGGCTCCAGTTCCAGAGATAACCATCAATTCAAGCCTACTACCTTGTTCATCTCGGCACCGATGATCCGAGAAGCCATCACGACATTACGGGGATAAATGGGGATTGACTAGCGACCCCCAGCACCCATTACCGTATGCGGGATGCTACCCGAAGCTATGTACTGGCCCTCCCACGAAGAGGAATGTATATATACAAAGGATGGGGGTTTTGTTGGGGGTGCATACGGTCAGTCGGGTTGACAAGCGATATGCCGTTGCGGTGCAGTTAGCAAGCCTTTTCTAAGCACATGAGCCAATATGTATGAGACAATGACGCATTTTGGGCACTCCGATACCGAGTACAAGCAGATGAAGGTGTGATTTCATGTATATCTTGTCGTGGATTTAATGTGCATAAGGTTCTACGTAGCCGTGACAGGCGAAGAAGATACACCTACGACTTTGGATGTTTGCAACTGGTTTAAAGTAAAGCACCAGGACCTGTATGGTGGTTAATTGACATACCGCTTACTTAACATATATCGAATGAAGTGAAGTCCCTTTTTATAGCCCTGGAAGGATACACAGCATTTTAATGATCAATCTCTCGTCCCTGCTATACCGAATGGCAGATTCTTGTACTTTGCAACACCCTTTGTCTCAGGATGCTCAACATCAAGATCCCATTTATCAGGAACTTCCAACCCAGCATCAAGATGATGCTTATTCAACAGCACAGAAACTCCATCGCGATAAAGCCAAGGGTCATTCGTCCTCCGCTGCCAATCCTCAAGCCTGTCCCTCAACTCCTCCAAAACTTCTTTATACTTGGGGTCTTTAGCTAGATTCACAACTTCATGCGGGTCAAGTTCCAAGTCATACAGCTCTTCAGCCGGGCGGAAGAAGTAATCCTTCAGGTTCCTCTGGCCAATCTTCTTGGGACTGTCCTCTGAGTTGCGAATGTCCTCCCACGTCAATGATCCGTAGATGTCGTTCGCAAATGGAAAGTCTAGTCGCCATGCGATGTTACGATGGTACTTGTATCGTCGCGTGCGGATGTAGCGGGTGGGCCAGTAGTTGGTAGACTCATGGAAGGTGTGAGAGCCAAACACGTGGTCCCATTCCTCGAGATCCGATTTCTCATCGAGGATCTTGAGGAACGAGCGGCCTGATAGCCGTTTCTTTGGCTCCTCGGCGGCCTGACCGAGTGTCCAGTCCAGTATCGTTGGTAGAATGTCTACGTACGACACCAAGTTTGTGTTTACAGAAGCACTGAAGCCTGGGTGCCGCACAATTAGTGGTAGCTGTACACCGGCGTCGTACAAAGTTGTCTTGGAGTTCATAAACGGAGGCCCGTTATCGCTCATGAAGATAACCAACGTAGTCGAGGCAAGCCCTGCGTTCTGAAGCTCATCGAGGATAAAACCAACGCCCTGATCTAAGCGACTAATGGCTTCCAGATATTCAGCAAGCTCGTGTCTGGCTCCAGGAGTATTTGACAAGAACTCGGGAACCACCATATCTTCAGAGCGGTACTTGACGCCTTGTACGCGCTCATCGACAGGCTCATCATTTCCAAAGCCACCGCGCGTTCGATCACGATGCGGATCATGATATCCAACCGTCAAGACAAACGGCCTCCCATCTTCCTTCGACGCAGCGAAGAACTCTTTCGCCTTTTGCGACGACCACCAAACATCCCTCGTCAAACTTTCAGCTCTCCATTCCCATGGATATACAGCCTCAGGCCCAACGTGAATCTTGCCAATGATCCCAGTCCTCACACCGTTCTTGGCTAAGATAGCAGGGCCAGACTCGATGTGATCAAAGGTCATAAAATGATGCTTTCCACTGTTGAGGCCGTACTGTCCGTTCTGGTGGGTGTGTAGCCCGGTGTAGATGGTAGAGCGACTTCCACTGCATGAAGCGGTACTTGCAAACGCCCTGTCAAATCTTACACCCTGGGAAGCGAGTTTGTCAATGTTTGGAGTTTTTGCATTGGGATGGCCGTAGCAGCCTAGTTGTTTGCCTAGGTCGTCTGCGACAAGCAGAAGGACATTGTTTGCCACCATGTCAAATAGAGTAGATAAGTGTTGATTTTGATGATATGCGAGAAGTGAGAACTGAATTGGATAGATAATATTTCTGTACTACGTGTTTCTTTCGGTTTGTACGCGGATTACATGTCAGTGTCCAGGTTGGCGATGGCGTGACGAACGAGACTATGTCGCCATCCAGCAAGAAATAAATATCCCAACATCCCACACAAGCAAACAGCACACGATATGTAATCGACATCAAGACGGTGCCGAATATCCGTGCTTATCATAATCGCATCGTGAAACTACTCAGAATTGAGCCTCAATCATGTCGATCAAGCGTGCAAACAACCTAGTGCACAGCTGTCAGATTGGTTCATCCGCGGCGTTGAAAAAGCGCACCAATGAGGTTACGTATAAGCGATTGTGACATCCGCGCTATTTCTGGATATAGCATGGGTCTGAACGGCCGAGGTGTAGGTATTCGGCTCCGACTCCCAGGAGCCCCCAAGGTATGAGTCTTGACGGGGAGGATTCACTCAATGTACTGGTACATGCAAGGAGTCTCTGGCTATTTAGGACTTGATAGAGTAAAGCTTAGAATAATGACGACATGTTCTAGTCTCGGAAAGGAGCGATGGCCCGAGATGATATTAGCTGTGTGTACGTTTCAACATTGAGAGATGTTATGGTAAGAGTATGGTCACCGTCTCGATAGACCTTGCTCTGTGAATCTGACCGGAATAACGGCAACGTAATTTCAATCCGAGGGGAACAGACAAGATGAGGACCAGATGTCGTGCTCATGGTGAATAACAGCAACAATTTCAGATCTAGCAGGTGTTGATATTGAATTGGGCACGAGTACTCACCAGGCGTCTGAGAATAAGTATATATTCCAGACTACGCTTTAAACTAAGTTAAGGGATCAAGTGAAACATCTTAGAAACGATTCTTTCAAGATGAAATTCTTTCTCATCTCTGGCTTATTCTCAGCCTTCCTTGCAACCGCTCAACTCACAGGCCCCGTCGGGCCCCTCACAGCTCTCTCCCAAAAGACCCACGAGTGCAACATTCTCGACTACGGCGCTGTCAACGACAACTCCACTGACGTCGCAGATGCTATTGAAAAGGCCTTCAAGACCTGCGTCCTCTCTCACGCTGGAAGCCGTCTAATCATTCCCGATGGACAGTACCTAATCAAACGCTCTGTCGTCCTGTCAAACGGCACAAACTGGGCGTTACAGCTAGACGGGCTCATCACGTTGGCTTATGGTGGCAATTGGACTGTTGACCGTAAGTTGGTACTTCAGGGCTTTGCGGGTGTTGAGCTACTGAACGCAACTATCAATGGTGAAGGTGATGGACAATTCTTGCAGAATGGACTCACCATTATAAATCGTAAGTATCATGTCCGTAGGCTCGTTGTTTCACTTGAATAACTTAATCTATCAGCTGTCGACTTCGAATTTTATTCACAGAATGGGAAGGGCGCCATTCAGGGACAAGGATACATCTATAGAAACTTGGCAAAGTAAGTCTCCCTCCTTAGTGTAGTATTGCGAGAGACTTATCTTCATTTCAGCACTTTCCGTCCCCGTCTTGTCAGAATAATTTCACCGATCAACACTTCTGTCCACGACCTCATTCTTGTTGACAGCCCCAAGTTTCACATCGTCTTTGACTTTGCTGAGAACCTCGAGGTTTATCACCTCACCATCAGAGGGGCTAACCTAGGTTCCTATGACGGTGTTGACGTGGTTGGCACGAACTATTGGATCCACGACATCGAGGTACGAGCTTCTCCGCCAAAACTCATGGTTAGTGTACTTATCATATCAGGTCACAAACCGTGACGAATGTGTGTCGGTGAAAAGCCCCTCCAACCACGCCCTCGTCGAGAACCTAGTCTGTAACCAAGCTGGGTCTGGTATCTCGATCGGCAGTCTCAACGTCTCTGCTTCCATCGCTAATATCGTAAGTAAACCCTACATATAAGACTTGACGGGTTTGACTGAACTCTTGTAGCATGCTCGCAACATCAACATCATCCAAGGAAACAACATTGCTTTCATCAAGACTTACCCAGGCGGGTCTGGTTATGTCACCAACATCACCTTTGAGAATTTCCGCTCCAAGGCTTCTCTATATGGCTTGGACATCAACCAGTATTGGCAGAACACGTTTGAGCCTGATACCGGAGCTGTCGCTCTGAGTAACCTTGTGTTCAAGAACTTCTCTGGTATGCACAAGGATCGGTGCAATATACTTCAATCACTGACTGTTGTGTTACAGGATCTGTCGCCGATGGTTCCAAGCGACCTCCGCTTTTCCTGGTTGCTAATGATCTATCATTCGCCACCAACGTCACGGTCCAAGACTTTACTATCTGGACTGAATCTGGAACCTCAGTCGTTAACAAAATTAGCAACATCTTTGGTCACGGCGATAATTCCTATGGACAGGCAGATGGCATTAAATTTCTCTCTTCTGGCCAGGCACCTACTGCGTACACCAGCACGTACACCGTCACCGCTACACCTACTGGTTGGACGGCCCCATCATTCCCTACGTGGGCTGCGGCCAGCACTGGTTATGGAAGTGAGTGAATCGATGAGCTTTGCGTTTATTCTTACTAAGTGTTTCTCTAGCTGATGTACCCATTCCTGTCTATACGCCAGCTGCGCTATGGAAGCCGAGTGGTGACTATGATAAACATTACTGGGGCAGTTTTTGAGGTGCCGTCGTTGTTAGCAACCTCTGACACTCGGCCGCCAGTAAAACGCCCAGGGAGGGAAGAGGCATGTGGAGATATGGGTGATAGTCTTATATAACTGGTAGCTAGAGGACAACAGTCTAGTAAATATACCTAAACCCTGACCGTTGAGTTCCCGAAGCTGCAGCTATGTCGACCTTTCCATCCTCAGTAGCCACGGCATTCGCTTCAGCCTCTGCCTTATCTAACTTCTTGTTCTCCCTCTTATGGACATATCGTAGCAACAGAGCAAGAAGCGCAACTATGACACAGATCGCGGCATTGGCGCTACCGCCTGGTGTGTATTGGGGACCATCTTTGCTGGGATACATGTATGATCCATAGATACTGGCTGTGTTACCGATCATGTTGCAGATGGCGATGACGGCTGAGCGTTTTACTAGAGGACGGGGGAAAGAGTTTGCGACCCATGATACAATAATTTGATCTATACAGTGTCAGTTGACGATAGTAGAACAGCTTGAATTAGTGAACTAACAAGAAGCGACAGAGCCCATGGGCATCAGAAACATGGCAAAGAAGCGAGCTCCGACAACAGTTGTCCCAGCTGCGATGGCGTTTCCGATAGCTGCTACGAGCATGAGACAAATGATATGAAGTGATCTATCGTTCGTCTTTGCAGAGCTCAACGTAACACACACCGAGAGGAGGAAAGTCGCAAACTACAATAACTATCAGCATATCCCACTCTGACTCAAAGAATAATAACTTGACTTACCCAAGCTGGAGCAGTGAGCCACAAAGTAGTGATCTTTCCATATCCAAGCGTTCCAACAATAGTTGGGAAGAAGTATTGGAATGTCTGGGAAATCAAGCTCACGTGCTGAAGAAGAACAAAAAGGTAGAGTCGGTAATCGCGTACAGCCATCTTGACACCGTCCCAGATTGTCTTCTCGCCGTAAGCGTCGACTTCGTTGATATCTTGTGCTAAGCGCCATGCTGCGAATGCGCGCTCTTCTTGGGTGAGCCATTTGGTGGTGTGAGGATAATTGGGCAGAGCGACTGAGGCGACGAAGGAGAATCCGATGGCGGCTACGCCCTCCTGTTGATTATTAGCTTTGTCACAGCAATTTCAAGATTGAACTCACGATGATGAATAGCCATCTCCAACCCGCGATGCCATGCGCTCCCTCAAGATCTCCAAGAATTGCTGCACCCAAAACTCCACCAAACATGTTCGCCAACGCATTTCCAGAATAAAGCCACGCAATGCGTCGAGTAAGTTCAGCTCTAGTATACCACGAACTCATCAGAAAGACCGCCCCGGGGAAAAAAGGCGCTTCAACGAAACCCAGAAAGAATCTAATCACAATTAAATGGGCAAAGCTATCAGAAGCAGCATTGCATGTCGACACAACGCCCCACAGACAACAAGACGCGCTAAGGTACAGCGACGGCCGAAGCTTTGTCAGGATGAGATTGGAGGGGAGTTGCATGAGTAGATATCCCATGAAGAAAATCGACGTGGCGAGGTTGAAATCCGTGCCTGACATGCCGAGATCTTCTTCGAGAGATCCTTGTCTAGCTTGTGCGAGATTCGAGCGGTCGAGAAAGTTGAGGAGATACATGACGACAAGAGTCGGCATTAGTCGCATATCGACCTTTCGGAGGAGTTTCTTGTCGAAGTCTTTGCGCCATTGTTCGGTTTGGCTGTTGAAGTCCCATAACTCGAGGTTTTGCTCACGGCCAGCGGTGGGGGTATCGCCTTCGTCCATCTGGACGGATGCTTTGCCTGTGTCCATTATTGCGTCAAGAATACCGAGTGGCAAAATATGAGCTTTACGGAAGACAGATTGAGTTGGGGACCAAGAATTCAGCTACGATGACGGTATATAAAGCCCCCCCAGATGAGAAAAGAGCAAACCCGGCACAAGTCTCGGCAAAGGAATACACCGAATCTCCATCATAATTGGTAACAGATCAGCGAAAAATGTAACATCACCAGCAGGTTGACCAACAAGAAACAAGGCGATTGCTTCGAGTCGGTAGATCATCCCCCGCAATTGAACTGGCGAGACTACCCCGCAGCTGAGTCGGGTTGATTCTGGGGTAAAATGGGCACGAGCAAGGTCTATGACTCGGGGGTGTCACCATGACCCGCTCACTTGTGGGGAGGACGCTGTTTTTCGTATGTGTTGTTTGATGGGTGTTGTACGGATTGGGAGGGAGGGTTGTATTAGGCTGCATTCACGGAGATAACCTCACAGAGTTGAATGCATTTGCCCAGTCCTCTTATCTCCAGGCTTGGATTTGATGCGATCTAGATCTTGTGGAAGGGAGATATATGTCATAGATATCAATGGGACAGAGGAGAGCGATGCAAGCCGGTCGATCTTTAGACCGGACCACTAGTGTTGGTGCGCCAGTATAAGCTCTCGCTCTACTTGGCCTCGTGCAGGGACTCACTCTCGGAGCCAGAAGTAGTCCTCGAGAGTCTCAGCAAGAGGCCGAGGTACTTTTGTAATGTGACTTCCGAGCTTTCCTATCTTGAAACGCGAATTGGGGTTCGAATGCAGCGGTAAACGATGTAGGTATTCCCGTCCGACCAATCAAGTGGACTATCACTATTAGGCAAAATCAACGTTGTGATCGGCAATGCGGAGAGCAAGCGAACTGAGTCGGATATGCATATCGGATAAAAGACCGATAAATATTGGGTTGACTCTACAGATACTGTCACCTGATCGGTCTCGAGCCATGCAAATGCAGAGCTAGCACTTTCGCTTGGTTATTTGGGGGTGTTGAGCTGAGGTAATGCCTTGTACATGTAGCATTTGGAGTCTTGACTTAACTTGGTGTGCGAAAAAGAAAAGTAGCCGCTTGTTAACCTAATTGTGTTTTGCATTAGACTGCTAGACTAAAGACCAAGAGGCAGAAGCCGGCTGTTAGTTAGGTAACGGAAGCATAGACTAGAGCCTACAAGACAGGGTAACATCATAACTATAGTTTCGTTCGTTTGAAAGGTTTATACTAATGTAATTAATGTTTATCAAGTATGCTTAGCTTGATCAGCGATAAGCTAAGTCTGCAGCTAGACCATACCCTATCATTTGACCTCCCTTTGGTGATGTCATGGGACAGAGAAGCGTAACCCGCCAATTGACAATCGGACGGCCAAGTCATGATAAGAACAAAGCCGTTACTGCGCTAAGATGAAAGAGGCCAATTGATTGCAATAATCATATGCTTCTGACAAGTTGAAGCCATAGCCCCAGCGAGATTGGTGGGGTGATCGACGCCTAACAGGCACTAATTCCTACCGATGCCGAGGAAGAGCAAGGGTCTTGGAACTCTATTTCGCAGACTTAATTAAGTTATCAATGCGACATTGTCGAGATGAATTTGTTTAACACGTATAGCGACTTGAAATCGACTCCATGCTGTCCCAGTGGTCTAAGTCAGAGCGATCAATCTGTTCCTTGAGGATTTCCAAGGTTAACGCACATCACGAAAAGATGCAGCCGCACCAGATATTTCCAATTTCTTTTCGAGGCATTCTAATGTCAGTCAAATACTAAGATGAAAGCGGTTTACGGCTGGAATTGTGCATTCTGAAAGACACCAATCGTGGGAAGCAAGATAACCTATGACCAAAAAGGATAGTTCAAGCGACATCCCCGCAAACCCATAGATCACGACAAGGGGGTCTTGATAACATAGCCACGATTGCTTGCCCTGGCTTGCGCAGAGTTACAAACAAGCCTATCATCAAGCATAACTCAATTTACCTCCCGCGTCTAGATCGATTATGGAAGCGGGAGCCGACTCTATATACCATTCGATGTCGCTTGCCAATTTGGCAGGTGAAGACGTAACAACCAAGACTTGCGCTTGGGCATTGGGAAACGTATAGAATAACTATATAAGGCCGTCCGAATGTTGCTACGATAGAATAAATATCATTGCAACTCATCATACTCTGAGTTCGAAAAGAGCGTGATGAAATTTTCAGGTTCAGTCTCTAGCCTCCTTCTTGCAGTAGCTCTTCTGGTTTCACCAGGCTCAGCTGCTTCCAAGAAGCCAAACAACAAGGCAGTCATTGCAGACACCGTCTTTCACAACGGCTCCATCTACTCTCTTGATCTCCTCTCCACGAAGTACTCTGCGCTCGCCGTCAAAGATGGATACATCACCTTCCTAGGCGACGAGAAAAGCATTCAGCCATATATTGCCAAAAACACCTCCATCTTCAACCTTCAAGGCCGTATGATGATGCCCGGCCTCGTTGACGCCCATATGCATCCAATTAGTGGCGGGGCTGGCCTTCTAAAGTGCAATATGAACTTTCAGCCCTTGGGTCTTAGCAGAGTCCTAGAGAAAATTCAGAGTTGTCTTGATGATGATAAAAATAAGACAGAAGAAGATTGGCTAGAGGTCATTTCTCTTGACTACTACGCTTTGGTTGACGATACGGGCGGAGTTACGAAAAAGGACTTGGATAAGCTCAAGACGAAAAGACCTATTCTGGTTGCGTCCGCTGATTCGCATACCTTCTGGGTCAACTCAGCGGCGCTGAAGGTATCATCCCTCACAAGCAAGATAAAAGACCCACGAAACGGCAAATTTGAGCGACTCCCAGGAAGTCAAGAACTTTCGGGGATTTTGCAAGATTCTGCGACGAGTTTGTTAGCAGGCCCTGCGCCACCAACTCCTGAGGACAATATTCGATCTGTTAGAGCAGCATTGAAGCTCCTCCGAGAGGAAGGCGTGACGAGCTTCCAGGAGGCTGCGTCCAGCGAGGATACAGCTCTTGCGTTTGCGGCTATCAAGGAAGAGGGAGGCTTGACAGCTCGTGGCTTTTTCGATTATCTCGTGCAACCGCCTAACAACACTTCTGGGATTGATGATCTGGTAACAGACGTGGTCAACGTCACTTCGACGTGGAACGACAAGAAGGAACTAAACCCAAGTCCTCCTATGAAGTGGCACGCTGTCAAGATGTTCATGGACGGTGTACTCTTATACCCAGCGAATACCGGATCCCTCATAGAGCCATACTTCCAGCCTGTGGCTAATACATCAATCTGGGCACCTAAGTCAGATTTCGGGCCGAAAACATATTGGAACAAGGAGCTTTTGAGTCTGACCCTAACAAAACTGTTCAAGAACAACATCGACGCTCAGATCCACGTTGACGGAGATCTCGCTGTTCGAACAGCCCTAGATGCTCTTGAGGAGCTCCGAAACAAGAACCCCAAACTTCGCGATTACCGCGTTGGACTCGCTCACAATGAAGTAACTGATCCTTCAGACTGGCCTCGCTTCGCTGAACTCAAGGCCGATCCTATCATGAGCTTTCAATGGTCACAGGCCAGTTCAGTCTGGCTCCCGAATGGTGTTAAGAGCATGGGCCCAAGACGATCGCACTACATGGAGGCCTTTGGAGAACTTGCCAAGTTTGGGTCTGCTATTGTGTACGGCAGCGACTGGCCGGTATGCAACCATAAACTGTATCAGTGGCATAACAACTGACGGAAGAGATAGATCGATCCCCTGGATGAGTGGCTCGCCATCAAAGCCGGCGTCACACGCTCCGGCGACCCCAAGAACCCCCACTCTCCCGCTTCACAAGGCGCACCCTACAACGGCAACGGTCTTCCAGGTTTGACTCTCACACGGGACCAAGCCATCCGAGCTATCACGATTGAGAGCGCTCGCTTCCTCCGCGCTGATGCTTACATCGGTTCACTTGAAGTTGGAAAGCTTGCGGATGCTATTGTTCTGCAAGCTAATTACTTTGAAGTCCCGGAGGAGCATATCGCTAGACAGAAGACGCTGCTGACGATGGTTGGTGGTGAGGTAGTGTACATTGCTGATGGGGTTGACTTTAAGAATGGTGTTAAGGCGAGGTTTGCGAATGATGATGATGTTGGGAGGATGATTAAGAGGAGGAGTGTCGGGGGGATTCAGGGGAGGGATTTGTCGGAGGAGGGGAAGAGATCTGTGCAGCGGCTTCAAACTCGTGGGGCTTGTGTACATTCTCGTCACTAGTGGGCGCATAACAGTCTTGTTAAGCCGATTGGAATTTTCTGTTGAATAGGAGGCTGAAACTAACTTGCTTTTGTTAACTCAACTTCACTGTAGTTCTTCAAACCCCTCCTCAATCATTGACCATTGTCGGGGTGTGAAGAAGCCCGACAACCAGTAATTGCCCTCAAGATCTCTCGTGTGAATATTAACAAAGTTCCTCATTGCGATCCCAGGATTGAGCGATGAAGCATAGTGATGAACCGGTCTGCCTGTAAGGTTCTTCCTCTGTGTGTCTTTACCAGCTTGCATCACAGCTGGTCCAAAATCCGCAACTGTGAAGAGATTGACATTCAGCCTATTGTTCGTAACTAAAAGTTGACTACCAGGCGCAGCGAAAATTGGCGCTCTTGTTTTGCCGTAATCCCAGCGTTTTCGAAAGAGCTGAAGAATGCCAATCAAGTTCGACTCATCTAGTTGTTCTAACAAGCCCCGGCGACTCACCAGCGCTTGCTTTCCCAAAGGCCCTCGGAGGTCGTCTGGTGCGATGTTGACGAAGGACCCTAGGATCATGTTCTGAACGTATACATCATCAGAATTCTGTAGTTGAGATAATCGGCTTCGCGCGTCGATCGGAGTTGTCATGCTGATTGACAGGGGTGTTTTAGATGAACTGACCAGGGCGCGAGAGAGCCAGGCTAAGATGGCATCACTGGGACTGACCCATGGGTTGTCCTGAACAAAGTTATCTTCTTTGATGTCCTCTAGCGCTCGCCGATGCAGTTTGTCTACCACGCTTTTCGGGAGGCAGATGCTGCGGCTTTCAACGATCGGCTGGGTCAATATGATCCAGAGCATACGGATGACGAACAGTATGAGCGCTATGCCGGAAAGGAGCCGAGCTTCACTAGCTGTATACTGCGGTCCAGCATGAGTTATTCTTCCTAGTTCGTAAAGAACATCATCCTGTACACTGATAATATTAGGGACACGTTCTTTATGACCCGCGAGTACCGCTGACCAAGCTTGGATCAAGTGAGAGAATCCAACAGCGTCGAAGAGAACATGGGGCCATGTGATAGTAAGAAGTGTAGCATCTTGAAAGGTGATGATGTGAAGACCTATCATGGGAGTATCTCGACTGGTATAATCCTTCAGCGATGCTGGCGCACCAGGTGGTATACCAAAATCTCGAGGTCCCGATGCTCCTGGAAAGGTTGAAGGCCGACTAGTCGCTTTCGGCAATAACTTTGCTGCATTGTGCTCTTCGATGCTGATATCATAATGCTGGTGCGAGCAAGACACAGCGGGCCGTTCATCTGTGTAACGAGTCGGAACATGAACCTCGAGAGCTTCTCGTTTGTTATGCCCGTATCTCAATCTTCCACCAAGTCTTTTCCAATCGCCAATAGTAAGTAATCCCGATAGCGATTGGTGAAGTTTATCGGCGTTTAATACATCATTAAAGCGCATGGTCCACGCCATGACAAGGAACTTCAGAACAGACACATTGTCTATCATGTGCGTGGGGTATACAATGTGGTCTGACGGTGAGTCTGAAGAAACCATATTTCAAAGTGAAATGAATGATGATAATGTACTGAAAATGAAGATATGTACTGCTAAGGGCTGTTGAGATATTTTAATAGTCACGCCCGCCACAACCCCAAAATCTCACGTAAGCAAGGTTTCCGAGCGAACAAATTGCATCAAAGTCTCGATAATACAGGCATGGCCACGTCTGGAACCACAAATTTATTGATTCTATAATTTTCTTTTACGAATTTATCACTACTAGGAACTACCAACGAACCCAAATTAAATACTCTTCTGAACTTACAGTCGACTGTTAATCTACTCTTGAGAGCCTGCATAACCTCATCTGCCGCACGCTCACCACTTTCCACAGCCCCTTCCATATAGCCCTTCCACTCTACCGCTGTTTCCGTTCCAGCAAAGTGAAGACCGCCACAAGGCTTCCGCAAAGAATCAGCACCGATAGTGTCCAAAACACCCGGAGTAAGAGCAGCGCATGGACAGCCCCATCCTGAAAACTCGTCCTTGGTCCATTCATACGTCACCATCTCCATGAATTCACTCTCAGCTTCTTTAGGCGAGTCGAAAAGCTTGCCAATCTCCTTGATAAGTACCTGTTCCCGATCTTTTGTTGTAAGAAGCGACCATTCCCGCCCTGGATCACTTCCCATGAAGCATGTCATGATATACTTCTTGTCAGGGAGACTTGAAGAGTCGCGAATGACGCCAGCAGGGCCAGTAAACGACTGGATAATGCCGCAATAACCCTTCTTGACCCAAAAAGGGGTGCGGAAAACCATCATGGCCTTGGTGTAGTAGCCATACGTGCTTGACTCTGCCCAAGCCAGTTTGGCTACAGGGAGCTTGGGAGTAAAGTCGATGGTTTTAAGGACGGGACTGGGGACTGTCGTAATAACCTTGGATGCCCGAATGACTTCGGATTCTGTCGTGACATCAATCGCGTCAACTCCAAGATGCTGCTCAACGCTCAAAACAGGGCTTGACAATCGAACAGTGTCTTTATTAAGGGCGCCAGCAAGACCGTTGGCCATGAGCTGCATGCCTTGAAGAACACGCAGATGCTGACCACCACCCTTTCCATCCGATCTCATTTAGAGTAAACCACCACCAGATCTGCAGTAGCTAAGGAAGAAGAGGGCAGAGATGTCCTTGGGGTCTTGGCCAAGCATGGCTCGTGTCCACACTGTCGCTGTCGCAATGGCGGTTTCACTTGCCCCTCTTGAACGTAGGTAAGCCTCGAATGTCTGAGCGTCAAATTCAGAGTTTTGGGGACAGGCTTGGTCAAGAGCCTGGCAATCAGCCTCCACCATGTCTCGAATTCGGGTGACGTCTTGGGCAGCGGCGGCATCGAACTACAAAGTAGTCAGCAACTAACTTCACAGGCTCTGCCCTGCACGAGCTGCAGAAATCAAACTCACATCTGGCAGTTGGCCATACTCGAACGTGCTGCACTGTCCATCCTTATCTTCCAATACACATAGACCCGTTATATTCTGCCCCAGAAACTCGGCACCGAAACGTTTCGCCAGCCGATATATCCTTAACTGGTTGACATTGTTCAGCCATGCTGCCCCCAAATCAACAACCCCCGAGGCATCTTGTGTTGGCCGACTCCACGTCTTACCACCAACGCGATCTCGGGCTTCCAAGACCAAGCATGAGAGACCATGTTCCTGAAGTTTTGTCGCTGCGGTGAGGCCGGCCAAACCGCCGCCAATGATAACGACATCCACTGAACGTCTCGGAAGAGCCTTGACAAGAGGCCTCTCGATGAAAGGACGAGCAAGGACGGCGTCAACCTCAAAAAGCCACTCGGGAACAGCCAAAGCCGAGATGGAAATAAGTGTGATAGCGGGGCGACGGCCGCTGAGGAATCGCTGTATGTGTCTAATGTGTAGACAGCGAGACGGGTTGTAGTTGACGACGTGAGCTTAACGATGTCTCGGACAGAAGCACCAGAAGTGATGATGATCTTGCGGAGATTTAGAAGTGCTAAATGAATTTGAGATTCATAGTCGCTGGGCAAGTGGCCGTTCCTAAGATTTCCAGGTTGACCAGAAACAGGTATGGTCTGTGAACCTGGGGCAGTAGATACTGCTGGTGCATAGTATGCACTAGAGGTACTAGCCAGATCAATGGCCTTGATGGATAACATGTTGAGATCGGCAAACGATAGATAAGGAGCAGGATAGAACTGAACAATGTTTCTCAGATTTAGTTCCGTCCGTGCCTAAGTTTCTATGCTTACGGAAGTTGACCTGCGTTAGAGTTGACGAGGAGTGCTTTATTTAAATCTACTATTTACCTTATCTATCTCGCTCACGATAGACACCGAAAGAGCCACAAAGGTCGCCTTATCTTTATCGCCCTCGGAATGAAAATTAGTACCGCTGTTTCTGGCCGCCGATACGGTCTCGGAACCGAAATGTCTCGTGGAGCGGGGACTGGCCAGTTCGGTTCCGAAAGCTTATCAGCCACTCCCTCAAACGACCGAGTCATGGGTGCAAGGGTTGAATGCCTCGGACCAAAGATTCCAGGTAAGAAATTACATGTTTCAGAGCCTCGGTGTTTTTGACGTGTTTGGACGCCATGGCTGTTATAACCTCTGGTTACATACACAGTCTTCATAACTGCTTTCATACAACTTATCCAATCATTACCCTATCGCTCGACTAACAAATTCAATTTTGAGTCTGAAGAAGGTAAAGGCTTCTTTCTGAGAGAAGAAATTCTATTAAAGTCTCAATACGACGTTATCAGATTTTTCCAAAGCCCGCATTACCCGGGACTTTGCTCTGTGCAGTAGTGGCCTGCGTAGATCTCGCAATAGGCAGTCCCTTGAACTCCGACATGAAACCAGTGTCCTTTCTGTTGAATGCACCGGACGAAATGAAGATATTACCCTGGCACACGCGACCGAGATATTGCTGTGTAGCGCTAGCAGCAGCGTTATCAGGACAACTGTTAAGTTGACCCTTGAAGTCTGGGACGACGACTTGCTTGACGTTCTGAAAGACGTTGCCCTCGAAAAGACCCTTGCCGGCTGTGTCGCCTTCGATAGCGTGGCCATTGATGTCGCGCCAGACGTTGTTGACTGCGTGAAGGAACGTGGTGGCTGAGAGGGCTGGGCCACGGCCTGCGGTATGCTCGATGAGGTTGTCTGAAATATGTCAGTAGAGCTTTGAGTTGTGGTGGTGGGGGAGGTGTACTCTGAAGAGTAATTTGATCACCCTGGCCGACCATCTCAATGGTCCAGTAGTGGTAACCGTCGCAGCCAGCGGACCACTGTGTACGACCATCGATGTGATTATTGGAGAGGGTGATGCCAGTGCTCTTATCGCGACCAAAGACGTAGTGCTGACGACCAAGCAGAGATGTCTATAAATGTTAGTAACTCCTCTGTCTATTCTGGGCGACTGAGCTTACGGTGCAGTGATCAACCCAGATCTTGCTGGTGCCAGAGAAGGTGAAGGCGTCACCGCCCCAGACATATTGAGGGTTCAGGTTCGTGATGTCTGCAAGCACATCTGTTAGAGAACTGATACACCAGACGCCTGAGTGACGTACGAATGTTTTGAACGATAATGTTCTTGACATTAACAAACCGCAGTCCCTTTCCCTTGATAATACCCTTATTACCGACCCCAATAATCGTCTTATCGGAAGCAACGTTAATCCCACTCGTTCCAGCCTTGCTGTACGTAACATCAACCTTGGGATTGTCACCGCACCAATTCCCAGCTGCGTTGATAGCCAATTGACATCCCGCACCAGTCTTCCACGGCGCACATCCCTTCTCTTTGACAGTACCCTCTGAACCAATAAAGTCGTACGTTCGGTCAAGCACAATAACACGGGGCGTCTTGTCGGTGAGGTAAGTCACCAGCTCTTGAATGTTTTTGGGGGTAACTGCTGCAGCGGAACCACCGCCGGTGACACCCTGGGCGAAACCTTGAGCTGAACCGGAGACTTTTTGGGCGGTCGTGGAAGTGAGTAGCGCTGTGAGAGCGCTGAGGTAGAGGGTGAACTTCATGATGGCGATAGTCGATGAAGCCAAGAGATGGACTGGAGAGACGATCTCGTTGTATGTGACATTATCATCTGAATTATAGTCTTAAAGTAAAGGGATACGCGGTTTCGTCGGATTATTCTTCGGAGAAACTGCCCTATGCGAAGTTATCTAGCTCCTTGTTTCAGTTAAGTCTAAAGCACGGTTGCAGTGGAGAATATTATTTCCGTCACTGACAGGCGCCAGTGTAGCCTCATACAACCCTTAATTTCGTTAGCGTTGTTACAACTATCGTATAAATGCCAGTGAGATTCATTGTTACTAATGTGTAGGGCGACCAGGTCATTGGAACATATACAGATCCGATCATCCCATCTCGTATGAGACGGAGTTAAGGTTGATGCGGTGTATTTGAAACAATAGCGTTTCCCAGATCGGCCCTCGGCTCCGTTCTGGTTAGACATCGGATGAGAAACGGGTTGATGAAACAGAACATCCCGTACATCCGGTGAGCCTTATCGGAATGGGATTGGTAGCTTAAAATCATGGTCACTGACCTTCAGGCAGCTGATATTGGTCCAAACGAGACTCTATTGCATATGCGCGCAAATGATTACCCTGTTCTCATGAAGCTGGTCAGGTCAACATTCGCTCCGATCACACAAATGCATAGTATTCAGATCTCGTCATCGATAGTTATTTAATCCTTCCAACAAATTGTCTCTCATTCATCGTAGCGCAATTTTCGCAAACAGCTCAGCCGTCTCCTTGGGGATACTCACAAACGGGAAATGTCCTGATGACAGCTTCTCTACCTTATCGAAACCTCCAGCTTGAATGAGCATCTCCTGTAACTCTAGAGGAACAGTTTGATCCTTTTCACACAAAACATATGTCTTTGGAATCGTGACGTCAGAGTTAATAAAGTCGGATACGTCGCTGAGGCTTTTCTGGCTTTGACTTCCCAAGACCAATTTCCAAGCTTCATCTTGTTTCTCTGGGGAAATGTCACTGAAGAAGAGAGGTTTTGCGGCCTCCGTCATGTGGAAGACCCCATCCTGGACTTGTTAGCATCTATGGAGTTAGATTAAGGGTAGGTGATCGACATACCTCGTGCTCAAAATAAGGCATTGGCGGCGCTGGCTCCGTGTCGCCTCTAGCGTTCTTCCCTCTCTGAGTATATGCGAAACCAGCGACAGCGGCATATCCTTTGATACCACCAGAAAGTCCCTTGTCTTTGCGTTCTGCAACAGTGTGCCCTTGGATGGCGAGTAAGCCGGGAAGACTTCCATAGCTATGTCCAAAGATCACAACCTCGGACCCTTTTTCGAGCTGTGAAGCTAGACGGTCGTGAATCTCCTTGACGTCATCGAGAAGACCTTTCTTCGCCAAGTCTTGGAGCTCAGGGCTTGCAGGATCTTTGGAAGTGAGGGTTTTAGTGACGGTTAATCTGGGGATGACGACGGTGAACCCGTCTTGCTCTAGAAGATCTGCAACGGGCTGGTACACTTCGGGACTGCAGAAGCCCCCTGGAACGAGGACTATGACGGGCTTGCTCTCTGCCATTTTGTAAATCTAGTAAGATGAATATGGGATAACAGGAGGTTTCAAATGCTTGAGTTTTGCGTAAGCGCTTGGTGACGGCTTTATATAGTCGCGTAAGCAATAAACGGAGCTCCGCTTCACGGAATTCCGCTGGTAAGCTGATGTTTACCAGATCTAGTATAGCTCAGGAAAGGTAAGCAGCTGGCACCTTTACCAAGACAGTCTTCAAGATATCATTACTGGTCTTACTCATATGATAAGATCTCGGAGTCTGATTGGCTGCCATGGGTCTCCTAGTCAAATATGTTTGTAGTTAACTGGACCTTCTAGCTAACAAGGAATTATGGCGGTACAACGTGTAGCAGCATTTCCGTAATTAAAGGATCAATCTCTGTTTTCGTTTCCTCATGCTTGCATCCAAGTTGCTTTATTCGTAGAAGGGGAAGTCATAATGTGAGCTCCGACTCGATGCACTGATGGAAACTCGAATAGATTTCATTACTGAAATGTGAATTGTGTGTTGATTGAAGAAGTAGGACTGACTGGACAGACAAGATGTAAATTTTAGGTCACGGGATCGGATGACTGATGGATCTGACTATTAACATTCAATACCTCTTCTCCCTTTCTCTGATCTGCAGCTTGAATCAGGCTGTCAACGTGACTCTCTCATTGGCAGTTCACCAAATGCACTGGGTGGCGTAAGTATTTCTCTTATCGTGTTAGCATGCAGGCGCTCACTAGTTGCATTACCGGTGTGATATCTCTATGCGTGGCGTCGGTGGGACATGAAGCCCCAGGAATAGCATAACAAGGATAACGGCTCAAGAGAAAGGAGGCAGCATATTTAGGTTGAACCAATGTTTGTTTTCGGCTGATGTATCTCATTTCCTTCCTTCAATTTACTATCGACAGCGCTCCACGACTTCAAAATGATACGTCTAGGGTGACTTTCATGGGCTTTTGCTTATTTGCCGGGCCTGATTGTTTCAACCCCCTCCACTTACGTCGAGCAAAGCATTCAAGATCTCAATATTACAAGCCCCGAAGACGTCAAACACTTTGTACAGGAGTGGACTAGACCAGGCGCGATCAAGCGACTTGAGTTTGCTCCATTGGCATCCCAACTTCCGACTTGGGATCTTCCTCTTGGTCGTCGCCAAGATCAACTCGTAAAATGCTTCGGAAACGACAACGGATGCGCAGAAGCTACTCCTCAGTGCTGCGGTACCCAAGCCAATGGATGGTGCTGTGCTGACAACAGGTCTCGTTGCCGGGCAGACCCTGGAGGTAACTGCTGCCTTGAGGGACAGAGTTGTTGCGGAACTTCAAAAGATTCGGGTTGGGGGGCCTGTTGCGATGCTGATGCGACATGCTGCAATCCTTCAGTTGGGAAGCAATTTGTGAGTTGTGGTAAAATTATCTCGACCATTACTAATCCTGTCAGTGCTGCGATGAAGACCAGAAGTGCGACAATGATGCCCAAACGTGCATCAACCCTACGTGAGGCGGCCTTTTTACATTCACTTGATGCTCAACTAACAATGTCCAGAGCAACTGTAACCGAGACAACGACTTCATGGGCGACTGAAACCGACACCGAGACCGTTACGACAGATGGCACAACGACCGTGAAGACCGTGTCGACCATAGAGACCACCGTATCTGTGACGGTATCGCGAGGCCCTACAGGTGACGAACCTACCGGGAAGAATACGGCTACAGACTCGGACAGAAAACACAAGCGATTCGTCCCCGCAGCGCCTCATAAGCACCTCGACCGCGACGCTCCCGTAACCATGACAATAACGCCGATCGTCCTCCGCCCAGCTGCAAGCCTCAATGCGCTTGCTGACGGTCTTGCCCGACGAGGAATTCCCATCCACAGACGAGCTACAGACACGGAAACAGTCTACGAGACGAAAAAGGCGACGACAACAATTACCGACACAGAAACAAAGACAGAATGGACAACAAAGTACTCAACCTCGACCACAACACATAAACAGACCGTCACGGTTTTTGTCCAAGGTCAATCCACCGTCACAGTAGGGCCTACGGGCACAGCAGCAAGTTCTTCAGAATCAGGCGCTGGCGATGGTGGTTACCCCAAAGGCACTATTATTGGCGCAGCCGTTGGTGGCGGCCTAGGCTTGATATTAATTGCCATGCTTGCTGTTTTCCTGCGGAAGCAACGGCGGAAGTCTGCAAATCAGACACAGCAGCCAAGTCAATTTTATGTAGCCAACAGCGAAGCCCCTGCAACGGCACAGAAGCCACCTCCTTTCATGGCCACCACCCCAAACCTTATGCCGGCTGGGGCACGCGACACTTGGGCATCGAGTCCCAGCCGAAGCGAGTATTCCCAGCCGCCTGCATATCCGTCTCTCATGCCTGAGTTGTCAAACACTCAGTTTGCTTATGAGATGCATACGTCGCCGCAACGGTCGCCGCAGGAGCTGTACCATCCCCAGTACATGAGTGGCTTGGGATTGTCTGAGATGAGGGATCAGCGGAGGGGTTAGTGGTATGCAGAGCGAGGTGGCAAGGTTGTAATGCAGTACAACTTGGGTGATAAGCGTGAGGCTGAAAGGTTTTGGTATGATTGGTGCTATGGTGAAGGATTCGATGCGGGGTGATAAGACAAGGATCTGGATGAGAGCCTGATTTGGGAAGCCCTTCTTGCTATGTGCTGATGTTAGAATATCTCAAAGATTTGCATATTTCCAACCATTTCCGAGGTCTCAAAAGTGAGCGAGTAATCGCCGGATCATTAATGGATCTATTGCCGTACTGTAGAATGGCCATCAGAGATTAGGTATCCTATTAACAGCGCCAATATTACTTGGTGTCGCTCTGTTCATCAATTTGTGCCTTTCTTGTGCGCAGGCGCATGGGTTCAGTTTGTTTCCGCAGGCTCTCATTTCCCCACCCCAACAAGGTAGTGGAGGTGACTGCAGCTAACCTCTCTTGTTAATTGGTTGATCACGTTTATCTGACTCGCATTCACTCAGGCCACCATTTTTGAACACATTCGCATCACGAAAGCTCAAACTTCATTATGGATGCTAGGCAGGACGCTGATAATCTGGCCTGGGACCAGAGCGATGAGCGCTGGGAAAAGGCTCTGAAACACGTTCGAGCATCCGCCACGTGTCGTAAAGTTGAAGCATTTGCCAGCCGAACTTTTGGGAAACCAGCAACTCTAGTCACTCCATTGATTATTGGCGGCTTCAACGTCGTCTACCCCTACAAAATCGAAGGCATGGCATCTCAGGTTCTTGTTCGGTTGCCTTGTCCTGACCAGGCGATGTTCCCGGAAGAAAAGACGATGGTAGAGGTAGCCACAGCAGCCTGCATCAAACACCAGACTCAAGTCCTCATCCCAATATAGGCGTACAATAAGCGAGTATCAGTAATGCGTATGGCCTTAGCTGTTTCATATCAGCCATAAAGGCATCCGAGAAATGATGCGGCCATAGGACTACATTCCCCAGTTCCACGTTAATACTGCCATCGCAACGTTCATAGCCGTCACGCGCAAGCAACAAAGGGCATCTTCGGCTTCTGCAGTGTGCGTCATATCCACCTGGCTATTTAGAAAGTCCTTAAAATGGTCAATCGCTTCGAAGATGTCGGCAGGGAGCAGTGAACCCTAAAGTGAAGGCGTTCTAAGCATAAACTAACATTAGTACTGGATATACCGATAGGCATCAGGAGGGCAACCGACGGGATTTTAAGCGGATCATCATCTCCAGTAAGCCATAAGGATCTCACAAGTGGGAATAGATCCGACTTAAGCGCTCGGTCGTAATGCGACTTAGTGGTCTCACGCAACCCCCGGCAGACAAGAAACAATTCCAGTGTG
The DNA here is from genome assembly GCA_013186925.1 of Fusarium succisae. Taxonomy (NCBI): domain Eukaryota; kingdom Fungi; phylum Ascomycota; class Sordariomycetes; order Hypocreales; family Nectriaceae; genus Fusarium; species Fusarium succisae. The sequence goes on along the minus strand of JAAOAW010000448.1, from coordinate 136,735 downwards.
GCCTGTATAGGATTCTCTATAACATGCCTCGGCAAGCGCGTAACAGGCACGGAGCACATATACACGATAAGAATCAACGAGAAACAGAATACTGGCTTACAGTTATCATCTATAACTGCCAACAAGTCTTTCCTAAAGTCAGCTTGTCCACGCGTATAATAATACGCAGCAAGCGTCAAGTAGTTATCAGCCTTGTTATATAGTAAGTAAGCCTTATGCAGGGCAGATATTGCCATTATGCCATGCATAACGTACGGATAACTGTAAGCTTGTTAAGGAATAGCAGTCTTCCAAACGCTGCACAAGTCATCTTGAAGCCCCATGGTTAAGTATGTGGCAGTAAGAAAATGGTGTATAAGCTCAAAGTCGTGGCGTCGCAAATCCAATAGCGCGGTGTCGGTGGGTTGCTCTGATATCGGTAGCGGACTGGCGTAGACTGCATGGAGAAATGCATCAACATGGTCTCGGGGAGTGTGCTTGTCGCGGCTATCGAGACTCGAAGCCAGTTTACTATTATCAAGGCTGCTTCCAGATTGCGAAGTATTTGCATTGGCTATTGGGCCATGCAATCCTAGTCTTTTCCTGGGTTGTCCACAAGTTGGGCAAGCCGATGAATCCGGGTATGAGAAGCTACACAGAGTATCATAGCGTGTGCAGTTGAAAAAAGAGGGGCGCTTTTCGTCGCACTGCAGGAAGTGTCAGTATTGGAGACGAAACAAAAGGTAAATGTAGATATGGTATTTCGGCAACCTTTACTTTCCGGCGTTTACATTGCTGACACCCGGCTCGGGATTTTGTATGCGCCCGCCGTGTCGCCATATCCGCAAGTTACGAGAATAGCGACAATTGAGTATCTTTGGTTGGGGCAAAGAACGGCACGGTTCTAAATTGGAGAGATCAAGAATAATGAATCCGAGAAGAGCGAAACTTTAGCTGTAGCCACACGCGCTAAGTGCTATTCCCAGGCTTACGTAAATGGGTCTAATGTCAGATAATAATACAGCAAATACGTAAATAGCGAGCCGACACTTCCGAAGCACGGTGGGGCTACGAGTTATACTCGCTTTAGGTACAAGACTTCGCCAAGTAAGCAATGTGCTACGTACTGCTTTGGGAATCCAGATGGTATATATTGGGCGTTTTTTTTGGACGTTGATGTTTTCTTTTTACAGATATGTGGTTAATGACTTTCTTCTCTCCTTTCTTCTCCTCTTCTTCCTATCTCTTTTCGTCGCCCAAGTTTATCTTGGAATACGCAGAAAGACATGGTCCTACACCGCAGCTCTCGCTACCGGCACTCTGTTCGAAGCGCTTGGATAGATTGGCCGCTTGATGCTGCATCAAAATCCATGGTCCTCGGGTGGCTTCATCATACAAATGCTTTTCCTCATCGTTAGACCATGTTTTATTGCAGCCGCCATTTATCTTACCCTGAAGCACTTTATAATCTATTGTGGTCCACAGTATTCTCCCCTCAAACCCAATCTCTACCCATGGATATTCGTGGGCTGCGATGCCAGGTCGATTGTCATTCAAGCTGTCGGTGGCGGTGTGGCGTCCGCTGGAACAGGTAGTGGAAAGGATAGTGTTGCTGAACTCGGCAATCATATTATGGTCGCTGGCATTGTCTTCCAGGTTGTCACGATAGGACTTTGTGGTTGTCTAATTGCTTTCTATATCTTTCGATATCAGAGACGCCACGTTTGGGGGAAGCAGGGAACAAGCCAGTACGAAGCAAGCAAGGCCAACGGCACGGTATCACGTCAAAAACTGAAGACCTTCGCCATAGTTCTCACTATTGCCTACTTCCTCGTCCTTATCCGTTACATTTACAGAATACCGGAGTTGGCTGGTGGACGGGGAAATCACCTCATGCGCATCGAGAAAGAGTTCCTCGTTCTTGATGGAATGTAAGTATGGCACTCTCCCCCTACCCATCCTTTGAACTGATCAGATTCCAAGAGCCACTGGCCGGTCCCAGGCTGAATTCGGTCCAAATGATCCTCTTGATCAGACGTGAAGTTCATTGGTGTGATCCAATCGAGAATTTTGCGTCGTTGATCTGCCGCCTGAGCATTGTGAACATTGTTTAGGCTATGTAGAACGGTATTTTGAGTGGTTTGAAGTGCTTTGCTTAATTCTTCTAGTTGATCCCTTTTTTTATCCGAATCTTGCTTGAGATTTTGCATCAACTCAGTCAAACCATTGTGATTTTCTTCGGCTCTCTTTATGAAGGCCTTCAGTAGATTTCTGGGTCTCACACGTCAGCTAATGGTTGTCCTGCGATAAGAGTGGTAGGCTTACCGGCTATCACTCTCCAAAAGCAGCTGTAGAAGGCCTTTTTCGCGTTGTACCGCGGTAATCAAATTGCTGACGTCCTTCTCGTCGAAAGGCCAAATCAAGGGCGACAAGACTTTAGTCAGACCCTTTTTCGGTTCCAACTTTACCTTAATCGACTCAAATAAAGCCTCCAACCGCTTGAAAGGACTGTAAGGTCCCTCAAGGAGGTAAATACGTGATGTTCGATCTGCATCTGCTCGCTCATTCTCAAGACTATCTTTCACCTGAAGGAGGATACCCTCGAAGCCACGGATTTCTTTGTGGAGCCGCCTTTGTTGTATTGCGGCTCCTTTCGCGCTAAGTAAAAAGTGTGTCGCCAGAGATGATAATGTCTAAGTTGTTAGGTAGATGTGTTATTTACAGTTGAGGCTCGTGGCTAAGAGCTTAAATCAGCAGACAGAACTTAGTCGCCAGAGATGAGAGCTGTAGAATGGCGATGATGGACGCGGTCGCACCCAAGGCGTCCATTACGCGGTATTTGAAGTGGAGAATTATGGCCGAGAGCTTCAATCAGCAGTGAGAACTTAGCGTAGAGTTGATAACAGGAGGCTTGTAGGCGTAAAACTCGAGGCCGCGAGGTTCTGATTGTGTTTCAGCAGGAAATTGATGACTCCAGCTTAGTGGGCGCCTTATTATACTTTTTTGTACTCAGTAGGCTGTGGGCAGACTGTGCCGACAAGGCATACTGCACGACGACCCATGAAAAGGCGTAGAATGCCTCTCGGGTTAAAGTGCTTTTCTTCCGAGCCCTCCTTTAGTAAGCTAGGTCGGTGTGGCTCAATAAGGCTTTCTATAGGTCCGTAGGTAGCCAGCTCTGGTAAATGGGTGGGATTTTGTGTTTCTTATGAAATATTTGAGCGGGGCTACTGCAGCACTCCAAATCGGGTTCATGTAGGACTTGTGACTTTTGTCGTATGATCTGGCCTGGTACCTTGGAATAGAAAAAGCAACTAGCCAGTTATTGTGGTTAGTGAGGATGAATAAAAAGGCAAAGCAATAGGTGGATTGTGCGTCAGACGTGATCATCAGATAGGCTGAAAAGCTAATCTTAGGTAATTGTGTTGGGCAGCCGGTATACTGCCTGAACTGGTTTGATAAGAGTGTTATTTTGAGTTAATAGACCCCCCGCCACTGCTGATGCTCACTGTGATAAGGTTGTCGGAGGAATGCCCGAATGGCTCGTATGTCAATCAGGCTGACCTAGCACATTGACAGGCTTAACAGTACAACTGCCAGAACTACTAAAATTAGTTTATGTGGGAGTGCAGCTTTTGGATGCTGTGGTTAGCTCCGCTGATTTGTTGGAGCAATTATACAGTCTCAAGATGGGAGATAACACCAATATCCGTGCGGCTGTCAGTGGCAGTGACAAGCAGCTGCAAGTTTCGTTCCATTATCATGCTTCGCCAGTCAGAAGGCCCCGAGTATTGTAGGAAACGTGCGGGAAAAAGGCAGCACCTACACCTCGCACATGCGTGCGCTGACACAGCACAACACTGCCGGCAGGAGCCTTTCGTTCTGCCGCTGCAAAAAGAAAGTTGACACTGACAAAACCTTTGCTCCTACACTTCTCCCCTCAACGCTGTGACCCTTCTTCAATCACTTTATCTATTCTACTGGCGCGAGTGGCCAGCCTTGCCGATTCACTCAACATTGGATCACTTCTCGAGCTTCGTCATGGAGAAGAAAGAGCGCATTCTCCTGCCAACCAGTGTCAAGCCTATAGCATACGATATCAGGCTCGATCCTGATTTCGGCAGTGAGAAATTCGAAGGCCGCGTCGAAATCACGTGAGGCGCTCCAGAAAACAGAGGCGCGTTGGGTGTTTACCAAGTGCTAACAAACCCTTACTCACAGCTGCACCGTAATTGAGACCTGTTCATATCTTGAACTCCATTGCAAGTCAATCAAGATAAACGCCGCAAGCGTCAAGTTCAAGGATGATTTGTGGGACGTGATGGATACAATCGCGTAAGTCTGAATGTGAAACACTACCGCAACCGACATTCATTAACATGCTGCCATGGTAAAGCTACGACGAGGCACGTGAGACTTTGAAGATTCGACTGCGCCAAGACATTGACCGACAGGATCACAGCGAACTTGCGATCGTCTTTTCTTATACTGGCAAGTTTCGCAGCGATTTGACTGGGCTCTACCAGGCGAGCTATGAGACAGATGATGGTGTGAAGCACCGCATTGCGGTCACTGCCATGGAGCCGACATATGCAAGAGAGGTAAGAATATGTAGACCTTGGATACATTGTTTTGGAACCAAGATTGACTTCTCATAGGTCTTCGCCTGTTTTGATGAACCCAGCATGAAAGCCGAGTTCACCCTCTCCATCGTGGTGGATGAGTCCTTTGTCGCCGTCTCGAATATGCCAGTGGAAAGGTCTATAGCCTTGGATCATTCATCTCGGAAGATTGTGACCTTTCAGAAGAGCATTTCCATGTCAACATACGTGAGTGACAATCTCACAAAACGCCAAACGCGTCGACTAACGGTCAAAGCATCTCGGTCTAGTAGTGGGACCCATGGCCGAGGTAAAATGCACAAGCAGCAGGATCCCCATATCTGTCTTTTGTCCTCTCGGCACTGAAGAAGAAGCTACCTTCGCAGTGGACCTTGCAGCCAAAGGCCTGGAGTTCTTCGAAGACTGCTTCGAGCTGCCGTACCTGCTCCCAAAACTCGATTTGATCGGGGTTCCCGAATTTTCCACGGGCGCGATGGAGAATTGGGGAGTTATCGTATTCAGGACTACGAATCTCTTGCTCGATCCGGAAGACTCGGCTCTGGATACCAAGCAGAGGATCGCAGATACTATCCTCCATGAGATCTCTCACATGTGGTTCGATAACCTGGTTACCATGAGATACTGTGATGGGCTGTGGCTCAAAGAAGGTTTTGCTACGTTGATGTCCTGGTACACCGCGGACAAGATGTTTCCTAGCTGGCACGTCTGGGACTCCTACGTTGCCAATACCCTTCAGAAAGCCCTGAGTCTTGACTCTCTTGCCAGTAGCCATCCAGTCGAGCTCTTCATCTCAGACCCGACCGACGCGAAGCAAATCTACGACGAGATCTCTTATCAAAAGGGCTCATGCATCCTCAGGATGGTTCTCAACAGCCTGGGCGACACCAAATTCTTCAACGGCTTGAAGTTGTATCTTCGACGTCACCAGTTCCAGTGCAACGAGTCGGATGAACTCTGGAAGGCCTGGGAGGAGGTCACCGGGGAATCAATTGCCGCTTCTTCCGCACCTCGTACTCACACGAACTACTCACCCGTCTCCTCGACGAGGCATCAAAAGGCAATCTCAGCCTGCGTGACTGCATCGGACTATCGTGCGACCTCAAAGCATTGGTTGCCGCAAGAGTGAACAAGACAAGCGAACTGCTCGATCTCAACGTCAAGTTCGCTGAGTTAGACTCGTTTTATGTATGGGAGATGATTGACCGCAACCTGAGATCCATCCAGTCTGTGTACAAGTTTCACGGGCAAGAGCTGAGTGAGGCCATTCGGAAACTGGCGAGCGATGTCATCGGCCCCAAGGCAGAGAAGCTTGGGTGGACCATCTCGAAGGATGATGACGAGAATCTCATCACGTTCAAAACATCAATGTTCAGCGGCGCGGGCCTCGCAGGATACCCTAGGTAAGATCAATGTGCCTCTGGTCTTATAGACGACTGACAGTTTCCGTGCAGCGTCGTGTCAGCCGCAAAGGACCTCTTTGCGAAACGCGTGAGCGGAGACGAGAACGCAATCCCTGGATCCCTACGATAGGAGGTCTTTGGAATCGTCGCAGCCCACGGCGGCCTCGAAGAACTCGAGCATCTCGTCGAGCTCTGGAAGAATTCATCCAACGAGGACGAACAGTATCTTGCCTTGGAGTGTCTCAGACGAGCACCCAATGAAGAGCTCATGAAGTGGGTTCTCAGCCACCTACTGACCGACACTGTCAAGAACCACGACGTAAGTTGAGACGAATCTACACAGCGAGATGTGAGACTAATTGGGGACCAGATGTTCTACCTCACTTGGTTGGCCGGCGGTACGGCTCATGGGGCAATTGAGCTTTGGGAGTGGACTAAGCGGAATTGGGAGAGGGTTGAGAAGGAGGTCCCGGTAGATATCGCGTCTTTGTTCCTTGGGACTGCTCTCGAGGGGCTGCATACCAAGGAGCAGATCGAGGATGTGAGAGCATTCTTTGCCGGGCATGATACGAAGGGCTATCAGATGGTGCTCGACCAGAATTTGGAGGGTATGGAGAATCGGGGATCGTGGGCTGAGCGTGACATCTCCGATGTTCGTTCGTGGTTAGAAGGTCATGGATATCTGTAAGATGAAGCCAGCTGATGTCGTGAACGAGGGCCGACGAATGGCTGTCAAGTTGCTAATCGTCCATGCTTTCATATCATAGCTTGTGGTTTCCTCGTTCCTTTATGAGTTTGTTTATGAGTTAAACAGATGCGGTAGGCACAGAGCAATCAGGTCTTTTGCATGGGAAGCGGATACGTGAGCACAAGAATGGCCATTTGACCAAGTTTTCTTTTTGTTCTGTGTGTTACAAACAAGAAGGTAGTGTAACACGAAGGTGGAGCTGTCAAATTCACTTCGCCGTGAACCGACCACGTTTGGATGCTACTGCACTTCTTAGGGGAGTCTTTAGTGAATGTCAGTAACTTTCGACACTGAGAGAGGACGGACCGTGCCGTTTTGTACCAATCATTTTATGAAACAGGTGGCAATTTCATGAATTAACTCGGTGTTTGGGGGGGATTTGAGCTTGGGCCGCCAAGCACTGCTAGGCACTGCAAGCAACCGACAAACATACAGCGCGTTTATCACAAAGAAATCAGAAGAGAAGGTTGCAGCGTTATTATGACATCATTCACCGCCGTGCGGTCTGCTTCCTTCTTTTCTTCTCCTCCAAAATGTCAACAAGAACTTCCCATCTTCGCATCCTCACACCTCATCACCAAGCCTCATCAATCGAACCCAAGGCTCGCGACAATGCCGCCTCAGCCTCATTCCGTTCTGATGCACTTATTGCAGTCGGGTGAATACAGCGACTTCATTCTCCGCTGCAAGGACCGCGAGTTCAAACTTCACCAAATGATTGTGTGCCCCCAGTCGCCCGTCATCTCCGCTGCGCTCAACGGCGGCTTTGAGGTGGGTGCAAAAGCCCACCACCGCAAGCTCCTACTCACTCTTTAAGCAGGAATCAACTTCAAAAATCATTACTGTTAACGAGTTCGATGTCCGTACCGTGCAGTATATGGTTGGCTTCCTCTACAGCGCCGACTACCGACTCGCTCCCGAGCCCGCAAGAAATCCCGCCCAGCAGGAACAGGGCGAGAAGAAGGAGGAGGGCGAGATCGTTAGCGACGATGAGAAAAAGAACCAAGATCTTCAGACGTGGCAGCAGATCGCAGACCAGACTGTCTACCATATCGTATCCCACCTTCGTGTCAATGCCATCGCCGACTACTACGGCATTGAGAAGTTGGCAAAGCTCTCAACCCGCAAGATCGAACTCATTCTGAAGAAGGAGGTAGACTCCTCCGTCATTCCTCGAGCCATCGCCGAAATGTCTACCGCCAACAGAGATTCCGAGATCCGCTCTGTCATCGCGTCGGCTACCGCCCGGTATATTGAAGATCTCGCCTCATCGCAAGCTCTTCGAACCATCGACCTTGAACACCAACTCACGATCGAGATCCTTGAAGCCTGCGGCAAACGGATCCAAAAGGTCATAGAGGACTTGAGCGCTGCCCACAAGTTGCAGAACCAGCAGAAGGACGTTATACACAAACTAGAAGAAGACCGGGATTTCACTGCCACAAAAATCAAAGTCATCTTCGAGCAATTGAAGAGCACTTCTAAATGTCGCAATTGCAAGAAGGACTTTGGGTGCTACATCGCTGAGAACCCCTCTCCCTTTGGTCAGGGATCTGTTTACATGCTTCGATGCGAAGGCTGTCAGTGTCGCCATACATGATGTGAGTTTGAATACGTGTCTGTCCCGTTACGCAATTTGACACAGTTCGCTAACACAATGAAACAGCTCCTCCGTATGTCGGGGCAGTGCAAGGCGATGATGAAACTCTCAAGGTGTTCCAGAGAGGCGATGATAAAGTCCAGGAATTGGTATGCGATGCCGTGGCCTGGATCGCAGGGTGCAAGCCTGTAGTTAGATGAATGGCAAGATCTTTTCTCGATGATAGATTATTCTCTACGTCGTGAAGTAAATGTTCACTCCTAATCACTTGTTTACTAATTGGCAGGCTTGATGCGCTATCCAAGTCAAGAGTTACCGTGTAAATGCTCCTAATCTAAGCTTTAGATAATCTTGAAAAATAAGTCTAATTTACAATAACATTGTAGAATTTTATCTACGCCTTAGGATTTTCATTTAAGCTTATTGCTGTATAAATATAATAATTATATAACTCCCTCTTTATACGCATTCAGCCAGGAATCTACGTAGGGTTCGTCCTTGTCTGTTGGTTGGTAAATTCGATCCCTATAAAGTATAAACTGGGCTCCAGTGTAACGAATGGCAGATGTGATGAAGTTGAGTTCTCCTAGACTGAAGGATGACTTCATATTCCACGTATATGGCAGCGTATTACAAAGAGGCCCATGGTATACCAAACTACAGGACACTCCATTGAACTGTTAACACGAATTGAACATAGCCCCAACTCCCGATGATCCCCATGGAAACATGTCCTTCCTGTAGTTTGGCTTTCCGCTACCCATTAGAGGTAGACACATTCATCTACTCCGACCGAGTTACTGCAGAACTGTCAAAGGTTTTATCAGCCTTTCCACTGCTCTCGCAGTCAATGCCCCAGGGTCCGCCAACGCTTCCTTGAGTTCCTCTCTCTCTCTCACACAATCTCTGGAATAGAACACTTGGCAAACACGGTTCTGTATCCAGACGCATAAGATAGTAAACGAACACTACAATTACATTCCCAGCCTCTATTTCAATCCAACTAAACAGTGGGCCGAGTCTCCCAAACGCGGTCAGTCCCGCAGATGCAAGGAGCAGCGTGTCTTAAAAGATCTGATGCCGTAAGAGACAGGCGGTAGCGTCCCATGACGGCGTAGTTTAATAACTGCTATGGGAGGTCTTGGAGGGTGCCAAAACGGAATGAGAAGGCTGTCAGAGAAATCCACTTGAATAATGGCCGTTGGCCGCTGGGATCATCCTTTAAGAAAACGAATGTCTTGGCGGCATGAAGGGGAAGAGGGCCGTTATCCTGTTCGTAAGCGCAACAGTTCCCATCTACCACAATGAACAATGTCTATACCAGAGAAGAAGGCAGTTGAACATAAAGTTATATGCCCTCATCTCTTCCCAAACTATATAGCAGGCAAAGGATTAACCTGTTCTAAAGGATATCTTTCTGTAAGAAGACTGTCCTGCAAGGCCAAATTTTCCCATTCGCGTCCGGATATTGGTACACGTTCTCGGCTACACCAATCAATCTATAACCCCGCCTTTCATACCAAGCCTGAGTTGGAATCTGCATTAATAATTAGCATTTCTCATAAATGGTTCCTCAAGACAAGGAGCTTACCTTGAAAGCTCCTCCATAGTTGGCAACTGCAAACTCCTCATCTGCCTGGTCTTCGTGGTGCACAGTGTCCAACAGGAGATGCCTAGCGTTGAGGGGCTCCTCGATGGCCATGCGTTCGGCGATGTTCATAGCAGCTCCGCCGATACCTAGGCCTTGAAGTGTGTAAGATACATATAGACTCTTGACCCAATATGCACCGGATTTGGGAATATTCAGGTCGACTCTTTCTGCATAATCTGAGATATGGGTGTCGAGAGCGACGTGCCCAACAGGAAGGAATTTTGCGTCGGTGGGAACTCGCGGTTTTCCGAGTAGCGTCTCGCTTGAGTCGAGGAGTTCTTCTGTCTCCTACAAATCATGAGTTGAAAGTTCGGATTGACTTCTCCTACCGGAACTACCTTGGGATAAGCCTCAATATGCATGTGGAGGTATTTCTCGCGCTGTGGTTCGTCCTGTGGAAAGATCTGAAAGAGATTTAGAACGACGATACATTAGAGTGGAGTAATATAGGACTAACAATCCAGTAAACGCATTTCGTCCCGTTGATATGTCCATCTTTCCATACAGTCGGTACAAGCGACGCTTGCCAGCCACAGGCTATGCGCTGCTCAGCCATGCGCCTCACATGCTCAGGCGAGTTTGGATCCCATGGAATAAGAGTGACGGCCGGCTTTGCCATTTCGAGACTGATGGCTTTATTGTGAAGACAAGAGCTTAATAATGCGGATCCTTTGGCTTCTAGTATCTCAAGGCCTCAACCCGTTCAAAAGAGTTACAGCTGTTGATTGAAATATAAGAAACGAGCTTTACTTTACATCCAATGGTAGAATAATTCTTATACACAAGGCAAGAAATATGGCCCGGAAAGCTGTGCTATTTCAAGACTTGTGTTATTTAGGTATTTATTCCTTATTAGAGACACGTAAGCATAGTTAGCTTGGTAGTCTGCGTTGTATGGTGGCTGTTGTGACCATGTCCTCATGTCAATCGCGCCCTATTGTAAAGAATAGAGGGGCTGCGACCATGCTTATGCAGATAAGAACTGCCAACAGGAATCTCCAAATTATTCCGGTGGCTACGCTTGGGCTGTAGTTACCAAGAAAGAGGATCAATTAGTAAAAACAATCTGTCAATCATATCAACTCCTGCCAGATATGCTCAAACGTGAGGGAGACCCTCAAAAGCAGTGATTTCCCATAGCCAACCATTGGCGTCATCAACATCAGCACCAAGGTTCGTATGTCCATCCAGTAAACTGGCAACATTGAGTATTTCGTTCGGCGAAATACCCTGCTCTCCAAGAACAGGAATGCGGCCAATTTCTTCGTCTTGGAGCCGAGGCATGATATCTCGCTGTTCAATGAGGTGCAACATATCATGGAGACGCTCAAGTTCTTGGCGCCGAAATTGCGCAGGGAGACTTCCTCCAGCGATCAGAGCGTCAAGAATATTTCTGGTTAACTCAAAGGAAGACTCGCTGGCTGCATCTGGGAAGAGCTGGATAGCGGATATAAGTGCCAGGACGAATCCAGCCGAGAATGCGTGGTCGAGATCGAAGGGGAGAAAGAGCTCTTAAAAATGTTAGATTGTCTTCACTAACAGTATGATATATGTGCATATACCTAGTAGGTCCTGTGACTGGAGTGTAGTCAGAATGCGGAGTGATTTGTGAGCGGAGTCGTAACAGGTCCTGACCAATGCCTTGACAGGCTCGGCAATCTCACAGTTGGCATTGGTATCATGTCTGCTCATTTCCAGCTTGTCTCTTAGAATACAGATGAGAAGCGGCCTTGTAGCAAGGACGATGCACTGGTCTAGCTGTTAGTCGGAACCCATGCGGAGTAAAAGCTATACAACGTGACTTTCCTGGTGATAGCATAGGTTCAGGGTTGCAGAGACGCGCGATAGTGGGCTTTGGTTGTCCAGCTTCAGATCAGGCGCTGAGTTTAGCTCAACCCCGAGTGCAGCGAGTTCCCTCAAAACAGACATTGTGTTTTTCGGGAACGAGGCATCTAATTTCCCATCAATACCATAAATAGCTAATGAATCCGTCAGCTTCCGAGTCAACTATTGCGCGTTAAATAATACGGACTGTTGAGGACTTTGGTCTTGAGCCTTGATAGCTTGATGTGCATCTCAAGTGAGCTTGATCTTCGAGGGGTTATCTGATCTCCTGGGATTGGCACTGAAATATCACTATCCTGAATAGAGCTTGGAGCGCCCATTAAGGATGAGAATTTGCGATCGAGGATGTAGAGTGTCCACCATGCATTGCGATATCGCCTTACTTCAGGGTCGTCAGAGGATTCTCCGGCAATGTCACGGTGTAGACCTTGACTGAGTGCTATACGAAGACCCATTCCAAGCTACATAACACCAGTCAATACGGTCTGTGATCAGAGGGTGGAGGTAACTCACGTAGACGTAAGCGCTGTTGCGGTGATCAACAGATTGGAGATACAAGGCAAGCCCGCAGCATACTTCGATCGACAGAATTGGATCTATGTATAGTCCGTAGGTATCTGGGAATAGCTCCATGGCTTTCATGAAGTACTCACTCCCTGGTGAGCCAGCTTTTGACATACCACGGGTGAGAAGTCCCTTACCCAGAGCCATGATGAGAAAGTACTGGGCATACCACATCCTGTTTCCAGCGGTCACCGGCGGTGGGCCATCGCTGTATAGTGAATGAAGGTCTGGCATGAACTTGTGCTCGTCAAATAGGTGGTAAGTTTGGACGATGTGAAACTTGACCGTGTTGGTGAGATACAGGGCATAGTCCAGGGAAGGTAGGCCTTCTATATTGACAGCGAGATGGTTCTGCTTCATACTCGGTAGCTCAATGTTGAAAGCAACACCATCGTGATTTAGTGGGACTTCAGGGGATTCCTGACCGACATACTGGAACTGCATTAGCATTGAAGAGTGAACAGTTTGGATAAGGTACTTCTCTGATCATGCCCATCACATGATGGCTATATGCCCACGTAGAAGAGGGGCCAAGAAAGCCTTTGCAAAATTAGTCCTCGAAATTGGCTGGGATGTTGGTGTAACGTACGTTTCCTGCCTTGATGGTCTACGACAAACTTGGACGAGGGCGTCAATAGAGGATTAGTCATATGTGGTAGGCCATCATCGACAGTCGTTCTCGGGTCAGGCCCAGTAGCCAATGCATCTTCAGCGGGCTTGTCAGGCATTATTTCAGGTCAAACAGAGAAGATTCTCACTTGTACTGGTATCCGCAGAGGTTTTGTTCCTCTTCTGTTTCTGCGCCTCATCCCAATCCTCTGCTTTTCGTTTCAAAGCATTGAGCAAGCTAGAAATCAGTTTCAGCATAGTCACTTTTGCAAGATTAGGAACAGACACTTACTTCTCTGACACGACAACCTTGCGATCTTCCTGCTCAAACACACAGTCTGTTGAGCGACGCGTACAATTCGCGCAGGGACACGTTCCTGAGCAACGAACTTTCCGCTCTCGGCATTGAACACATCTTCGGAGGTTTAGTACGTTAGCGATTGAATCACTGCTGTTGGCTAGATATAATTGATCAATGAAGTGAGAGCTACTCACGCGACAGTCTTGTTGCGCTTCCCCGACGGTGGAGGTGTAGATTGCGTGTTCATTCCAACGTCTGTATTGTATATCGTTATTTCTTTGCTTAATCTCTATAGTTCATTATCTGCGGTATCAGGTGATTCGATATCATTTATATGTCATGTCTCGGATATGGTCGACGGAAGCAAAAGTCCATTTAGCAGATAAGTTAAAGCAGGCTCTTGTTAGTACGAATGCTAAAAACGGTCGGACTATTATATAGCCGGGCCCCGATGATATTGTGTCTTACCCTGTATCAGAGAAGTTGGTTTTATGTAATGGCTAATAGGTCGCTTGGCTATAATAATACAGGGAAAGAATGTTCACTTTAATAATACTGAGTACGCTTATGTCAATCTTCTTGCTGACTCTCTGTCCAAATTGTCTGCGGCATGCTAAAAGCGCAAGTACATGATTCAAAGGATAATCCTCCGTGATAATGCAAACAAGATTTCGGAAACCAGGCAATCGGTTTCGGAATTAGGACTAACCGATTATGAAATTTTCATATGCTCTGACGTCCTACATCATCTATGACGTGGTAGAGACTTAGACATTCCGCAAACAGGCGTTCTTAGTCTAGGGAGGCCTACCATGACAAATTCCCCACTTCATCTCGACAGTATATTTGAAAAAGAACTGACCGTCCTGTACACACACGATACTTCTCCCAATCGAACAACTTTGAGGCCTTTACCTAATTGCACTCTTCACTCTGTCTATCAACTGTTGTACCTGACGACTACAGGTTCGACTATCTGGACGGTCCAACATGGCTCCAGTTATCGGCACTCAACTAAACGAAGGAGTGATATATGAAGCGACAAAGGATATTTTCACAGGGCAACACGCTGAAATGAGAGATCGTGGGGCCGTCAGAGCGTTGATTAATCATCAGTCACGAACGGGGACCTTGATGCTGCGAGTAGTGAATAAACACGGATTCGACGCCGTATCTGAAGCAGTATTGAAGCTTCTTTCGGACAAGGTTTATAAGTCGAAAGTGATTGCTCGCCAACGCTTTCCAGATCTCTTTAAACCTTCGACGCCTCAGAGTGCTCCCAAAACGCAATTAGGAGGAGGGGTGACCACAACGGAGCAGGCTACGCTCAACGGCATTAAAGAAACAGAGCTGGATGATAGCCAGGATGTTCGAGAGCCACAAGAGCAGCCCACAGCAATAAATGGTATGTCTTGTCCATTGGCGGTTACTTATACTTATTGATAGTGGTCAGACGCTATCGATAGCCCCGCAAGTGACATTGGTGGCAGTTCATCGTTATTCTCAGTTCATCTGCCGTTTCCTACAGAGCATGTGCTTATGGAGAAGCTACAGAAAACCCTAGAACTCGCATGTTATCGGTACGGAATGAGAGAACTCCAAAGTACCATGCAAAAGCGCGACTGGGATTGTCCCGAGGCAGCAGAGCTTAATCAGTGGACAGAGCTTCTGGGACAAAAGGGAAACCTGGAACAGGAGGGGTTCAGCAAACCACTAAAGGAACTACTGCAATCAATTGCACAAATCAGACATACAGCTGTTCATCGTGTCCGTACTGATTCTTCGGGACTACAACGCTTTCTTGCAGATGCAGAAGACCTTGCCAGAGCTCTAGGAGACGACATATGCACAGAAGCTATCTCGGAACTCCGCTTGGATACTCAGTCAACAATTACAGAGCTCAGGGAAAACAAACAATGTCTAAAGATGCAGCTGGACGAGGCTCAAGAAGAGATATTAAAGCGGCGTACCGAACTTGATCAGCAAGAGCAGGAGAATTTGCGCCACATGGAAAGCGAGGATAAAAGGTACTGTGCTCTGGCGGGCGAAAAGCTACAAAAAGCTCTTAATCTCATCGGAAGCCTTGCGATAGCACCGGAGACCGGGGATGCGGTCCTGAATGGCGACAGAGGCGTTGTTTCTAATGACAGTCACTTGGGTCACGAAGAGCATTTCGAAGACTGCGTTGAGTCGCTACATAGTCATAATTGTCAAGTAGAATATTAAGAGCTCTATAACGTATATCTGAAACCTTCTCGGCCCTCACATAGGTACTTCCCTTGATCAGCCTGTCTGTTATTATGACGGAGTATAAGCATCGTTAACGCGGCGACTACAACGGCAGCCACGTTAATAGCCATAACAGCTACGAGTCCAGGAATGTAGTTTGGTGCATCTTGTTGACCTGGACTGCTGTTAGCTGTGATATGTCATGCGAAGAGTCGCCAACTTACGGAACACCATGCTGGAATAAATCCCACCAACACCACTCATACTGATGAGGAAGCCAGTGGATACAGCACGTCGAGCATCACCCACAATATTGTTGGCCTGCCATGCAAGGGTCGTCACCACCAGACCGTTAGCACCAGCGACACCGAGAAATGTGCCGACGTAGCGAGGTGTTGGCGAATCGAGAAATCCAGTCATGCATAGCCCAATGATGCCAATCAGGCCTTGAAAGATGACGAACGGACCTCGCAGTCTCGTCTTATCAGCAAGCCACGAGATACTCATTGCTTCAACGACAGCAAACAGTGCTGGTGGCGTGCTCAGAATGAACGAAAGCTCAAGTGAGTATCCAAGACCACCTCGCAGAATTATGGGCAGGAAAAACAAGAAGGCGTACACTCCAACGGCACCGGCCATGTACATGAGTGAATATGCCCAGGGCTTCCAATCAGCAGCTGTCTGGCCAATGATCTTCATGGTAACTTTCTCTCGTTCTTCGGGGCCGCGGTCATCGGCGAGCCGTTCTTTGACGAAGGCACGTTCTTCGGGGGTGAGGAATGTGTTTTTATCGGAGTCGGGAAAGTCGACGATGATGAACCATGAGCCGATGCCAGCGACGACTGTGATGGCACCTTCAACGATGAAGATCCACCGCCATCTGGGATTGCCAGCATTAGTGGTTATAGAGGTGATGAAGAATACTTACCCTTTGTAATGATGAGTCTTGGAGATCTGAATGAGGCCATATGCGAGGATATTGGCGAAAGCGGATAGCGCAGAAGCAGTCAAGAAGAAGCCCGCCATGCGCTTTTGTACCTCATAGCGCTTATACCAGGATGATACGAGATACACACAGCCTGAATACCGATCAGTATGTTATCCACCTCAAAGTCAGGACAAGTGGTGACTACCTGGGAAGAAACCAGCCTCGAAAATACCCAGAAGGGCTCTCAGCACAGCAAGTCCCGCCCAGTTGTTGAGAAAGCCAATGCCAAGCGACACCAAGCCCCAGGCGAAGGCTAGAAAGGCGAGCCAGTTCGCTGCACCAAGCTTGTGAATGAAGGCATTGCTGGGGATCTCAAAAAGGATGTATCCGATGAAGAAGACCATCAAGACGATAGACACGCGGTTACCCACGGCGAGGTCGAGGTCTTCGTCCATGCCAGAGATGCGAGCGACAGCGACGTTGGAGCGATCGACGAGAGCGATTGTGTAAAGACATCCGAGGATAGGTAGGAGTCGAGTATCAATCTTGCGAAGAACGCGCTTCTCGAACTTCGCATCGTGAGCTGACTGGACATTGTCCTTAGTTTCAATCTGTTCTAGGTCATGTTTTTCCTCATGAGTCATATAAATCTCTGGGTGAGCCGTGTTGTTGGTCATTGCGATGGTGAGCGAGCAACAAATGAGCTCATGCTGGTGTCAAATCCGGGGAAGTCTGGGGTCACTTTTATAGACGTGTATTCTGGGTCAATATCGTCTCATTTGGTAGCTTTCTAGTTTGAGAAGGGAAACGTGAAGGATGGAGGATCTACAAGGCTAACCATAACCGATGAAGGGGCTGACCATCGGCTATGGTGATTCCCGCGATCATCTCTGCGCAAACAAACAGGTCGGTTAAGCTTGAATCGATTTAGCGTGGTGAATCTGCGGGGTAACTAGGCTGTATCCTTTACTGGAGGCCCACTGTTGTGGCACGTCCCGAATTTTACCAGGCGGGGAAGAGGCGGGATGTAGTTTCTGAAGTGTTATGCGCAGTTACGCATCATAGTTGGGCGCAATGGATCAAGGAAGCCCTTCACAGCGAGCCAGGAGAACGCCCAACCATGGCAGGAAGAGAAGAACGGCGTGTGAGCGTTGCAATCGGCGAAGAACAAAGTGTGATGGATCGGTTATTGGTGTACCGTGTTCAGCTTGCAAAAAGAGTGGCCATGATGAGCAGTGTGCACTCATCCAATCTAGGCGTCGAAGGTAGGAACCTAGCATTATGCATTGGAGTGGGACTGATCTCCGTCATGCAGAGGACCTGATGGAAGATACACGCTATTACCAGAAGTTGAATCTCATAGTAACTTAGACAGCCCCAGCTTTGCCCCGAACAACGACGACGAATCTATGGGGGTCAACAATGAAGATCCGCCGGCACACAGAGAGCAGACTAACAGGTCGATGCAACAATCAAGTGAATTGCCCAGCATAAGGTCTTCGTCTGATCAGCATGCGAGTCCAAATGCCCAACCAAGCGTTGTCGGTGAAAGCTGGTACGCTTCTTATGTCATGAGAGGTTACACGCCCGGTCACAATAGTGTTCACCGCCCAATCGGCGAGTGTAACGAGACTTTTCAGAGTGTAACCCGCGACACGACAAGAGAGAGCGTCTGCACTCGGCCATACTTGCCTCGTGAGAAGACGAGCCTCTCGGACCTCCCATCACCAGACTTAGTAGATCGTCTGATCAAGGTCTACTTCGACAGATTCCATGTCTTCTGTCCAATTCTCAGCAGAAAGTACTTCCTCACGTCCCTCGGAGATGGGGCAATGTCCGGTACCCTACTCCGAAGCGTTCTCTTCGTGGCATCGTTGCACTGTGACCCAGAGGTTCTGCATCTCATGGGGTACAGTACTCAATGGGATGCTAACAATGCTCTGTACAACAAAGCTAGCACAGCGTTTGATGCGGATCGAGAATCAAGTCGTACACATATGATTCTGTCGTCGTACCTGCTTCACTACTGGTTCGGAAGTCCGACGGCTTATCGCGATTGCCACTGGTGGCTTGCAGCAGCGATACGATCCGCGCAGTGTACTGGGTATCACAGGAGCACAAGAAATAGCAGGATGTTGCCTGAGGAGAGGTCACGGTGGAAGCGCATCTGGTGGTGTCTTTATGTGAGTACGAACCTCCCTCGTGATAGAAAGCCTCAATTAACATATTAGGTTCGTGATCGTCAGATTGCCATATCCACCGGGACACCGATGGTGATCAACGACGAAGATCATGATGTGGAAGAACTCATCGAGGAAGACTTTCCGGAAGAAGCTCCCGAGACTATCCAGTATATTATATCGCAGGTTAAGTTGAATAAAGCCAGTAAGTTCGCCGATGGCCAATGTTAATTACTGGAACACTAACGGAATAGTGGCTCGACTGTACTTCTCCCACTGCTCACCATCTCGCCTTTCGCTGTGCAAGGAAGCTCATATGCTTCATGAGGCCATGAGAGATGTTCAGTCAACACTACAAGCCTGGTATGATTCTTGTCAAGGGTTGAATTTCTCGAACGGCCATCATAATCTAAGTCTCACACTCAAAGTCTGCTACCAGTACGTATGAACTCATTAGGTTTTCAGATGCGAAGCTGACCAGTTAGTTACTACTTGATCAACCTCAGCCAGAGGCTGCAAAGACAGTGCAACACATCCAAGGAGGTTAAGCCTGTGCTTGACGCGGCAACACAAATATTCAACCTTGTGGAGAACTCGTTGCTTTTTTGGACACCGGAGCACTTTCCCATGATATAGTAAGTCTCTTAAAGAGCTCCCATTACAGGGGACTTACGAAGATTCCAGTGTCTCTGCGCTATTCTCTGCGATGATGGCTCTTGCAGTCGATGTCAAAACATCAGCACCCCAAGGTGATCAGATCTTCGTCAAGATCCGGCCTGGATTACTAGCTCTCAAACAGTTCGAGTCAGTCTATATCCTAGCGCGATGGATCAAGAACTTCTTCATGGATATCCTGAACCGACCATCGCCTACAGATACCGAAGAAACACAAAGGCCGCCTATGAACTCAGATGACGAGGACATTGGAGGCGGGGAAACAAGTACAGATATGAGCGCGGGCCAAGTCCTCGACATCCAAAGGAACACTGCACCAGCTGGCCAAGTAACACGTGACGCGACAGGCTTCGAAGACCATAACTTTGCATTTGATCAAAGCTCAATATTTGAGGGAGGCGGGTTCTGGCCGACATACCTGGCAAATGGTGTCTTTTTGGGCGTTCAGTCGGGTGACGACATGGAGTTCCCGTATCCAGACTCTTTCCAGTATCAAGCCATGTACTTTCTGGCCGATCTGGGAATAGCAAACACTGAGCCTATAGATTAACTCAGGTGTCATGAGACGACTCTCTGGCAATCTCGGCGTATCTAGTCTTGATCCGTGGCTGGAACGTACCAACTGCATATTCTTGGCATGCTGTTGAGACAGGTTGGTGTCCTAAACCGGCGCGGGGATCGGAGGTTCACTTACGTATGATTTGCCATAACATTGGCTAAGGGGATCTGGCTAGAACCAATAGTCTGTTCTGCTACTCCAAGAATGGAAATTGGTTTCTCTGCAATGGTATTGTCCATAGCCGAATGCTGATAGTATGATCTGCACTCCATAGCCGATGGCACCAGCCCCGAGGCGACTTGGAAGCTAGACGGCCCATGAGGAGTTGAATCAGGTAAAGAAAAGAATCTGATTCAAAAAGTAATTGAGATTAATGGTTTCTCTGGTTTTTGCCCCTCAATCACCTTTCCCTTTCTCTCGGGACTCGCTGTGATCTGCCAAAGCTGTTATGTCGGCTCTACACAAATCTCTACGGCGGTTACTACGCGTCGGGCTAATGCCTTCTCGGACTCGACTACCAGCTCAGTGCTTTCGCTCAGCTTCTAAAATATTAAAAACTCCATCATCGGGACCAACCCAATGGCAGACAAGTAGCAGAGGCAAATCCTCCGTCACGTTGATGGGCCAGAGACTAACTTCACTTAGGGATATACGTACTGGGATTGGCAGTATTAGCAGTTAGCACGGCTGGAGCGCTGAGTGTCAACAAGCAACCAACCAAGACACATTTATCATCAACGCAGGCATTGATGGACACTCCTGAGATTCAGCATGACTTGTCAACATCAAACATTCAAGGTGCATGTAAAGAATTCGCCACTATCTTAGGCTCAGAGAACGTTTCAACAGAACGTAGCGATCTCGTTACCCATTCTGGTTCCGACTATCAGTCGTATGCCTGGACTGAAGAGTCAGCTATCCTTTCACAAGTCATCCTCTACCCTGAGACTACGGAACAGGTTTCAGAGCTTATGAAAGTATGCTTTCGACGACGGCTGCCGGTCACACCGTACTCGGGAGGGACGTCGATCGAAGGGCAGTACATACCTCATCTACAGGGCATATGTATTGACTTTGGTAGAATGAACAACATGGTGGAGCTCAACAAGTATGATCTCGACTGTGTTGTGCAGCCTGGGATTGGTTGGATGGACCTCAACGAGGAGTTGGCGGCTCATGGCTTGTTCTTCCCTCCTGACCCGGGTCCTGGGGCTATGATTGGAGGAATGGTCGGTACAGGATGCTCTGGGACAAACGCAGCGGCATACGGAACTATGAAAGACTGGGTTCTATCACTGACCGTGGTACTCGCGGATGGAACAATCATCAAGACTCGCCAACGCGCCAGAAAGTCAAGCGCAGGCTACGACCTGACAAGGACCTTTGTCGGCAGCGAGGGAACCCTTGGCCTCGTCACCGAAGCTACGCTAAAACTGGTAGTTAAGCCACCCTGTGAGGCCGTAGCCGTATGCACATTTCCAACGCTACGAGACGCGGCCTCGGCAGTTCGAGAAGTGCTGTCCAATGGCATCCAAGTTGCCGCTGTCGAGATCCTTGACGAGGTACAAATGAAAAGCATCAATGATTCTGCTTTGACGAGGCTGAAGTGGAAAGAAGAGCCAACTCTCTTCTTCAAGTTCACAGGGAGCGATGACTTCATGGTGGATCACCTTGCCAAGCAAGTTGGAAATATCACGAAGCAAAACGGCAGCACGGCATACACGTTCGCGTCCGACGAGACTGAACGAAACGAATTATGGTCCGCAAGGAAGAATGCACTGTGGAGCATGCTCGCCATGCGGAAGTCACCAACTGACAAAGTATGGACTACTGATGTAGCTGTTCCTCTAAGCAGACTCCCTGACATCATAGAGTTCGCCAAGGTCGATATCGAGAAGTCCGGGTTGCTAGGTTCAATAGTTGGGCACGTTGGCGACGGGAACTTCCATACCCTTTTACTATTCCCCGAGGAGAAGCGCCATATCGCTGAAGACGTTGTTCACCGAATGGTCGATAAAGCTATTGAGATGAAAGGCACAGCGACGGGTGAACATGGCGTCGGACTTGTGAAGAGGGACTATTTGGAGAGGGAGCTCGGTAAAGAAACTGTCGACGCGATGCGATCGGTAAGTGATCTGAGCTGTCGAGGGTGACGTAATACTGACTCGATGGCATAGATGAAGAATGCATTTGACCCATTGTGTATTCTGAATTGCGACAAGGTAATACGTATGAAGGCAGCTTAAATTGGAAAAAGATATTATAGTCTTATAGGACAGAGAAAGACACGTGATAGAAGAGCATAAAGTGAAAGTAGATCCAGAGCCTCAGTTACGATGGCGCCGCGACAAACAGTGATCTAGATGGCCAAGCCGAGTGTTCATATTTCTAATTCCATGTGCCAACAACCAATGCGCTCTGACCTTTGAGGCCCGGGCAAGCGACCTTACTCAGGCTTCTGGCCATACACATAGCGCATGGTGATATAACTGTGAACCTTGCGATTACGCAAGGCCTGGCGCATCTGCATAAGGAACAGTTGATATTCATCCTTTGGCCACTGGAGAACCTCATTCCACAAGAGATATGAGTATCCTATCGCTATAAATCAGTCCCGATGGCATTGAAACAAAGAGCAGCGAACGAACCTTCGAGATCGTTTTCCAACGTCCGTTGAACAAAGCGGCCAATCTCAGCCATTGCAGGGTCCTTCGGCCAGCCTCCGATAGGGATCTGAATTACAGATGTCAGGATCACTATTAACTAGTTGTTCGATGGCGGTGTATCGTACCTTGTAATCGACTATCTTAAGACTGGAAACCCCAGCCTTCTTCAGCCCTTCAACCTGAAGGTCGCTAACAAAGAAGTCTCGACCCAGGGCCTTACCGCCCTCTTCATACATTTTATTACATGTCTCCCAAACTGGCTCCAGATTTGCAGTGCCATCATCACTTCGGATACGAACGTCAGCCTCTGCTGACTCGATCCAACCCCCGGGGCTGCAGCATCGATAGGCTTCCGCAAAGAGGTGATACCAATCTGGAATCGCTCCGAAGAGATAACGAATATGGATAAAATCGAAGTGGTCGTTTTCCCAGGTCCACGCCTCGTTAGCATCATCGATTTCGAAGCGCACGTTTGGGGGGACCCAGCTTGGCTGGCAGGGCGAGAGATCGGTGCCGATAACATTGGCGCTTGGGTATTGGTCACCGACGTCACTGAGTAGGCTTATTAGCAAAGAATCACGAGGCAATAATCCAGAAGTCATACATTGACCAGATTCCTAACAATCGGTTAGTCAATCTTTCATGAAATTTAGGACGACGCACCGCTTCCAGTTCCAACATCCAGAACATTCTAGCACACCAATTATCAGCACTAATTGAAACGCAAGCGCCATATTCTCACCTGAACATCTTTTTCGATTGGCGCAAGAAAGAGTTTCCCATCCAAAAGGAGGGTAAGCCAGTGATGACTATCAAAAGATCAGCAGCACACGATGAGCTGGATCGCGAGGACGCACGTAATATCAATGGATTCCAGCCGCTGGTCATCATTAGGAAACAGATAGTCGTTTGCGAACTTGGAAGCATGGTATGTACGGCCTTGAATGCGACGATACTCTAAAATGCTTTCCGACACAGAAGTTGTGGAACTTCCACTGGGCAGCTTGTTAGCTCTAGGCGTATGCGATCGAACTTTAAACCTACGCGTTGGAACCAAGTGACGAATCGGCCTCACTCTGAGACCATATTAACGGATATTCTTGTGACTGGGGTATCTTGAGTTTACTTCTTCGTGATCAGCTGGTACCAGTTGTGGAGATGGTGTTGATTTCGCCGAGGACGGCGCCTTGGGTGATGAGCTAGATGTTGATGGCATCATCAAAAGTCGTCAGTGTTGTGGAAATTCTGGAAGTGGAGAAGAAGGATAAAATGCCAGAAATGTCTCATAACGGGGGCTCAAGGTATTTATCCGAGCCGTTGGGTGTTGGGTGTTGGGTGCTGGTTGTCAGGTCAGGGTCATACCAAGGTTGCAACTGGTGGGGATGATCTGATTACATGATGCCGGGGCGTAGTACATCCTCGATTTGTAAATAAACACAAGGAGACACGGTTAAATTATTTATTTCTCAGACAAGGCTTATGCATCCATGTATCTTGAAACTATTTTGTATTTTACTTAACACGTCATAGGAAGTATGGAGGTCTAAATATAAACAGAAACATTAACCTGCAGAAGTACGAGAGTGAGTTCATGTACATGAACTCACGCCTTGAAAATCCATTATTCCAACCCCTACCGAGCCTATTAAATCATTCTCAAGTCCCTGTCATCTTTTCCGGCGAATAGAACTCGCCCGCAGATGTTAGCTCTACCGCTGGCTTAATATTGCAATATCCAGCATATAGTTTCCCAGTAATATTATGTTATCAGCGGCCGAGGCTTATGCAGAGGACTTTAGTCTACTCGGCTCACTTGTTGGTCATGTTAGTGACAGTAACGCCAACACCTATTACTGTTCCCTCAAGAGATTCCATATATTGGTGAAGTTGCTATGCTCCGGATGTTTGATAAAGCCATTGAGATTAAAGTTATAGCAACGGGCGAAACCGAATGTATTTTAGCACTATAATAGAATATTAACTGTAGTTAATGAGTGTAAAATCCAAAAGGGACTATCTAGATTCTGTATAAGAAAACAATCCACTGCTCAAGATAGCAGGCCTTATGTCCTTAGGTTAAGACTGTTAGTGTAGATAATGCTCTCAATAAGCGTTCCTAACTTCCAGTTTGGGTAGTCCATAAGTATGGTTCCAACACATTTAGGGCGGTTATATCCTCCCTTAGATTTGATGATTACCTCCAAGCTCTCGTTCATTGATGTGCTGCCCAAATTCTCGGTTGCATAGTTGAAGTTTGAGTCCGGAACACTGTGGAGAAAGCTGAGGTCAGTAGTGTAACTACTGAATCCAATATACCATACCGGAGTGGTGGCTACTGCTAGGGGGGTAGTGGCCTTTGTAATAAAGTCTAGAATGTACCGCTTCTTCTTTTGTTTGAATGCATATGACCGTAGTTTTATTGGCCGTCTTGACATATTGGCTTTATTAGCGACAATGACATTAAGACTCAAGAGCCTAAACGGGCTTCAATCCATATTGGAAATGATATCTTAAGACATACAAAAAGCTAAAAAGAGTCTGGTCAATACCTTACGGACTTAATGCGCCTATAATTTAGCAGTAGAAGCTATCACCTATCAGTTACAAGGTTATATGCCCAAGGGTAGTTATATGTAATAAGTATAGTATGTATAACCTCTAGAGCTGATGATCTGTATAAAAGCAAAGGGGAACTGGCTATTCCAGGGGAAAACCTTCGGGCGAAAAACCTCCTGTTATGTCATACTTAAAACCAATCCCCCATCCCACAATAAAAGCTCAGTCGCCTATAACCCAACACTTCTTCTAGTTATAGCAGCCAGATCCTCCTTTCTTGGCATAGATCTTAGGTTTAGTGGTGTCGATAGCACCATTAACAACTGGATACCATCCCTTTTGAGCCAAGTCCTTGCAGTTGCCGTAGAAGCGGTCACCATCAAGTCTGGTTTTGGGGTTGGCAATGCACTGTTATGGTGAAATTAGTTTAAGACTCTTCAAAGTCGATCTATGAGAGACTTACGCGGCCGGCGCCGTTATCGTATTCGGCCTATCGAGCAGAATGTCAGTACCATATCGCGTAGGGAGAAGCATAAGGCATACAGTTGCTTCGTAGTTGTTAACGCAGACATTGAAAGTAAGCTGCCAGTCGTATTGCCAGCCATTGCCATTATTGATCTGGCAGTCACATTGCTTGTGGTCGCTGGCCATGACGGGCAGGAGGAAGGGAAGAACGGTAACGAGCAGACGCATATTGGCGATTGGTAGTTAGGGGACTGAGAGTAGTCTTGAGTGGTAAAGGGTATGAAGAAGAAGATAGATGTGATGTTTTGGTTGAACTGAAGTGATTGAGAAAGGAGAGACATAGTGAGGAAGAAGGCAGTATTTATACCTAGATATTCTCTGCCGCTGTAGAAGCGGACAGCTCTTTCCGAACACCTTTGCTATAGTTCTGTCAGGGTTTAGTGCAAGGCGTGAAGCAGAATGGATCCCTTTCCTCGTGATAGATTGACAAGTTTCAGCAGAGCCTTCTCCGAAAGCAACTGCCGCTCTTGCTCGCCTCACCGAGCTGGAGTTTAAAGTTCATCCTGAAGTTCAAGAGGGTTCCGAGTGGGACAAAGGTCTGTTGGCCACGTAGTAAGGCCATCATGTGATGAGAAGAAGCCGGATTAGTGCTTGAAGACTTTCCCAAAGACTCATGTAATCTCTTTGTAGCTGCTAGCTAAGCCAGTAGTAATATGAAGTACTTCAAACTACTCATGATCATCCATTTGCCTACATATACTGAGACCAGAATTTGGAGAGACTGTAGAGTATTACTTTAGATCCACATACATACCGAAGTCTCGGCCGACACTTCAATCCCGGCCACTTGTTGCCTTCCGGCTCGGCAAAATAATAAGACAAACTTTTCAGTCATTTACACCGCTATGTATACAGATGTCGGAGCTTCTAGGACGAGTAATAAGTCCACATAAACTCAATGTTGAGATATTAACAAGTGCTTTTGAGTTGATAGACCCCACTGCCGATAATTACACGAGCTATGAACAACTGTATTCAGATCATGCTTTATGAGGTTAATACCCTTCTTTCTCTCATTCTATCTGTCGGCAGATGTACATGGAGTAATTGCCTGTCTTTTGACTTTCTTATATGGAGCTCAAGATTTAGTTGTTATGGAGTGTCAAGTGGAGAGGTCATTCAATATATATATTAGTTAAACGAGTAATACGGGGCCAGTTTGATTCGTGGATAAATCATCCTGGAAATCCATGTGCCAGCTCGGTACGGACATACCGAGTTGACCGACATATAGGAATCCATAATTGAAACCTTGTTTCAAATCTGAGGTATATAGTGGAGGGCAAAGAGCATCAGCTCCGCGTGATGTCTGTGTCTCTCAATCCTTGTCTTTCATACAACACGTATACTTCATCTGACTACCTTTTTATCTTCATTCATCAACTTCCCAACGTGGACATCAATATGAAACCTCTCCTTGTTGGCCTTGGCAGTATGGTTCTGGCAGCTGCGGCTGCTCCGATTCTTCCTGGTTCGCCCTCATCTCTCGTACCGGCCACAGATGGCTTGACTCTGGGCAAGAGAGCTGAGCTGGCCGTTACCAGGTAGGTTATACAGCAATATGTCAACAGTTGAAGCCTCTGACATAACAACGGAACTAGCGGACAAACCCCTTCAGGCGCTGCCCTTGAGAAACGAGGCACTAGAAGAATGAACATCCCCAACCACGCCGGCACTGCGATACAGAACATTGGCGCTGTCATAGTCAAAGCTATCATTGATGCTGCTGGGGACCTCGTCTTCCAGATCACTAATAACGGAGCGAGCACTTCTAAGGTGTCACTTCGCGAAACGGATATGGGGTTGGACGCTGTAAATTTGAACATTGCTCCTCATCATACCGTCAGTTATGATCCACTTGGCGCAATTAACCCAGGCGACATCATTTCGATTAATACCCAGAGTTAATGTTTAAATGGCAAGGCTTGAGGAAAGGGATATAGTGGTTTTTTCGCTGCTTTGTAGTTTTTCCACTGTAATTAGCAAGTATTTCCTTTCTTTTTAAACATAACTATTTAAACCAAACTCCAGACTCTCAGTAACTTCTCTAACTAAATTCTACCGTAATCTACAAAGCACTGATAAGCGTACTAGTTGAAGTGCTGTACTATTTACTGCACATGGTGGTAAAAATGAAGCCAGATTACAATGGAGCCCTAGAGTGTAAATCCTAATAGATTGGATTTAGACCATATCGAAGTGCTACATCAACTGCCGTCGGTGAGTTACGTAGACGTAAGGAGGTTTTTCTTCTTTACAAAAGTTCTCAGTGAGGCACTGATATTCCCAGGGTCAAAGCTTTAACATCGTCTCAAACTGAGAACTTTTCAAGAACCCGCCATTGGCTACAATGGCCCTACAACCTGCAAAGCTTGTTCTATAAGCGACACTCTAAATACCTCCATTCATTACAAGATTCAAGCTCCCTCCATAATTCCGTTCTAGCTTGATTCACCTCCAACAGTCATCAGCCAATAAAATACAACTCAACCAAAATAAACCTCCAACATGAAGTTCTTCGCTCTTCTCGCCTCTGTCTCTGTTGCTCTAGCCTTGGCCAGCAAGCCAGTCCAAGATGACGCGAAGCAAGCCGCCAAACATCCGTCTCTCGTGCCTGTTGAGTACAGCCACATCGATGGTACAAGCGATGGTTCAGTCAAGTATGCCACAATCCTCTTTTATTTGTAATTTATTTAACCAGTCCCAGGGTTGCTAGGTCCGAAATCGAGGAACGAGGCGTCGTCAGCCTTGAGAAGCGTCTTGATGGCATCGCAGTTCCCTACGGCGTCGCAGACCCCCAGCCGCTGCTTCTGGCTGGAGTCACTGTCACATTTATCATGGTCAGAAAGTGGGTTCGCCAAGGTGGTCACAATGTTTACACTTATGTCTGCAATGGTCTTAAATTCTCGAACCCATCTGCTAGAAACAAGGTTGTTAGTGTGGTAGCCAACGGCGCTGCTCTCCTGAGAAACCAGCCAGTCCCGGCACACTTGGCTGCTCAAATTGGTGCCCCGTCTGAAGGCTACGGCAGTCAGATCTCCATCATAGTTGGAAATTCCTAGGCTGGTTTGTCTCTTTATAGTAGGCATACAGGTTGTGGAGGAAAGTATCAGAGCGATACAGAATTTGTTCCGGGGGTATGTCGAGTAGGTGGATTGAAATGCCTCCTTATCTATTAGACATTAAGGAGCTTATAAATTACTTTCTTTCTCACAATCTCTATCTTAGAGATTCTTTTTATATGCAAAATACATTTATCTTGCTCAGGACCTCCACGAGAGTGCGTGCCATAGTTGCAGAGCACAGCATGGGAACGATAGCATGACAACAGCTAAGTTCTGTCTGCGGATTTGAGCTCTTGGTCACAAATCTCCACTGTAAACAACATATCTAGAGAACGGCTTAGACTTTATACCACAATGACAAACCGATTTCTTCAGCGTGAAGCTGATGAATTGAACACTTGGGATGACTCTAGCTAATAAAATGCATTTGTCCTCCACAGCCCGGGGCAGAAAGACAAAACGCATAGGCAATCATAAAGTATGGATAATTAGTATCAGTACAGAGATTCTTCAAGGTCTATATACTCTGTTATAAAATAAGGTAGGCTAATGGGGAAGACGAGGCCAAGACAGCTTTTAAAGAGATGTCTAGCATGGCCTCCTCAAGCTAAGAGAATAAATCTGAAGCCAAACCCAATGACTAAGGCAGCCATGAGAGTGGCAGTGGCCGCACAGCCTGGAATCTTACCTGCGTTTTGGAATCAAAGGCAACCAAGACTGCTGATGCAATATTAATAAAAGAGTCAGCATAATAACTACATCCCAGACAAATAATATGGATACTAAGGCGGGAGGTAAGAAAGCTTTCATTCTGCCTACTATCTAAGAGATGTAAGAAGATATAACAGTATAGCTAAGATAAGTAAGTGTATAGGTTAGGGTAACCTGATTAATGTAAAAGACTTCTTGAAACTCAATACCAATGCTGTGAATGCTGGTAGGAACGATAAAGGTAGTCATTATAGATAATGATAGCCCTAAGCATGCTCTGGCGCATGTGTCAGAAGATAATAAGTAGCTTTCCCGGCCATTGGGCGTCTCCTACGTTATACTTACCCAACATTGAATATACAAAATCGTTCTCAGTGCACAGTAGTCTCCCGGAACCCAGGCTGTGCTTTATGATTCGTATTTTGAGTTAATAGACCCAACCGCTGATGCTCACATCACGCCCCTCACACGACCCACTGCGCCAGAGGCTTGTGTCCGACAGCCTTGTCGGCACGGAGTAGCCGAGGGAAACTTTGTTCAATCTGCCGTTGACAAGGGCGTGCAGCAGAAGGGTGGGTTCGATCGACATGACTCCACATCTCATCAAACGCTCTGGGAGGAAAACTCGAAGAGGATAGGAATATGCTAACTAGGTTAACTTATTTATCGACTTTAATGAATGGGCATTCTCAACTCCTTCTACAGCATCCAAACACTTCATTGCAGCTCCCAAAATCAACCCTGAATCCTGTTGGCATAACATGAATTGCACACCCAGGGTATGGATCGCCCACTCTTGAAGATCAGGCGTGTCGTAAATACCCGCAAGACCCATTATCTTTCCATATTTCCTACATGCTTTACTCACACTCGTCAAAGCCTCTCGAAACGTGTCGCTGCGGAACTCTGAAGGGGTGCCGAGCTCGATGGCCAAGTCATTTGACCCAACCAACACCACATCGACTCCCTCCACGGCAGCGATCTCTTCGACATTCTCAACCGCCGTCTTGTTCTCTATCATGACGAAAACCGTCGACGCATGCTCGTTTGTCTGGCGGATGACGTCGGCTTGAGGGTAGGGCTTGAGAGATATGACGGGTAGTTGGCCAGAGATTGAACGACAGCCCTGTGGAGGGTATTTCGAGATGGCCACAGCGGCCTTTGCCTCGTCTGGATGGAGTGAGCGAATGTATATCTGTGTTGCAATGCTGCTTACCTGCGGTCTGTACGTGAGGAAATATTATCCCCATGGCACCTGCGTCTAGGACTTTCTGGACAAATCCATTGCCGCATTGGTGTGGCACTCGAACAAATGGCGTTATACCGAGAGCAAGTCCGGCGCCACATAGCTTACCAGCATCGTCGAGAGAAAGAGTTGAATGCTCGAGGTCGATGAAGACACTATCGAAGTTTGCGTTCTTGGCTAGTTGTACTACTTGGGGGTTTGTGACGAGGCGGATACCGAGGGCCTAAAGGTTTATGGTATCAGCACTGGGCGAGAAGCATTATTCTATACAATCAAGGGTGCCCATCGTTTAATCTGGTAGTAAGATAGCAGTATGCTAAAGTAATTGTGATGACAAACTGTGCCTGGGGATGTATTCGTACCTTGCAGAGCTGCCCATTGGCGATCCTGGTCTTGAGAGAATTCCGGCAAGCGAGCATTTTATTAGAGTAAAGCGTAGGTTCTATCATATGAGAAGTCCTTACCCAGAAGTCGATCAGATAGCGTTGGGCTGGATAACCTAGGGTTGCTTTATGTAGAGGGGGCTCGGTCTGCTCGGGGCCCACTATTTGGCTCGGGGCCCACTCACCGAGCGCTTGACGTAGCCCTCGGCAATGAAAGCGACGGAGGTTAGCACGTTTATACAGGGCTCATTAAACGCTATACATCCATTGAGATAATGAATATTTATGTTAAGGTCGCATAGTGGGTATATGATAAGGCATGTTTCCGTGTGTATTTAGGCTGTCTTTCGTGAGTCTGTAAGCCTCGGGGCCGTGAGGTTTGCAGACGGAACATGGAATATCTCTTCATCAAAGGCCAAGATACAGGCAGATAGAATAGCCTTTGTTGACTTAAATCTAGAGACTATAACTCTCACTGTTTATAGCCTGACCTTGTTGAGTACATTCTTCCATAATCTTCCCTGCCAATGCACCTCCTCCGCCCCCTCCGTCTCTTCCCACTCTCGCCTACCTGTGCTGAGGTCAACGTCGGTAGAAGACCAGAAGGTAGTCTTTTTGAAGACCTTCCACCAAACAACATTGAAAATGAAGATCGCGGCACCGAGGTACTTGAGAACAAAGACTTCGGGCTTAAAGTGAGGAATAAAAGCATCGTAGCCTATAGTATCCCGGTCAGCGACATGTCATGTTTCCCCGTTGAATAGATAGTGCTCACCATTAAATACAATGACAAGGAGTGCGATGAAGAGTGAAAAGTACGAGCCGTATGGCTGTAAAAACCCAACGTAGGGCAGATCAGCTGCGACGATACCTTGCGCCTTCAATGCTTGACGGAAACGGATGTGAGAAATCAGAATAGCAACCCAATTGAGAACAGCAAAAACCGTCACAAGGCTCACAAAGTAGCCGAAAACTGTCGAGGAGGATTTACTGGCGTTCATGCAGCCGAGGCAGATGAACAACGACGTGACGCCGACTGCGGATATCGGGTTGCCGTTTTCGCACGCTTTGGCAAAGATGCGAGGCGCTTGGCCATCTTTGGCGAGACCGTATAGAGACCTAGAAGCGCAATAGATGTCTACTAAAATCAGTCCAATTACACGGACTCGATGGGTGGCGGGTTAGCATACCTGAGCTTGCAGCGCTTAGAGTGAACACCAAGAGGCATCCGTTGATAATGTCGGCAAAGATGGGGACTCCACCCAGAGTCACTGCAACGACGAAGGGAGAAGCAGCTGGTATCGCATGTCAGTCAGGTGGGAAATCAAAATGAGCTGGTAAGCTTACCTCCACTCGTCCTCTGCTTAGTGGCGCCAATAAGCTGCTCATTGTCGTAAGGAACAGCCATACCAAGCACCAAGACGCCCAGGATATAGAAACATGCGATTCTCCAAAAGGTCTGCTTGACAGCGCGAGGGACGTTCTTCCGTGGGTTCGGGGTCTCACCGAAAGTCATGCCGACGACTTCAGTACCCTACTCATTTCGTCAGCATGGCCTCTTGCAAAGTTCCAACCCTACACACCGTGAATCCAAAGCACGCTTGGCAACAACAGGCCCAGAAGCCCAGGAATCGTCCCGTGGGTCCCTCGAGTAAGTACTCGGCAAAAGCTCCAGGGTTTTTCCAGTACCGAAAGCCGGATCGATCGTGGTTCGGACCGCCGCCCATGGCGACCACAAAAGTGGTGATTATCAGCGTCGTCATGATGAGGACTTTAGCGAAGCCAAGCCAGAACTCAGTCTCGCCGAAGCTATTGACATGAAGAACCTAGAGCCTTGTTAAGCTTCATTAAGGACACTGACAGAGGCTTAGGGCTGCTTACATTGACAGTTATAATAGCGACGCCGAAAATGGTGATCCAGATGGCCACGTTCAAGTCTGGCCTCCAAAATTGAATGACCAGACCAGCAGCCGTGAGGTTTGTCGGCGTGGCTATGATGTACTTCAAGAAGTAGTTCCAGCCAGTTGCGAAACTATACCATGTCAGTTCAGAAGCTACCACAGAAGCAAGTATCGTACCCAAAAGCTGGATCAACCATGCGCGTCGCATAACCTCCGAACCCCTTATTCATGGGAAGAAACGTGGCCATCTCTCCAATGGCAGTCATGACGAAGAACACCGTGATCCCTATGATGATATACGCAATCAAGAGACTGCCCGGCCCGCCTCTGGACAAAGCACTGCCTGTACCGATCACAAGACCTGTGCCAATCGCACAGGCGATCGAGAACATGAAGACTTGATGTGGCTTGAAGTCCCTTCGTAGTTCGTTAGGCTGAGCCATTTCGCCCTGTGTCTGGGACTCAACCACACCAAGCTCGTTAATCTTCTCTTTCTGGAATGGTTCAGTCATTGTAAAAACAGTTATTGTAGTGTCTTTCGGTTGCCGAGTCGTTGTTGATGCGTCCGAAGTGTCAGTCTTTATCAGAAAGATTCGATTCGGGACCAATCCCTTTTGATACTAGTAGCAGCCAACAGAACCTTATCACGGCCTCGGTGCTGCTGACCGAGGTGGATGCTTGTCATGCTTACCCCGTGATGCCCTGTAA
Source organism: Fusarium succisae (assembly GCA_013186925.1). NCBI lineage: Eukaryota > Fungi > Ascomycota > Sordariomycetes > Hypocreales > Nectriaceae > Fusarium > Fusarium succisae. The sequence goes on along the minus strand of JAAOAW010000448.1, from coordinate 103,087 downwards.
GCTATCAAAGAATGGCCCCGGGTCTAGGGTCGATATCGTTCGGAACGTATGGCGAGAATGGAAAGGGGGTTGGTTACCCGCAACGACAAGCTAGGGAGATAAGGCCGTTACCCGATGTCGAGACTCCGGGGAGTGCTCTCCAAGGGGATGGGTGGGTTAATTTGCAACTTTCTGTGCCATTGCTGGATAAACGTGGTAAATATATCGCTTAAGCTTTAAGAGTACCGGAATGTCGTCTAAGTTGTACCTAAGCGCCTGTTGAGGCCTCTCATTATAACACGGCGATTCATCATCAACCTCGACTATTAGGGTCGAGCCGCAAGCGAGACCAGCAAATGTGTATTGTTCTCGGCCCTTAATTCGTTGAGTGGACTTCTTTGATGAAACCAAAGACACGATAACTCTCTACCAATTTAGCATCTTCCGCCAGAGATCTTCCAGGAGATCTGTCGTCCCCATACGAATGCGCCTGGACTGGCGGAAACTCGATTTAAAATGCAACTGGCGATGGGCCTCAGGGTATTATGATGGACGAGGTTCAGGTCAATTGGTAGGAGAATATATTTTCAGTAGTGTATTAATGACGCCCTATCTTCCAAGATTGTTGCTACACCGGCTTAACGCATCTAAAGAGCTGCCCTTGCCTGTATGCTCTGCCAAATTTGCTCACGTATGACCTCATCCAATGAACGCGCCACTCTTTCGATGTTCCCCTGGCTGAGGCCTGAGACGTTAATTCGGCCGTTCGGTGGAAGATAAATATTATGCTGGTCGATAAGACTCTGGCACTGTTTGGAATTGAGCTTAAGGTATCTCCTAAGAGTTAGCACAGGTCTTCGATGCCAAGCATAGATGCCACTTACGAGAAGAGCCCATTCTCTCTCAAGATATGGTCCCAGTCTCCCGGTGTCTACCAAAGGTCAGCTTTGAGACCTTCTTCGGTCTAAGACTTAAACTACCTTCAAGGTTTGAGTCAATGCGTGATGCAGTTGTTTCCGAAGCGCCTTTAGTCGTTGTTGTATGTCGGACAGCTCTTGCACCCTAGGAAGTGAGTGTCTCCAGTCAGAAGGTATGCCCAGGCTTAACTAGAGTCGCTAGGTAAGTACTCACCAGTCCGCAGTCAGATCTTCCGAGTCCAATACGATAGTGGCCAAACGGCTACCATACGCCGGTGACGACGAAAACTCCCAACGTATCAAGCATCGAAGTCGATCTTGAACAACTGTGGCTACGTCGGGGCTTGTGCATACAGCATGCAGGGCACCACATCTCTCTCCATACAAAGCGAAGTTCTTGGAGAACGACTGGCAGACGAACATGTCAAGACCCAAGGTAGCAAAGTGACGAAGAGCGTAAGCATCTTCCTCAATGCCACTGCCCAATCCTTGATACGCAATGTCAAACAAGACAAAGTGGGACTTCTGTCTCAGCACTGCACCGAGTTCGTGCCATTGTTCTTTCGTGGGATCGGCGCCCGTGGGGTTATGACAGCAGGCTTGGAGGATAAACACGCTGTGAGCTGGTGCATTCACCGCAGCTGAGATAATAGAGGAGAAGTCGATGGTTCGTGTCTGGAAGTCGAAGTACGGATATTCAACCACTTCTAAGCCAACGAGCTCGAGCATATGCTTGTAGTTACCCCAGGTTGGAGTGCCGACGTATACTTGTGGATGAGGAGAGATGGATTGGCTCAGGGCTAGGGCGGCGAGGTGGCAGGCTCCCGTACCGGAGATGGTCTGAACTGACGCGATCTACCAAGTTTCAGCAGGATGTTGATGTTCTCACTATGGCAAGGGGCGACGACTGACGTTACCAGACCGCAGGACGCCGCTTTCTTTTCCGAACAAGAGACAGGCAGCATGGTTCAAGAACCGCTGGTTTCCAATTGTGATCTCATACTGTCCTCATATTAGATGCGAAGAGAAGAATGTGCCGGGAAGCAAACTTACGTCATGACCAGGGTCATTTTCAGCCAATATTTCCTTTGCCTAGAGTACCAAGCGTAAGTTAGTGCCCATCTTCTCCTTTTCTGCATTGTGTATACCTTTGCAACAGAGCCGAGCTGACTGTAGAAGCCACTTTCGTCTCTGTAGATACCAACGCCAAGATCAACCTTATCTTTCGACGTATCCTGATCTGCGACAAGCTTGAGAGAGTACATGGGGTCATCGGGACCCTTACGAAATGAGGAGAACATGTCGACGGATGTGTAGAGTGTCAGTATTGGGTGAGCCTATTGTGAAGAGAAGGGGCAATGGTATACGCCACGCATGCTTTTAAGTCGATAAGAAATGATAGATATGGATCTGAAGAGACCAATATAGAGAGACCTGGAGAGGTAACACCGAGATTTGACATCTTGGCCTCAAAGGCCGGAGTGCTTGCTCGGTGACCCTGACCGAGCGGATCCCTGGAAATTTGCTCGGTTGGCGTCGCCGAGTTGAGAAGATTTGGATCAGCCGCCACAATCTCCTAAGGTCGACGGAGGGGACCATCATTTCAAGTTAGTCTACGCCTGTAGTATCATAGGCATTAGTGCATTGCTATTTGGGAAACCAATTCGATCTAGGCACGGTTTTGCGAGGCTCGTCCGTAGCCCGATTTGACGAATCTGTGGCAGGGCTTTCGATTAAATGGGAAGAGGAGAGGTTTCTGGGAATTAATCAATCAAGATTCAGCATATTGAAGCATCTAGACTCAAGTTCCCCATTTATTTATAAAGTATTGATAAACAAGATTGACTACAGCCTCGTCGATTATGGTCTCTACTCTCTAGCCCCTGGCAGCCTTGAGCTCTGCAGCATACCAATTCTGAATCGCCCTAACGTCATAACTCAAAGCAACCGTATCAAATACATCCAGGTGCTCCTTACACAGAGAGCCAGAGTTCGATAACCGAGCCACCCACTTTCCGTGCTTTCGGGCCGCTGCGACAATCTTTGCAATGGCATCAACAAACTCGGGCTCGTCACCCTTGGCGGGTACGTAGCCGAAGAGAGAAAGGGCCAAATCATTGGGCCCAATGAAGACCATGTCTTGGAGGGAATTAGCTCTGAGCATGTGGTGAGGAATCAGTTAGTGGCTTACCGACGCCTGGAACAGCACAGATTGCATCCACGTTATCGACTCCTTGCCGCGATTCAATCTGGACACACACGATGGTGGTCTCATTAGCCGTCTTCACATATGTCGCAGTGTCAACGTTGTGAGCGAACCCCGCAAAGGGTGATCCTTGTCCCCGGAGACCTTGGGGCGGAAACATGGCGTACTTCACTACCTCGCTTGCTTCATGGGCAGTGTTGACTTGAGGTAGAATTATACCACTAGAAATATCAGCAGGGAAAGGTAGTGGTCCAGCATGCGAGCAGGTAACTTACTGTGCACCACTGTCAAGAGCTCTCTTGATAAGGTCAGGGTGCGTCATTCTTAGACGAACAAGAGGCGAGACACCGACGGCGGCGATAGCAGCAGTGGCGTGATGCATCGAGTCATCGCTGATATGACCGTGTTCGCAATCAATGATGACACCCTGGAAGCAAAGCGTCAGGGATTGTGATTCAAGCATAAATCAGGTATGTATGGGTAGAAAGCTTACATCGACTCCGGTCGAGGCAACAATCTGAGCTGTCCGGAGAGATGGCAGCCCCAAAAAGGTCATGATAGGTTTTCCGTTGGCACGTAGTGCATTCAACATGCGCAGTTGCGGGTTGCGCACTGGGGCAGCGATTGTTGATGCTCGCACCATGGTGATAAGTGTGACGAAGGATATCAATTAATTGAGCAGAAGGCGGTGTATCTCTCTAATACCAAACCGTTTATTGAACGGAACTTATCGAGGAATATTAACGCTGTACTGCTGACTCTCCTACAGAAGTCACACTGCAGTTGTTTCGGGGCGTGGGGCCGAGTTTGACCTCGCGTCTACCCCGAAAGCTGATACCGAGGGACCGAGCTGGCGTTAGCTCAGGGTCCCTGTGGCTGAAGGCTCCTCGCGACGAGCCTTGAATTGCAATGGGCTCCTGGTGAAGTCTGCAATAATTGATCTTAGGACAACGGCGTTACCCAACGCCTTACTCTCCCTTAGACTCTTAGCAGTCCAATCCAGGGCCTCGTCCAGCGCCTCAATTTTCAGCTCAAGTGACAAGCCTAGCCCTAGAAATGCCCAAGGCTGACTGGCACCAAGTATTTAGTTTGATCAATCCTGACAGATTATTGTTCTGCTTGGTTAGATTCACAAAGTGACTATTGACTAAGGGTAGTTTAAACCCCTGACCTTTCCAAGTCTTCGTCCTTCTTACCATGACGGATACCATCAATGGCAACACCCACTTTCCAAACAGAGCCCGCGCCAGGGACTACACTGTCGTCGACAGGGAAGATTAAGCTTCCGCCAGGTATCCCTCCAGCGGATGCTTGGCGATACCTCGTTGGAATCCGCAACACCTCAAGAAGCAGATCTACAATGATAAAGACCACAGTCGGCTACATCGCGGGACTAGTCTCGAATTACTCCATTGGACTTGTTCTCACAGTAACTTACCTAGGAGCCGGCAATGAAAAGCTGGTGACTGAGACGGAGCTGGCCATCCTTGCCTTTACTTATGCCTTCTTCACCATCGCAATAACAATCGTCTCAGACGCTATCGTGCCGCACCTCTGGCGGGCCGCCAAATGGTCTGCTATGCAGAAGGCTGACCTCTTTTTCAAGGATCTGAGGCGGATTCTTCGAAGCGACAGTGCTATGTCCGCGATTAAAAGCCTACTTGTGGGTCCAGTGCGGGCAAGGCTCGTCGCCCTCTTCTACTTCGCGCTGCGGCTCGGCCCAGCATTTGGCTTCTCACTCCTCTTTGGCGGATACACACTACAATGCTACAAAGAGGGTGAATCCTACGTTCAGAGTACACACCAACGATGAGCTTCTTGGAGGCGGCGCAGTTCTAGCTCTGGGGTTACCTTCACTCTGCTCTCTAATACTGGTTTTCCTTTCTCACAAGGTTGACAGCGTACCGCGATCCATTTTGGCTGTTGCCGTCTCGCTTTTCAAGCTCATCCAACCCCTGCAGCAGCGCGGGACAATGGCCTCGACCAAGACCATCATCAAGAAACTCGACAAAGCTCAGCGTTTCCGTGCTGTCCGGGGCGATATGGATGGTCAGCTGATCCTTGAGTTCGCACCATGCGATCCTATCGTTCCACACCCGCCAGAAACCGCCGGTGCCCGAGCACTCTTTCTGTCGACCAAGTACAAGGGCTCGTTCTTCCTTTCACACGCAATGAAGGTCGTTCCTCTTATGACGTGCTCCCTCCTGATTGCTATTGGCATCCAGGTCTGGATGCAGACTGTCAACGTCCGTGGTCGATACGACGCCAACGTGTGTCTCCCGATGGATCAGATCTTTGGCTACCGGGCGCACGTATCGCTCTTAACATTCTCGTCATTTTGTACGGCATCTTCACGGCCGCGTGCTTTGAGCAGATGATGCATATATACCGCTGGTCCGTCTTCCACCATAACCCCATAGACCTCATCCTGCTTGAGAACCTCTTCCAGGGACACTTCCTATGGCCGTACTCACGCTTCCGTCACTTGCCGGTTCTGGGTGGCAGGGCCTTCACGACGGGTATGCTGGGCACCCTCGCGGCTCGCTTGTGTATCGGAGTTATCCCACCACTGGCGCTACTTACTGGCTGGGACTCGGGCGAGCGATCGTGGCAATACCGGGGCGCGATATTTACGCTGACGTGGATTACGTTCGGCATAATATTAGTCTCGGGTCTCGTCGTCGTGTTGTTGACGCGGAGGGACTATGTACCGGACGATGATCCTATCATTACAGCGGTCGTGATGCAGGACCTCGTTGAGAAAATTCACCAAACAAATAGTCCAGTATTAACAGATTCCATCAAGATAGGGTCTGTTGATTTGAATGACGCGGTAGACGGCGCCGCTGGAATTCCGATTTATCGAGTATCAGTGCAACAGCAGGTTGAGGCATTCAAAGTCGGGCTTTATATTTGAAAGGCTTAGACTACCTTTTATGCCAGAGCCGCATGGATCCCAACCCGATGGCCCAGATGAGGATGGAATTCCAGAAGAGGGGCCTTTTCCCCATATATTATGGGTGGAGGATGTCTCAGTTGACTTATAAGGGTTTGTGTGGCAGTTTATGGTTCCGTAGGAGAAAGGTCAACAGATGCTGCGTTGACCATTGGAAAGCATTGAGAAGAATTCGCTTAGAGCCGATATCATATTCTAGGATCACAAGACCAGGTCCCCTTCGCCTTTAATCCTTGGAAATCATTTTGATACGATACATTCCTCCTACCAGTATACCTCTTTCTCTTTTTTCGCTATACTTTTCAGTCTATGTCCAGAATAGAGCCCAGACTTTTCCTTCACGCAATAAAGGTCGAGATACATCACCCTGGAAGATCGCGATGCTTTTTGTATCAGAGCCGTGGAGGGAATAGCCTTCTCCCCCAAGTGTAACTCATGATCTCCATTCGTTTGACCTCGGTATGTGTTGTTGGTTCTAACCAACATATTTGTGCCGTGCTTCCGATGGAACCAACAGCATGTAGCCTTGACCTCTTTGAGCCAGTGGCTGAGAGCTTAAATCAGCAGAGAGAACTTAATGAACCAATGACAGTGCAACCAACACCAACGTACAATGTGCTCTGATAATTATCATCAACCAGTACCAGCAATTCAAACGCGTAAGGTGGTATCATCTGAGCTTCAAACGGCTGGTAAGACCCTGACGGTTAGCGCAGGATGGTGAAAGGAACTTGGGGACAAGTGTGGCCTATAAGGTTAAGCTTTATGCTACGAACACAGGTGATGAATGAGACAGAGGCCAAAAATGCCGCACCTTTATGCAATACGTTCTGGACTTCAATAGGAAGTATCGTAGCGATTGTGCAACAAAGTTGTGATTGCTGGGAGTAGCAAAGCATCCATATGGCTAATTGGAGATCTAATTGAGGGACAATGGCGAAAGGAGCTTTGGCCAGCCATTAACACAGTATTGATCGCACGACTATTTGCCAGAATTCTCTACATTGTCATCGTTCGAATCTTCTTTTTCCTCATATGCCTTGAGGTCATCAGGGATATCCTCGTACTTGACATCATCCTGATCAAAGAGCGCTTCCAGTCTGTCCGTAATCTCTTGTGGCACTCCATAGTTGATACGAAAGCGATGCCCATCAATACAGACAATGTCAGGCTCAACATCTTTCAAGGGTCCATGTTCTTCCAATGCGCGCTGGGCCAGCTTCGTAGCTTCGGTACTTTCCGGCATAATTAAAATGATCGACAGGTCTGATACTCTTCTATCGAAGGGTTAATGGAGAATTGTAATGGGGGCATTTTATGGCTTACCGATACTGTCGCTCGAAAGGAGTTGTTGGCTGAGCGGAGGAGAACTCAGCAATGTAACTTCTCGAATCAAATATGCTGGGAGAGCGGGCGATATATACAGGGGGCACAGCTGATTAATGATTGAAAGGCCTAGTATTCGCTACATCGCTGTCCACTAAGAAGCGTTTACAGCACATCCAACCACTACGGGAGCCGTAAAGCAAGGCCATAACGTGCTGCGCACATGACACGTACCGAGAAGCCATGACCCTTAGCCCTGCCGCTTACTCTAGTTAACGTAACTCTGTGCTAAAACATAGCGCCCGCAGTCAAGAGACACTGAGGCGGGCGGGTGGGGTTAAACATACATGAGACAGTTCTTGAGCAAGCAGGCTTGTGGCCTATGCCAGATATGTATAACCTGGAAGCTCTAAACATTCTTCAGCAACCCATCTGCCATTGGCACGGCACATCGACGTGAAATCGGTCGTTAAAAGCCACGGGTAAAGGTTCCTAACAATTTAGATTAATCAGTCCTCTGAAACTATCCCCAAAAGCGGTAAGAGCCTCCTAAAGATACGGAATAGCTTCCTCCAGGCACAACCTCTTCGGCTCATACACATGAAGCTATTGTCTTGGCAGCTTGATATATATATATCTATCCTAGCTTGCGGATCAGCGCCTCATGGTGACTTGCATTCAGAGCGGGCGAATGCTCGGACCGTCCCCTATAAGCGACTTATTTCCATTGGTTCAAGAATGGGCCTGAATGCGGGGCAATTTAGGAGTTCCTCAATGATATTCCGCCAGTTCCTCCGACAATGAGTTGGACAGTGTATATAGTGCCTGACGCATGGCAATACCGCTTTGGCGCTATCTGTTGGCGGCCTAGACTTTTATCATTGAGCAATTCAGCACGTCTCCAAAGATATCTCAGCGCATATTGTGCCCATCGCGAGAACATTTGGCAACATGAGATATTCCGCACTCACCTTGCTCATCTATATTGCTTCTAGTGTTTTCGGAACAGAAACCACCATGTCGAACAGGCGAGGTATGCATATATCTACATCATCGTGCGAATAAGCACTTGACTAAATTTATATAGAGCTTGTGAAATTTAAGTTTGATACCCTGCCTCCAGGTGCTGTGCGCCCAACTGGCTGGCTTAAAGATCAACTGCAGCTGTCGGCTAACTGTTTGGCCGGACACCTCTTTGAGTTTTACCGCTATGTCTCCCGATCTACTTGGCTTGGGGGAGACTGGGAGTATAGCGAGTTGAATGAAGCATCACCCTATTGGTTCAATTATATTGTGCCCTTGGCCTGGTCTCTAAATGATGCTAAACTAAAATCTCAAGCAAAATCTTATCTTGACTATGTCCTCGACCACCAAGCTGAGGATGGATGGCTCGGACCAGAAACTACACGCCAGACCCGAGGTCTTTGGGCAAGATCACTTCTTCTACTTGGTCTCACAGCAAGCTGTCAAGCTTTGTTTCCATGACATTCCGTCACTTACTCTAATTCCCAGCAATATGCCGAAGCAGACCCTTCAGCACGAGACCGGATTGTGGACAGCATGCACAAGTTTTTGAAGCTGGCTCACTCCATGCTACGAAGTAATTTTACAGGATTAGTGCAGGATAAAAGCCAAGGCGACCATTTCGACCCTTTTGGCTTTGGTCTTTCCCGCACACATGAGCTTCCGATCTCTTTGATGTGGCTTTATGAAAAGCACCCCCGTGATGCTGGCGACATAATCCTGGAAACCATCGAGCTCATGTTTGATGGGGGTCGAAAGGGAGGCCGTGACTGGACAGAGTTCTTCGTCGAGGGTGTCTTCCCCAAAAGAGGAACTGGCACATTTAAAACAAGTGGTTTTACTCATGGTGTAAATTTGGCTCAGGGTAAGTACTTACGTTCCTGAAATATACTTGCAAGTACTCAAACTACAAATAAGGCCTTCGATATCCGACTGTTCTCTATCGCTTGACGGGGAACGATAGCCTTGTACAGCAGACCAAGGCGGCAGTCGATATGACAGCAAAGTATCAAGGGTCTGTTTCCGGTACTATTATTGCTGATGAGCATTTGGGTGCCCTTAGTCCCCAAAGAGGGTACGTCTCCGAATGATTGGGAACCCCAAATCTTGAAGCTAAACACATACATCTAGGTCAGAGCTCTGTATGGCGGTAGAGTCCATATTTTCCTACGCCTTCCTATACCGTTTTCATGGGGTCAACAGTTACGCAGATAAAGCAGAACTTGCAGCTTTCAACGCATTTCCAGCCGCCATGAGCCCAGACTGTAAGGACAAATTGATCTTGTTCTCGGTATAACACACTACTAATTCGATACAGGGTGGTCTCATCAGTATGTCACGCAAACGAATCAGATCTGGTCAAGGAATCTGACCCAAAACCCATTTTTCAATGTCGTTTCCTACGCCAATACATACGGCTTGGAACCCAACTTTGTGAGTCGACAACTTTACGAGTCATTACCGCTCCCAAACTCACCTCTTGTACCTAGCCCTGCTGTACAGTTAACCACCCTCAAGCGTATGCAAAGTACGTCGCCTCGTCTTATGCAAAGATCAACGAAAGCATTGTTGCGCACATTCTCCTTGGTCCCACATCTGTTGACACTCGGATCAAAGGTAAAGCAGTAAAAGGTGAGACTCTAGACTTATATTAACTGGTAGTCTTTTAATGGCTTACATTGTGAGAAAAGTCAAATGCGAAACGAGCTATCCATTCGACTCGATCCTTAAATACACGATTGAGAGTCAAACGAAATTTGACTTTGCAGTTAGGATCCCCGGCTGGACCACCCCGGAGGCGAATATTGAGATGAATGGCGGCCGCAGTAAGAGAGTCGCCCCGGATAACTCTGAGTTGCACCACGCAACTATTCTTCCGGGAACCACGACTTTGACGCTGGAGCTACCTATGGAGGTTCGGATCGTAATGCGCAACTCATCTGCCAGTATTTATCATGGCCCACTGCTTTATGCATTCGATATCCCTTATACAGAGACGCATCACCAACCACTGAATTGGACCGACCGCAAGCCTCTGGCAGATGAGGAGGTGCACCCCCGGTCCCACGACTATGTCTTGGAACCGACTGAACCTTGGCAGTACGCTATCGACCCAGATAGCATCGTCGTCAAGACGTCCACATCGGGCATTGAAAATCTGCCCAATCCCATCTTTATAAGGGATGCTCCCCCAGTTTTTCTTACAGTGGATGCTTGGAAGATTGCCTGGCCGACAGATGGAGATACAGCGGCGTGGCCTCCCATCGACCCAGTGGTTGACAAGGATAAAAAGGAAAGGATAAAATTGGTGCCGTTTGGATCGGCCAAGTTGCATATTGCACAATTCCCTGTGGCAAAGCCTCAATAACAGAATAGACTGGCCAAGTCTCGCAATGGTCACATCCGTCAAGAGGCGTTCAAGGACTTCAGAATAATAAGTTGTAAGCTAAATGTGTTATTTACATGTGAGACCTATGGTTTAGAGCTTAAATCAGCGCAGAGAACTTGGGAGGTCAAAATATCCATGTAATAGTTTGATCGATATGGCCCATGACTACAACTCCAATGATCTTTCTAGATAGCAACATTGCGGCGCGGTCTCCTTTCTGATAGGTTCGCCCTGAAATTCTCTGTCTGATTACTATACGAGGTACTTCCCGAGCGACAGTCAATGCCATACAAAGCGCCATCTCTGCCACAGCCGAGGCATTTACGCCAGCAGTGTTTCAAACTTTACCATTGCGTTTTTTGCAAGCCCCGACGTCAGTCCTGTCAAATCCGACGCCCCGTTCGCAAATGGCTCTCAGTTGCGGTGCCAAAGCAAGGTAGTCCTCTGTGACTTGGTAATCCTTGATGGGTATAGCTATGGCGTAAAAGTGCCAATTCTTTGTGCTGGGGCCACCATATAGGATGCAGTCAAAAGGCCTTTGGGTATGCTTTACAGCCTCTGGGTGAATGTGACTTAGGGTATAAATCTTGGGCTGGGGGGGCGGAATCAGCCATTGGTGCAGTGGTAATCGGTATCGAACCCTTTGGAAAAGATAGCGTGGAAGATTTCTGCTGATGACAAGAGTAACTTCTCGACAAGATTCCAAGTTCCAACTGTACAATAATGGACCAACCGCCTCGTGTATCGTCGGATGGAGACTTTCTTTTATCCAGCCATGTCCTCGGCATTCAACATCAAGCGTCTTACGAGGGGTTGACGTCCAGAGGTAGTAAGTAGTATGGCAACCCCGCACTATCTTACCCCTCACAGACACAAGTGATTGCTCCAAGCTGACTACCAACAGCCTCAGCTGACTAGAAGAATGCGGCCAAGCTTGATATCGATATCAGAAGCATACAAATATTGAGAGACATACGGCCATAGTGATTAAGTCGAAGGAATTGTCTTCCCACTACGTCGAGTTCAGCAATGGCGATATTGAATGCATCGATCCTTCACTGCGTGATCGGAAATAACAGTCCCATCGGATGCTGACCCAAGGGCGTGGGTCTGCGCGAGATGTGGGGAAGATCTCACGGACTCCGCCCGAAGCTAATGGTGCTCATCATCGGACTCCCCGCGACACTAACCAATTCTCAGTGCCAGTGACACTCAGCTCCATGAAGTTCAGTAGCCAAGTCCACTTAGCATCTTTCAATTGTAATGGATGTTGGCCGAGTGATATTTCTACAGGAGATGTTACTGCAATTGATCTTCCCATCTTGATTTCAGGTGCTTTTCACCCAAAGATTCAAACCGAGTAACTTAGCTGGCCGTAAGAATAAAACTAGGCCAAGATAGAACAAAAGCAAAGATGGAAAGCTCACCACGGCAGATGATATCAAAGCTTGGCTTAAAGAGTTTTACCGGCATATATCTGATGCTGTCACGCTGATGGAGCTGATAATTAACTGACAACTTGTTAGTGGAATCAAGAGGTTGACAAAACGTAAGTCTCCTACCCTAGAGCTTACCGGTCGTGTCGCGTGAGCAGCTGAACGAAAATCCCTTCCCGTCTTCTGCTTATCGCTTATCAGCTTATCAGCTTATCACAGCTCCCACGCGGAGAAGAGTCGGATATTAATTATTTACATCGACAGTCTTGCTTTTCATCTGCGGCTTCTTCATAATGTATTCGTAATTGATACCTCGACTCGGATATCCAGAAAATACTATGACATATCCATATAAATCGCATCAAGTGCATGCAAGCTACTAGTTGGATACAACGGCGAAATATCCGCCGCCGGCCGCTTTTGCCCATAGCACCAATGTCTGCCTCTCTTTAAACGCGACAACATCCCTTGATGACGCCAAGTCCTACCTCAACGCGACGCGAAGCATCCCCTACCATGGTTCCAACTATACTTTGTTCGTTCTCGTGATGTCACAAAACGGCTTATCAAGCGGGCAGAACGAGCGGGCTACGGAGCTCTCGATCTGACAGTGGATACGACGGCCTTGGGCAATCGCCTGCACGAATGGAAACTCTGCTGAAGTTGCCTGCTTATTTGAACTTGGCTAACATAATTACCATCAAAGCCGGTGGCGGATCGAAGGGTCGATTGATCCTGAACGTCGAGACTGCGGAAGAGGCTACTGAGATTGGGTGGGGGCATTCAGATCTCAACATCGACTCAGCTCTGACATGGACAGAGACAATTCCCTGGCTACGGCCTCAAACAGACATTAAATCCGTCTCAGGGGAGTTCTCACAGCTGAAGATGCCGTCTTAGCAGGAGAAGCAGGTGCCGACGCCATCATTGTATCAAACCACGGCGGGCGTCAACTCAACAGGGGTTCAAGAACTCTTGAGGCTTTACCTGAGGTTTCTCGCGCTGTCAAAGGCTGCTCTCCGGTTTACTTTCGGCGGTGGGAACACTAAGGGTTCAGACCTCTTTCAAGCCCTAGCTTAATTAGGGGTAGATCTTTGTTTGTTGAGAAGGTCAGCGCTATAGGATTTAGCCGTGAATGGGCAACAAGGAGGTAGAGATGGTACAGAACATCCTGAAGAGAGAAGTGTGGCGCACAATAGTGCTGAGTGGCACGGCGGCAGTCAAAGATGGTGGGGGTACGGCAGCAGACTTCGGCATTGCAACTGTGAGGATGCTCCGTGGTGGAAAGATTTTTGTGCTGCACCTCATCCATCGATTTATCGCGTGATTGGTGTTCCAAGTTCGCAAAACGGACTTTGTGTTGTTATTTCGATACCAAAATAGCTATTAAAAAAAGGCGTGAAATTTAACAGTAGCGGTGCAGCCAGGCTGCCAGCTGAGAGACGGATCCAGGTACTAGTTTCAATAGTCTGTAGCTCTTTTCATCTCATTGGGCCGTGAACCTGTGGGTTATAGGGGCAGCTCAAGCCTCAACGGTCCTCGTACTAACGATCTAGAAATTACAGTCAGTGCATGAGGGCACTAAAAGGAGCCAATTTGGCACTTGATTGGCTCATCAATAAACATAAACGCCATGACGTAAATTTCAACCAGTAACCGGGTTTCAGGTTTATTACCAGCCGCGGCCCAGACCACTGCCCTACCACCGGTCGTTAGCTGGACCGACCGGGTTGACCGTTGCTAGCTTGTGTCTTTGATGAGCAGCTAACTAGATCCAACATCCATGAACCTTGCAAGGAAACAAAACATGAGCCGATACCAGGGGGAATACGGGGTATTCGGAATACAGCGTGGGTTTTAGTCCAGCCAAATCACAATCGCAATTTAAACAACAACTGAAGTTCTCAGCGCGGCGCAATATGGTTATATTAGTCTCGTAAAGACGAGTCAGTGTTGGGCCGCTGCGCAGAAATTGCCATATCTAGCAAAACGCCTCTTTGACATGGCTATAGATTAGAGACCTTGTATATAACAGCAGGACGATCCTCATTCTGCTTGCAGATCACTCATACTCTCATTCATCCATTCTTTTTTCCCCCAGTCATTCTTTACTGTTCATCACGTTCTTTACCAACATGAAGTCATTCGTTACCTTTGCGGGCTTGGCCTTTGCCAGCTTCGCTGCCGCTGGCCCATGCAGGCCTCGCACAACCACTACTGTTGCTGCCGTCTCTTCCTCCACCGAGATCGCTTCCTCCACTGCTACTGAGACTGCTGCCGTTTCTACCAGCACGGACTACTCCGTCCCTGTCGTCCCTGAGAGCTCCACTCTCGCTACAGTGATTGTCTCGGAGACTAGCGCTACTGAGACAAGTGCTGCCGGTACTACAACCGCTGAGACAAGCGCTGCTGAGACTACCACTGCCGAGGGTACCACCACCGCCGCCGATACCACTACTGCTGAGGGCACCACCACTGCTGAGGCTACTACTACTGCTGAGGGTACTACCACTGCCGCCGAGACTACCACTGCTGAAGGCACCACTACTGCTGAGGATACCACTACTGCCGCCGAGACTACCACGGCTGCTGAGACCACTACTGCTGAGCCTACTACCACCGAGGCCACCACCACTGAGGCCGAAAACACCTCTGGTACCGCCACAGAGACCACTACCACTGCTGAGCCTACTGCAGATCAGTCTTGCTCAAACGCCGGCCTTCAGTATGCCATCTACACCCACCAGTTCTACAACTCCGATCCTCCCCAGTTCTCCTCCTTCGACCCTACCTTCTTCCATACCGCCACCCCTACCTACGAGGGTGAGACCACTCGCATCGGTATCACCCCCGGCACACCCTCCGACAGCGTCTTCGCCATCTACGATGACAGCCCCGCACAGCTCTGGCAGTACAAGGCCGTCATCCACCAGGCATTCCTCTACGCCCCCGAGACCGGTGACTACACGGTTACCATCCCCAACTCTGATGAGATCACCCTCATCTGGTTCGGCACCAAGGCTATCTCAGGCTGGACTCGTGCCAACGCGGATCTCGAGCAGGACTACCCTGGTGGCACTTCCAAGACTTTCACCATTCACCTCACCGCTGGCACTTATACTCCCTTCCGACTTCTCTGGGCCAATGCTCAGGGTGACCTCAACTTCATCGCTGAGGTCCAGGCTCCTGATGGAACTGTCATTGTCAATGGTGATGGTAGCGATAACAGGTACTTTGTTCGCTTCGCTTGTGATGAGAGCACGCCTTCTTTCCCTCCTTTCGGCGACAATGGAGATTATTAAGTAAACTGCTGCTCATTCGTACCGGGACATATAACAAAGTATATAGCGCTTCGTACATGAAGCCCAAAATATTTTCAAGTATATACCTATTTTAATACATAACACTCACCGACATTATCCTTCTTGACATATATAAACATGCACGTAACAATAGTCAACTCTGTTATAGCTAACACTTTATGACTCTAATGCTTTATATTACAAGCCTTCATCCTTAAGCTCGACATCTACATTTTCGCATATTAGAGCTCTTTAAAAGACATACTTGAAGTCCAGGCTCTGATCTCCCTCTTTTCCGTTGCTATCCTTCCCCTCTGCGATCAGTCTCTCTTTCTGTCGCATGCGATACTTCAGAAGAGCATAAATGAGTCCGACGCAAACAAGTGCCATTACCTCGCCCCCAAGTGAGATTGCATTTCCCATGACGTAACGAGGAGCATCCTGGATGGGATAGATCTGCGACGCAGCCATTCCGGATGCGTTTGCAAGTGAGATCAGCATGGAGATCGCGACAGAGCGCTTGTAATCTGGCTGCATATTGTTTGATACCCATCTACAAATCGTTAATTCAATGGTCGCCACGTGGCTGGGTTGTTGACATACGTTACCAAAACAGTGTTGAAAGAGTAGACGCCACCGCCTACGAGGAACATGGCAAAGAAACCGGCAGCCTTGTGCCCGGTACCAACAACTATGGCATATCCGACGATTACTAATAGTGGAGAATGGATGAGGCAGATAGCTCGGCGGTTGAGGCGGTCTGAGACGTAGGTGGTGGCAGCAGTGAAGATGGATGCCAGAACGTAGACGGGAATGCTGAGGTAGTTGGCTTGGAGGGAGGTATAGCTGTATTCCTGATTAGTGGAGTCTTGAAAGAGAGACAGAAATACTTACTCGAGGCCCTTGAGAAGAGTAGGGAGGAATGTACCGAAACCGAACAGGGCGATGGAAGCGCAGAATAGCGAGACGGAAGCAAGCCAGACAAGGGGATCCGTGAGAGCCATGACGACTTGCTTCCACGAGAAACCTTCTGTTTCTTTAAACGGATGGTTGCGCTCCTTGATGAGAACCATAGTCGACTTCTCTTCTTCAGAGAGGAACCAAGCTGTTTGCGGAGAAGTAGGAAGGCTCAGCCAGCAAACAGCTCCGATGACGAGTGAGATGGCACCCTCGATAATGAACAGCCATCGCCAAGCTGACAAACCATGTCGGGCACCCATGGACTGAATTCCATATGCGATAAGTCCACCAAGTGCTCCAGAAAGTGCAATCGAGACATAGAGAACCGCAACGCGTTTTCCTTGCGATGCAGGTGGATAGATCTGAGAGACGACGAATGTAAGGGAAGGAAAGAGACCAGCCTCGAAGAAACCGAGGAGGACTCGACAGGCGATGACCTGGCCGTAGCTATGAACGAAGCCAGTTCCCAAAGTGATGAAACTCCAGCTGACGATGGCGATAGCAAGGACACGGCCTGGTCCGAACTTTTTGACGGCGAGGACCCACGGTGTTTCAAAGACGACGTATGAGATGTAGAAGTACATTGATACATCGTTGAATTGAGTTCCATGCATACCTGTATCTTCTTCGAAGCCGAATACACGTGCGTTGCCTTGAGTATCATGATTAGCTTTCCGAGCTGGAGTTGAGGTTGACAAGGCACTTACCGATATTTGTTCGGTCAAGATAAGCGAACAGAACAAGTAGTGCCATCTGCGGCATAACAAACTTGTCAAACTTGGACAAGACCTTTTTCTCGACTTCAGTGATGTCGTTCATCTCGCCAGAGTTCTGATCGAGCTCCTGCTCAAGCGGCATCTTGAGCTCCGACTGTTTCTCTGCGCCTTCCATCATGACCAGTGTAGACAATTTGGAGTATGTATTGACAAGACGAGATGTAAAATGTGGATTATAGGTTCAGATGTACTTTTTTAAGGTCGCTTGCATACCCGAGTTATCACCAGGTGATCTGCTGCACGATGGTCACTTATCCACCCCCGCATTTGATAGTCTGATAGTCAAGTTGTAATAAACCGTCGGCGGAGACAGGAATACTCCACAAGTGGAGATGATTATGGTAAATCCTTCCTTTTTGAATGATTGTACATGATAGAGATGAGATAAGACTGATAAGAGATTGTTGGAGTTTCTCTAGACTGAAGACTGAAGCTGCAACGCTGAACTGCGCGATGATCATCTCCAATTAAATTTCACAAGTCAATCCACAGTGCAATCAGTCAGAAGGCATTAGTAACAAAGTGCTTCAACAATTACCGCCTCTAGAAAGTCAATTGAAGATAAAGTTCCTGCCCCGCGTTTTTTACATCCTTGTAGCCATGCAAAAAGGTTATGTCATAGTTCTTGGGCAAGATTGGAGTTTACTTCCGAGCTCCAATAAGCTTCCCAATGAAGAATAGTCTCCGCCGTCGGCCGTCGGTGGATAACGGCCCACTCTGATCACTCGGCCGTGATCCCCATTGTTGAGAGGGAATTATGACCGTCGGGGACGATAAAGGATAACGATTGAGGGGAGAGCATACATAATTAGACAAGACTTGAATTTATCAAGTGCTCTTATCGAGGGATTAAATATTAACAATAGTAGATATTTTGAGATAAACCATTCTAGATTTCGCTTAGAATCAGGAACTGGAGCTCCAAACTATTTGCAAACCGCTACGCATCATCATGGGCTCTCTCAGTTTACCACCATTCAAAATCAACGAAGTTGATCTCGCAAAATCACTTCACGAAAGCTGTCAGTTCGGCGCCGCTCATCGCTATGGAAAGTAAGTCATTCTCACGACATCACAATTTTCTCCAAAACTAAATTGATTACCCTAGGGCTTCCACAGAAACCGGCATGGCACGGCTCAGCCTGGATGACTCGGACAAGCAAGTACGAGATTGGTTCATCACCTACGCCAAGTCGCTCGGATTGAAGACTTCAATTGATCAAATGGGAAACTTGTTTGCGATTCGGCCCGGCAGAAACAATGATTTGCCTCCAGTTATGATGGGCTCGCATTTGGATACGCAGCCTACTGGCGGGCGCTACGACGGTATTCTCGGTGTTATTTCGGGTCTTGAGGTTTTGAGAACTTTGAATGATCATGGTTATGAGACTGTGGGCCCTATTGGAGTGGTGAACTGGACCAAGTACGTGTCCTGAGACGAGTATACGCGTGAAGAAATTGGCTGACTTTTCGAAGTGAGGAGGGCGCTCGGTTTCCCAAGATGGCTGTGTCTTCAGGCGTATGGGCGGATGTCATCCCTCTCGAAACTGCCTGGGATCTCAAGGAAGTTTTGGCTGCTAATGCCAAGTCGATGAAGGAGGAGCTTGATAGGATAGGCTACTGCGGCGACCAACCCGCTTCATATCGATCAAATCCTTTCGCCGCCCATTTCGAGCTTCACATTGAACAGGGACCCATCCTGGAAGACGAGGGTCTCAAAATTGGCGTTGTACACGGTAAGAAAAGTCCTTTAACAGATACTTTACGGCGACTGACAGCGGAAATAGGCGTCCAAGCATTCAAGTGGTTCAACATCACCGTCAAAGGCCGCGACAGCCACGCAGGCACAACACCACTATACGCTCGCAAAGACCCCGTCTTATCCGCCAGCAAAATGCTCGTCGCCGCCAACACGATCGCCAAAAAGCACGACGGCCTCGCAACAACCGGCATTTTCACCACCGACCCCGGCACCGTTAACACAATGGCGCACACGGTAACATTCACCCTCGATCTCCGTCACGTCAAGGATGAAGTCCTCGCCGAGATGGTAAAAGAGTGCGAAGCAGAATTCCAGCGCATTTCTCACGACGATAGTGAAAAGGGCTGCGAAGTCGACTGGGAGCTTCTTGTGGATAGTCCTGCTGTCAAGTTTAGTCAAGAGTGTATTTCGGTTGTGGAGCAGAGCGCTGCGGATGTCTGCTCGACGTTGCCACAGAATGAGGAGGGCAAGCTTTGGAGACCTATGATTAGTGGTGCGGGGCATGATAGCTGCTACACGAATCGGGTTTGTCCTACGAGTATGATCTTTACGCCGACGAGATCGGGGATTAGCCATAACCCGACCGAGTATTGCTCGCCTGAAGATTGGTAAGTTTTCATCGTGCCATGGAGGACTGCATATGCTAACATGGTGCAGTGCGCTTGGTGCGAGTGTTTTGCTGGGAGCGGTTCTGCGATATGATAAGCTTCGTGCGACGAGGAGCGAGTGACGTGGGTAGTTGGTTGGTGTTATAATTCCATGTTTGTATTGTATAGAGAAATTGCAAATCGTGCTCGATTGAACGGAAGAACAAGTCATGGTGCGAATATTGACCCCGTAATAAGAGCCAGACGTGAGTGTTTCCTCTTCTTCATGAATGAATGAAACAAAAAATGGACAAAGGTAAGAACAATAAATATTGACCAGACATATGGCGCTCACAGATAACATGATTGGCTCCATGATAAGGTTGTTGAACTTCAGCGATACAGTTCAAAGCAGCCCCTCATTTAGAAGGCCTTTTGGCTGTAAAAAATATAGAATGAATAGCACTAATATCACCCTACAGTCCATTCTCTTAATAGTTCTATTACTCTTCCACGTCATACAGATGACAATTTGTACCATGACAGACACAATGTTCCCCAACACTAACTACCGGCATTCCAATCACGTGCCCCGGACCGGATATCGGCGCCAACTCGGACCCCGCTGTCGGCAACTCACTTCATCAATCGAATACCGCGAGCGTTACCTTCAGCAGCATCTCCCTCACAATGAATCATGAGGAGCACCCGCACCGTCAAGTCGCGGGCATAAGGCGCTACCGCTCCAAGTCGCAAAGACCATGTGATTTGTGTCGCGCCCGCAAAGTGCTCTGCAATATCCCTGATCCGACGCGTCCATGCCAGCTCTGTGATCGCACCGGACGCGATTGCACGTTTGTGGGGAATCCGAATAAGAAGCCCAGGGATAGTAGGATGAGACGGTTGGATTCTGACGGGGGTGGAGGGACGCCGATTGTTGTGCCGCAACAGGCGCTGGCGCAGGATGTTGGTGTTTATGAGGCGTTGCGCATGCCGGATGGTGAGAACAGATAATGAGATAAAAAGCATGAACTGACGGATAATAGACGTCCAATCTTCCAGTATTGAAACAGGCCTCGATTTAACTCCTCTGGGTGGCGCAGTATCTCAATCCATCTTCTCGCCCGGAGGCGGTATCAACTGGGACATCTCATTCGACCAACACGGCATAGACGGCAGCGATCAGCCATTTGACTTCTTCGCCAACGGCGAACTCCCCAATCTCGAACCCCTAGACGATCCAACACCCTCAGACGACTACGGCGAAATCCCCGTCGCCACTCCTAGCAAGACAGCAGATCATCCCGCCGCCCTGTTCGAGCGCCT
This sequence comes from Fusarium succisae, assembly GCA_013186925.1. Classification (NCBI taxonomy): domain Eukaryota; kingdom Fungi; phylum Ascomycota; class Sordariomycetes; order Hypocreales; family Nectriaceae; genus Fusarium; species Fusarium succisae. The sequence goes on along the minus strand of JAAOAW010000448.1, from coordinate 82,142 downwards.
TTCATTTGATCAACGGCCAGACCACTCAACGTCACTAATTGGCTTTTCTAACGAATCTGACCCTTTTTCTCTCAATCATTTCCCGTATTCTAGTAGTGATGAAGTCGACTTTTATCGCGTTGCGTATCGACGGCAGCAACATGCGTTTCCGGCGAATCCTCCTATTCACTTTTTGCAGAGTCAAACGGGGACTGCGATTGAGAGTCAGAAGATTGTGGATAAGTGTATGTCGTCACTGGGCGATAGGGACCATCTTGAGAAATTGGTTGATCGAGAAACGGGCGTGGCGTTGGTGAAGTTGTATGCCTTTACCCCTTTCTCCATACTGAGGTAATGTACTTACTTAATGTACAGGTACTTCAGATTTGTTTTCGAAGACTTGCCAATTCTTTCTCGCTCTATCGTCTTTGAAGACCTGAATAAGTTTGTCGCAGAGGCTTCTACTGGGTTACTTGCGGGTATATACGCCCTCGCATTGCCCTTCACGCCCTGGGATGAGAAGCTCTGTCTCGATAGTGCATATTTCAAGCCCGACATCAATGATCTCTGGCAAGTCTCCTACACCTGTCTTCAGAAGGAACTGCACTTTCCTCGTCTCTCGACTATCCAGATATTTCTCCTCCTCCTGAATCACACTCCCTTTGATGTTGTCGTTGTGGAGAACCCATTTGTATGGTCCCTAGCAGCTTCCATGCTGGCCATGGCTCAGTCACTTGGCTTGAATGTTAATCCGGTTGGATGGAAGTTACCAGCGTGGGAAGTTCGCCTTCGGAGACGGCTATGGTGGGCTGTATATGCTGAGTATACTTGGCGTGCAGTAACCCATGGACGATCTTCCATGATATCAGATGATGATTGGGATGTCTCACCACTTACATCTGCCGACTTCTCTCTTGATCCCACCTCCGAGATACCGGAGAATATTCGTGATCAGTCGCTTGACTATTTTATCCGTTTGTGCTCGTTGACCGAGATCACAAGCGGAATTTGTCGACAATTCTTGTAAGACATCTTCGTAGCTCTGTTTCTGACCACCCGTTGCCCTGGACTGACCGCAATAGCTCCCTCCGTGCCGCATCACGGCCTCAGATTCTTGACTCTTTACTTGAACAAGCTCGTGGTCCACGCCAGCAGCTACTGAAATGGCTGGAGGACCTCCCAGAATCTCTGGCTCTAAGACCGGAGCCGAGCGACAGCGACGCAGATGACTCAGTCAAGAGTCACAGATCCCTCTATGTAGCATATTACACCACGCACATCCTCGTCCTACGAGCATTGCTACGTCCCATCATTGACAGCAATACACAGCTCAGCCACGTACAATCCTCCGTGGAGACAGTCCTCCAAGCCTGTCGCGGTCTCATCCAAACAGTCATCAAGTTCATTCGTGGCCTAGATGCCCGACATCAATCAGCATTCTGGCCCGCATACACACGGAACTGTCTAGCATATCCCGGACTATTCTGCTACATGCTCTGTCTGCAGAAGCGGCAGCCTGATATGACGGCCTATGACCAGAACCTTCTCGCAACATGGAGAAAGACTCTCCGCACGCGAATGCAGTCGTGGCCTTTTCTCCGATTTGCAATTGTTAAGGTCGACGCGATTTACTGGAAGAAACTATATCAAGACAAGAACTGAGGTTTTGATTGGAGCACGTGGAGCATTGGTGGGCGGGAAGAAACGTTTTATATCAAGTGGTCATAGATTGAAGCATAATAGTTTGATATGTTATGTCTTTCGTTCTAATATACTCTGCGCTTAATCTGAGATACTCTGCGTTTAAGCGTGATACACTTCTACGTCGGGCGAGAGTCAAATGGCCGGGACAAATAATATGCCGCGCTGTTCATGAACTTAACCACTTACATAAGCGCTGATATTGAAAACGCCGAAATAAACTGTAATTGACAGGTTCAAAAGTATGCTCACAGCCAATCACTACGTTCAGACAAAACTGGTGTTTCATAAGTCACTTCAGCCTGGATCCAGCCACGATGATATGGATTGGCTGGCGGTACGGAACCCGTCCATACGGCTGGAATCTAACTTGGATACGGACAAGTCGGATCTCTTCCGCCACAATCGTTCACTGGTGATTCAAAGCATTCTCTCCATGGGGCGCAATCCGTGAGGCACAATTGGTCTTCGAGATTCCAGGCAATGAAGCGACATATCGAACTAAGTTCTCTACTGATACAAGCCCCCAGCCACAAATCTCAACTTCAAACAACACATGTAGCTCACGCGACATGTCGAACGTTAGTTACGTTGCATACGGTGAGTCGGAATTGACATCCCTCGACACATGAGCTCATATGACTCATTTTCTGCTGAATCTTCATGATACCCGTTGAGTTTAAACTAAAATTGACTATTGAAAAGACAGCTCTGCAATATATGTCTTATAACAAGCCTTCTGTGAACGAACTTGCGATACGCGTGTGATCAATCCGAACCATTTTCGGATAATAACATGGTCCGATGACGGCATTAGACCTCCCTTGCGTAAAATGACCTTGTCGGTAACCCACGCCATTTTAGGCACACCTGTTTTATCTCTCCTGGACAACATCCCGCCAAATAAGAAGCGCGGATATGTCAAAGTCTGAATATTGGAGCTTGGCGAGTAGACTCTTCAAAGTCTGCCTTTCAATAGCTCCAACTGACTCTTCACTCGTGTATAAAAAGGATGACTTCTCCCCTATGGATGGACCCATGCTGCAAACATTACCCTTCATTACACAATATACACCAAACCCTTCTTCTACTTAAATCTGGAAATCTGCCAACACTCACCATGACTACATCCCGTTATTCTTCCCAGTTCCGCAAGTACAACCATGCAACTGACCTCCCATCAGTAGACAGACGCAAACAACAGCAACTTATCAAGGTCGAGCAGAATCCTAAGGATTTATTCTTCCTGAATGTCACGTTGACGATCTTCTACCGTCTGGCTCGCCTTGATGTTGTCAACCACGTGTGGAGTCATTCTCACCTCCACCTTGCTGCCTTCTACGGATGGGTTGACATCATTCAAGCCCTCCTCAACTTGGGCAGCAACCCTGATGTCCAAGACTCCAAGGGATTAACCGCTTTGCATGTTGCCTGCGCCTCTGTGGAGGAAGGCACAGAGGAAGTAGTTGAGGTTCTACTAAAGAATGGTGCTGATCCGAACCTCAAGGCCGATGCTACGGAATTCGCTCCAATACATCACCTCATCGAGGCAAGTTACATCGCAGCTGAGCCATGGGACTGTAATGGAAAATTGGAGGCACTGCTGAAGGGAGGAGCCGACATCAATTCACGGGACAAACATGGCCGGGCACCTATTCATCTCGCATCTTGTATTCCCTGGTGCAATAGCGTCTTTGCTCTTCTTCACAAAAGAGGTGCAAGATTTGACCTTATCGACAATACGAGGAGATCTATTTTGCATTACGTAGCTATGTACGGAGACCTGGATCAAATCTCATACCTACGCAAGCATGGCCTTACAGAGCCGGACCCAGATGACAAAGACATCAACAACCAAACTCCGCTGGATTCATTGCTATGGAGGGTAAATACCAAGCAGAAAAAACTCAGGAAAAACATGAAACGACCCACTGAAGAAGTCATCAAGGCCTTTAATTCTTTGATCAAAGAGATTAGGATCCATCGCTGGCAGGACGGGCACGGCACAAGCTATCAGGACGATAGCAGTTGCTGGCGTCAAGTGAAGACTACGAACCATTTGACCTCGGGGGAAAACCGCATTAATCTCCCCATCAGGCCGAAGCCTACCCTTACCTCGCCACCATCCATTGAACAGGAGATGCACGTGAAAGAGCGGGGGGCATACTATGCTTGATATAAGGGGACACTAGGGAGCTTCCATAGACGATAAGTCCTAGTGAGCATTACCTCAGAGAATATCACACAGCAAAAACCACTGAACGTTCAAAAACCCTGCGAATAGGAGAGTCAAAGTGAGGTTGTGAGTTTTCTGTCAATTACATGGAATACCTAACAGCGCGTGGAACAGGTCAATTCAGAATGGATCACCCAGACTCATTTTTCAAGCGGTGCTGCAAGCAAGTCCACGCTGACCCCAAAGAAAAGCCGGCCATGGTGCTGTGGGTAAGTCCTACTTCATTCCGTATCGTTGGAACATTTGAAGAGGCAAAGGGGTATGAGAACATGTAAGCTTGGCATATTCCTTTGTAAGCACTAATATTATTCACTAGCAGGAAGGACATTTATTGATCAAGCACAATTCAACTTGGTGGTTTGGACCCCAGAGATTACGGGCTTTTGTGTTGATAGATCACCCCACTGCTGATGCTCACACCACGCGCCTCACACGATCACGAGGAGCGAATCCAGACGTAAGTTTTGAAGTAAGTTTATAGCAGACAAATTTGATATATGGAGCTTATGATTCGAGAACAATTTTTGTATGAAGGGATTTATAGTTTGATACGTGATTAATCATGAATCAATTTCTGCCACATCGTATTCATTTCCTCACAGCTGAATTTCGAGGGCTGGTATCACGCGTTGACTTGTAACTTAGTGTTCTTTGCCCACTTAGACTGCGCCCTCAAGGAAACCCCATTGGTTTGGCGCAGTAGCCTCCATCGTAAACATCAGGACGCCATTGGACTAAAGCATACCGGGGAGCATGGGCTTTCAGGCCTTGATCCCATCTGCAGACAATGCATCTCATACAACAATTCACGAGAGCATAAATACCGCCTTCCATTGTATCCGGATCTTGATAAAACACCTCAGCTGGGGCTTAAGGTTATGCTAATTGCGAGCGGCGTTGAATCAATGGCCGAATTTAATGGCATGAGATTGCTGCCCGTCAAAACGGAAATCTCTAATAATTCTGAAGCTCAATGAGGAATACGCTGCGTGGACAGGGAGGTCATTAGTTGGAAGATCTCCATCTACATTAGCCCGATCGACTGCAAATCTGCAACGCAGGGTACGGAGGAGATAAGAATGGCGGATAAGGTTTCAACCTTGATAAGGAGAAGCGGGACAAACGGCAGCATGGTCGGTAGGTTCTACGGCAAGAGTAGGCATGGTGATATGCAGGGTATACACAATGTGACACCTGAGACCAATAGCGATTCGCTATGCTGAGTACTGGGATATTCACTGCAACAAAGGTGATGGCTGGAAGTTGACGAGTCATTATTTCTCGCTGGCACATGACATTCGATGTATTCTTCAACGAGGCTATAGGCTTGTGCATAGGCTTGGTGACATATTACTATTACCTTTTCTTCTCCAGAGACGAGCGAGATGCAGCATCGGCAAGGAATCGATGCCCAGGCATAATAACTGACTACTGATACCAGTATGAAACCTTAATCATGGTATCTTTTGTAGATGCGAGCCTTCTACTTCAAGTCTGACAACCCATGCCAACTTATAAGGCAACCTGTGCATGATGAATCCGCCAGCCACTAATAGCTCTTTCGGCAGTTGCTCTCACGACCTTCCATTTGCGATTCGTCAGCCCAATCTTATGATAGTGAGATGAAATCCAGTAAGGTTTCGGGGAGCAACGAGCGGCGGTAAACCCGCGTAGGCGCAAGGTCTAATAGACGGGGCCGTCTCGATATAGATTTACGGGTGGCCAAATGACAGCTGACTTGTCGAAGTCCCACTCTGGAAGGTGGTTAATAATGTAGAAACTCTTGATTGGAGGATTTGTTCCCCCGTGATACTGAGATTATCCGTATTATAGTATTATCTTGGCGATGCTGGAGATTTATGGGGATAAGCTTGATGATTCGCTTAATTCATGGAATGTCCAAGCTGGAGCAAATGCCATGACACGCCGTGAGATGCGCGTCTCAGTTGGGCAGTGAGTCCTGTGCGGAGAATGGAGTATTCTTTTTCTAAACTCAAAGCAGAAATAATGACATGCTCAGCTATTTCACCTGCATCGTGAGGTGCCTTGCATCGAGCCGTTGCGCCATTCGGCCGCTCAGTCTCTCAACCCTGCCTGACTCATAAATCCCCAAGCCTACCTCGTGTCCAACTACCGATCTACAAATCCCTGAGTAATCCCCGGACCTTTTGAAACTCGCTCACTTATCAACGAGATATTATCAGGGCTCGTGAGCTGAGCTTACGTGTTTCCCTCCGAGACCAGGGTCGTAGATCCCTGCACCATGCGGCTCAAAGACCATGTTACATCACCCCAACCAATCGGGAAATAGATGAACAGGGAGCATTTACGGTTCGACCTGTTATATTGACGTAAACTCAATCGGTGGATATAACACAAAGAGCCATAGCCTCAACTTATGGACTTTTCACGAGTCAAGAAAACCATTCGTCTTCGTAAGTCTTCTGTGACATCAGCGCACGAACCGCTTCTGCACGGCCACCAAGGAAAAACAACATGTCACTCCGCCTCTTAGTCTACTCGAAGCGCCGACACTGTCCTGCTGATTAACCCGTGGCAATGCCGGGCAGTCTACCCACTCAGGCTTTGAGCATGGAGCCCAAGAGGAAATGCCGTGAAGATCGAATCGGATCTACAGGAGAATCCCTTGTCGTAAATCGGGGCGCCAATAAGTCTAAGTGGGATGGAGTGGACCTGCGGTAGGATCTTTGTGATTTGATTTCAGGTTTGGATGATCTTTGGCCGTGTCATTGCAGATTAGACTTCATATTCTGCCTGTTGATCTATCGGCGAGACGAAATTGGGTAAAAAAGTGGAAGGGCTGTGATGAGAGTTGAAGTTGTTATATAGAGATGGGAGAGCGCTGTGATGAAGATGATTATCAGATCTTCATTGCTCTGAGTCAAAGGATCATCTTTATTACCGCTTTGTTCATCGAAATATGAGTATTCCGTGCTTGTTGCGGGATCTGTGCGACCTCCCGTCAATGGCGGTGAATCAGAGTCAACAGTTCAAGTCCCTTGTAGCACTCAATCCAGACAGAGCTGATCTCTTGGCTGCAATTCCTACAACCCAAAAACATTCCATCTCGTCCCTCTACACCTTATGTTATCTTCTCGAGGAATTGCCTGGTCAATGGCCTGTCTTCCAACTCATCAAGACCTATACACGACTCTACACCCAGCTTCCAGAAGATGCCAAGACAAACAGCACCCACGAGCTCTCTTCCCTAATTGATAAGACTTCAGCGCTAGTAAAGAGATCGTATACATCCTTTGCGCAGTTCATTGGCTGCGTTGACAAGCCAGCCCTACGAGCCACCACAGATGAGGATGTCGTCACCCATCGCGAACTACGACAATTCGTTGACAACTTCCAACTTCCTGTTGATACATCTACCAAGAGACCTGTTGTTTCGATCGCATTACCAAATGGTCCGTTACTAGCAGCAACATGCGTCGCTGTCACGACTTACTACACCGCATCACCAATCAACCCCGCCGCTGGAGCAGAACAATTCCGAGCGGACATTCTTCAAGCTCGAGCTAACTTCATCCTCACAACGAAGGATGAGTATACAAAACTCCAACTCGATGCTAGTTGGGTATCAGATAATAAGATCCAGATCTTCATCATGGACTGGACTCGAGATGAGGGTATCTCGCTAAGGGCAGTCGATGGAGAAGCTATCCCCACTGGCAGCGCTGAGCGAGTCCCTAACAAGGCTGATGACATTGGCCTGATTCTCTTCACGAGTGGAACGTCGGGTACCAAGAAGGTAGTTCCACTGACAGTGCACTCTATCATCGCCGGCGTTGCTTTCGTCATAGAGTCATGGGGTCTTACAGCTAGTGACATCTGTCTGAACATGATGCCCCTCTACCACGTGTAAGTCACTTCACCATCCTGCCCAACGCGCATTCTGACAGTAGACAGAGGAGGCTTAGTTCGAAACATCTTCTCACCGATATTTTCCGGCGGCTCAACAGTCTGCTGTCCCTCCTTCGATGCCAATCTGTTCTGGGACGTGGCTGAGACCATTCAACCAACATGGTACTACGCTTCACCATCGATGCACTCCATCATCATCGCAGAAGCAGCTGCACGACCAGAAGCTCTGGGAAAGAGTCGGATACGGCTAGCTTGTAATGCTGCCGGTGGATTGCTACCATCTCTGGCGTATCAGCTGAGGGATACCTTCAACTGCGTCGTCTTACCAAGTTACGGAATGACAGAGTAAGCCATTTCCATTCTAGTCAACCCTGATAAATGCTAATAGACTTAGGTGCATGCCCATATCTACGCCTCCACTAGACTACCGTCTCGATCGCGAAGGTACATCAGGTATCAGCACCGGCCCCGAACTCACCATCCTCGACAGGTCCGAACAAATTGTCACAAACGGCATCGTCGGTCGCATCTGTGTTCGCGGTGAGCCTGTATTCCCAGGCTATCTCAGACCCGATGGAACATACGACAAGTCACCCTTCAACGCAGCCGGTTGGTTCGATACCGGTGATCTTGGATACATGGACGACGATGGATATCTTTACATCACCGGTCGGAGTAAAGAAGTTATTAACCGCGGTGGAGAGTTGATTTCTCCATTTGAAGTTGAGAACGCCATCATGACGGCTTCGAGAGCGAGTGAATCGCCCATATACGGAAGGGTTTCACAGGCTTTGGCGTTCTCGGCATCGCATGATGTTCTTCAAGAAGTCGTTGCTATTGTGCTCATCACACCTCCTGGTGCTCCGCGTGTTGATCTGAGGACTCTTCATGGCGCGTTGAAGTCTTCTCTTCAGCAAGTGAAGTGGCCTGTCTTGATCACTTACATGGACGACCTTCCGAAGAACAACAATAAGGTTCTGCGTATCAAGCTTGGCCAACGGCTGGGACTTCCTTGTGGTTTTGATGATACACCTTATATGGCCAGGCATTGGGATGCTGTTTGTCCTCCGGCTGATACACCATTGTCAGAGCCTATCCGATGCTTGCCTTGCTCTGTTGACTACACAAAGCTTGCGATTCATATTCAGGCCATTGTACCAGAGCTCGACGTCTTTTGTCTTCCCAGCACTCACGGTGGTTCTCCAGAAGCTGTGCTTGCGCCTAAAACGACTGAGGTCACAGTTGGCTCTGAGATTTCCAGCATCATTCGACATCGACTGGCATCTACCATCGACAACTACATGATCCCTACCGAGATTCACATCATGCCTCACCCATTCCAGAAGGATTCATCTGGAGACATCGACGTGGAAGTACTACGAGCAGAGCTCGAGCAACTTCAAAAGGCTTCTATGAACAAACTGACCGCTAGCACAGAAGGACTCGTCGCCAAAGCCTTCGCCGAAGTCCTATCCATCCCAACCGCTGATATTCCCCGCGACGCAAACTTCTTCAGTCTAAGCGGCGACTCCCTTCGCGCTGGTCGTCTTCTCTCCATGCTCCGTAGCGAGTTCAGCATCAGCCTTCCCATCACAGCAATCTTCAACGGCGGCACCGTTACCTCCATTGCTGCCCATATCGACAAGATGCTCGGTAGTAAGACCGATGAGTCCGATCAACCTGGTGCTATCGTTGGATGTACCGAGACTTGCAGTTCCACCAACCTCTTCCTTATGATCCTCCAGCTCTTCCCCCTCGTGGTCTTCTATCCCCTCCGCCGCGCAGTCCAATGGACAATCTTCTTTGTAACCCTCGCGCACTCCCAAAAACTCCCCACCAACCATTCCCTCCCCGGCCGGTTTCTCAACCTCACTGTCTCCATGCTCATTGCCCGCATCATCATGGGCTTTGTATCACCCATCGTCGGCATCATCTGCAAATGGCTCATCATCGGTCGCTATCGCGAAGGACTTTACCCAATGTGGGGAATGTATCATACCCGATGGTGGCTTGTGCAAAAGATTATTGCGATCTGTGGCAAGGGCTTTTTTGATGCGAATGAGACGACGGAGAGGACTTACTGTCGCCTTATGGGGGCCAAGGTCGGGAAGAATGTTAAGCTTGAGGGTGCGGCGATGGGGGAGTGGGATTTGATTGAGATTGGGGATGACTGTAACCTTACAAAGTGCACCTGTCGACCTTTTGCTGCCGAGGGGAATACGTCGATGTATCTTGGTCGCATCACCATCGGAAGCAACTGCTCTGTTGGAGTCTCTTCTATCATTGCGCCTGGAGCTGCCATGCCGCCCGATACATGCCTCGGCTTCAACTCATCGAGCTGGGAGATGCAGGACACGAGTGAGGAGTACAGAGACCAGCTTCCAAGCGAGAAGCCTAAACCTCACTGGGTGTTGCACTTGCTCTTCACCACGCCCCTCAAGCTCATCGGCTTGTTCCTCTCCGCAGTCCCTTGGATGGCCGGTCTTGTAGGCATGGTCACTACACAGGGCCAAAAGGTTAACCACAAGGCTCCATTGAGGAGCAGTGTGGACTGGTTCACTCAGCCCAACCGAATAGCCTACCATTATCTCGCACTAGCTCTTGGATGCTTATTTGGTCCATTCTTCCTGTTCGGGTTCGTCATATTGGTCAAGTCTATTCTGGACTGCATCTTTGGAAAGCTCAAGGCCAACTCGCGATCCACAATGGATATCTGGAGAGCGAACCTGATCAAGGCGCTGTTGCCTGAGGGGAAGCTTCACCGGATGACTTCTTTGTTTGGACAGCACTACGAGGCGACATCTATTGCGTTGAGGATGCTGGGTGCTAAGATTGGTGAGCGCGTCTACTGGCCTGGTACTGGTCCAAGCATCGGTGACTACCACCTCATTGACGTTGGTAACGACGTAGTCTTTGGCTCGCGTTCTCACCTCGTTACTTCTGATGGGATCGGTTCCGAGAAGGTCACCATCCAAGACCGCGCCATGATCGCTGATCGAGTTTGCCTCCTCCCCAGCGTCACAGTTGGCGAGCGAACTACCATGGGATCTGGGGCGCTGACCAAGAGAAATGGCAACTATGTGTCTGACGGTACCTATGTTGGCTCCAAAGCAGGAGATGCAGTCTGCTTGTCAAGCGGTAGTGACACCAAGGTCTCTCGGTCTCACATCCGCAACATGCAGTCGGAGGATACCCTGACAAACGAAAAGAAGTTCAAGGATGAGAAGGACCGTCCCGATACCCAACCTAGCACTACATCTGGAAGTGATACAGAGGGCAGCGACGGCAAAGATGACTGGGCACAGCATCTCTCCCCATTCGGTCGAGCTTTCTACCTAAAGCTAGCACCATATCATGTCCTGGGCCCCTTCGCCATCTTCCTCTACTCTGCCCTCTTCACAGTCTTCACCGCTGTCTACTGGGATGTCCCCAGCGTCTCATCCATTCAATTCGTGGGCATCATGTTCCGGAGCTCTTTTCCCCGTGGCATGAACGTCTGGTTCGACCTTGTCGCCATCTTCTTGGCTATGCTGGCTGGTATCGCCATTCTCTCCACCATCCAGTCTGTTCTTGCGCTGGCGATCATCATTGGATCTAAGTGGCTACTCGTGGGTCGTCGCAAAGCTGGTAACTACGATTGGGACAAGTCTCCGTACTGCCAGCGCTGGCAGATCTTCCTCGGCATTGAGCGCCTTCGCCGACAGTGCTACAAGGGCAATGGTATTCTGAACCTCCTCACCGGGACTCACTGGATGGTCATTTACTTCAAGCTTATGGGTGCCAAGATTGGCAAAGACTGCGCACTCTTCGTCAACGGCACTCCAAGCCTCATGTTCACGGAGCCTGATCTTATAACTCTCGGCGATCGCGTCGTTGTCGATGACGCCAGTGTCGTCGCGCACATCAACACACGTGGCAAGTTCGACTTGAACAGGGTTGAGATTGGTGATAGATGCGTGCTTCGAACAGGCAGTCGACTTTTGAGTGGTGCGCAGATGAAGAGCGACAGCTGCTTGCTGGAGCATACGCTTATCATGGGTGGCGACGTTGTCGAGGAGAGAAGGACAATGCAGGGTTGGCCAGCGGAGGAGTTTAGCGGGAAACGGATCTGATTTACATGTGCAGAAGTCATTGGGTGGCATAGCATATAGAATTCCTTGTAATGGCGTTTGGTTCGGTAGAAATAGATGGTCTTCATTCCAGTCATTCGATTCGAGGTTAGTTTCAGTGCTGCTTTCATCGCGCGACTTTCCCCGCTAGGCTTGATAGAGGATCGGAATAGAACAAGCTTCACTAGTCGCTGAGCTAGCTGTAAGCTGGTATGCTATTAAAGGTCTTGAAGGTACGGAATACGGCATTCCAAATGGGTCTGGACTCCATCATGTGATTACAGACAGGATTTAGAATGAATCTCCATTTCTCCACCTCTAAGCATCCTTTCTTCCAGCTACAGATAATCTTTCATTCAGGTGCTGTCGTAGCGAGAATGCTTGACATGAAGATGTCATATTCATATGAGCAGCTCTTTGTCAAGCCCAACTATCTCTTGTGGTAAGTTAGCTACATATTGTGACAACCCAATTGGACATTGCTAATTTCGCATGCAGGCTCAAAAATGCTCTGATCGGTATCTCAGTCCTGACGTTTTCTACCGTCGTCTTCTTCGCCCTCCATACATCGCCTCACCTACCCTTCCGACCAAGCAACATTCAGACTTCATGGGTTCCATCAGACCCGCCATCATGGCCTCCGCAGCCAGCTGAGGATAGCCGATACACCGACCGGCTCGTCAATTACAAACCGGAACATCCTGTATTGAGTGAGGTGCAGCCCATAGAATCCAAGCGTCTTGCCGTGTTGCTACCAACCTTTGTAAGACCTTTATTTTCCACCATTTTGTTTACGAATCTAACACCATAGCGAGGATGGACACTTCCCTCAAGTCTTTCGCTATTTTCAATCCGTCAAATGTCTATGCGTCGACCATGACAAAGTGGACTGGCACATCATCGTCTCCAACTCTGCCGAAGCCGAAGGCCTTACCAAGCTTCTTTCGACCCTCGAAGACTGCAACCAGACGTTCAGTAGGTGGAATACACCAAAGGACAACATTCCCGGAAAGGATCCGGTTTTCAACATCGTGAACCTCTACGACATCATCCCAGCCAGGCTTCGAACGGACCTTACACCCGAAGACACGAGCGGTCTGCTGAAGAAATATGATAAATATGCTTATCAATCTATCAAGAAGATGTCCGCAGCTGAGCATTTCGACTACGACTTGGCCATGTGGCTTGACTCGGAGGCGATATTCGTTGCACCAGGCGAAATCAGAGATATCTTCGAGGGACATCTGCAAACCCCCATCGTCTGGCGATCGAGAATGTCATTTCAAGACCGTGAGAAGTTTCTGATGAGCAAAGCAGCAGCCACTCTGGGGCGGTCGATAGATTCTTTTGGTGATCAGCTTTGGTTGTTGGAGTCTCTCCAGTGGATCATTGAGAAGCCTATATGGAATGACATGGTCTCGTCCGTTGAGATGGCGCACGGTGGGAACTTTTGGGACATTTGGATCGAGAACTCTTATCCTTTTGAGTTGCTGGTGTATTACCTGCATATCATCGCACGCAAGATGGAGACTGCCAATTCGATATTCTCGAATTATCGTATCTTGGAGACCGAGCGTGAGCTTATTCGTTTTGGGCTAGGTAAGTATTGCTTCCCCATTTGTGGTCAAATCTAACTGTTTACAGCTGAGTCTATCTCAGAAATGGAGGGCAGAAGAGGAACGGGGTTCATGGAACGACTCCCCCATCTCATCACGAAGCCTCATTCGGTTTTAGCACCGAACTTGATAGCGTTCTGCAAAAGCTATTCACTTCGTGCGTTGAGAATGGATAACGTGGACAACTTCGAAGAGACGGCCCTCGACAGTTTTTTGATTGACGGGGATATCAAGATGTTGGTGTCGGGAGCACCAGATATTCACAAGTGGTGGGATGACCGGATAAAAAATGGCGAGAACATCACTAATACAGACACTAATTATAATTAAATAAAATGTAGTTATGAATTTAGAGATAGTTAACTATCTGTCGATAGTAGGTAAAGTAGAGTAGTCAGTGGTAGTATTGGACACTGAATAAAACGAAGTAATATAAATATCTTACTATTACTCAGTAAGGTGTCTAGCATCCGTATACCAAGCACAGATCTTCTTTATCAGAGCGCATTCCCGACCAGAGCCATTAATTCTCCAGCTACGTCTAAGTTAGCCGCTGTGAGATTCAGAGATCATACCGGAAGCAAATGAAATAATTTACAAGACATACAATGCAAACATCCCATCGTCGCTGCAGGAGACAAACAGCGAGGAACAGGTCGGATGAACAGCAACGTAGTTACAACGTGCACTATGCGCCTTAACACGGGATACTAAATTACCCGTAGCTCGGTCCCAAATAAATATATATCCACCTGTTTGTTTAGTAAATTAGCGAGAAGAAGAAGAAACAGAAAGACACGAATAGCTTACCATCACCCCCAGTAAGAACTAGAGATTCATCATGTCCCCCAAAACAACACCCGATTACATAATCACTAGGAGTTCCGTCACGCGAGAGTGCGCGAATGGAACCAGTCGTTGAGTCGACCAAAAGCATCCTGCCGCTTGCCAGCCGCACCAGAATGCTCTCTGAATCCTTACTGACTGAGAGGGAACTAGCACGGCTTGGGAGCCGTATTCTGCGCTCTAGATTTTGATCATCGACGGTGTAGATGTAAAGTGTGACTACGTCATCGATAGCGGCAAGACGTTTGCCATCGGGAAGGAATTGGAAAAACTACATACGATGTTTAGTTTCCCAGAAGGATGGGGTTTCGACGTCAGTGGCGCCTTTCATGAAGCCATAGATGTGATCCAGACAACTGGCCAGGAAAGACTGTTTTCCCTGCATCCCACAATGTGATAACGGCTCTCCACTGGTGTGTCTGAGACATCTCAGCTGAACCGCACTCTGTTGGATAGAATATTAGTAAAGTTACTAAAGCACTGTTGGTTCTGAAAGTCCACAATCACGAGCTCACCTCGACATCCAAGAGACGCAAATAGCCATCGCGACAGCATGTCAGTAACGTGGAACTGTTCGGTCCCCAAGCAGCGTTGGGTACTCCCCCATCGTGCCCTTGAAGTGAGACCTTGGGCCTCCCTATGGATACGTCCCAGACAAGTGTTTGAGAACAATCAAGGAGGAGATTCCGCGAATGCCACCACCATCTGCAACGCATTAATAAAACGAATCATGATGTCGGCCGAGAAGACTGAACTGCAGAAGCCGCGTACCAAGGGAAAGTAGTTTGATAGTCTTTGACTTCGCGGGATCGTCCATCGTCGGGATCTCAGCTAGAATACACTGAAAGTGCCTAGAGGGTGTTTCTGCGATGGATGTTCTGGACTGATTGACCTATGTGATTTGACTGCTGCCTACATCAGCTCTTGTGTGGAAAACGGTCAAGTGATGAAGATGGAATGAAACTGTGTCAGCAGCAACCATTAATGCCAAGGCTGAGCTTATTCGATGCTGCCCAGTTGCTGCCTAATAAACAATACATAATAAGCCACAGCCCATAATACATCATGTAAGGCACAAGACCGACCGTAAGCAGGTCTGACTAAGCCTTCTGGTCTGCTTAATACCTCCCCCCAAACCAAGTTATTCGCTTACACAAAAACTTTGTCCATGGAGGTCATATTCTTATCTTCTCGTCTGTAATTTGTATCATCGTTCCTGTTGGCGATGACAGCCCTGATGATGCACAACTACAGCTCCTTCTTTCCTGAAGTCGAATTTCGCAAGGTATAAGTCTGTGTATACTGTGGCCTTTGGTGTTTGAGGTGTTCCATGGAGAGAACCACATTCGGAAGGGAGAACAGCTTATGTGGCCAATGCAAGATGTATCTTTCTTGCAGGCCATTTAAACAGTGCCTAAGCCAAATACCCCAGGTGAAAAAGTAGTTCACACCCAGGCCAGTCATCAGGTGCCTAGATATCATTAGTAAAGAATCGCACATTATCTCATTGCAATGGCATACCACCACTGCCATTTGTTAGCTGCCTGAATGTGAGAATTACTAGGTTGTACGTACCCCGTGGCCTTCTAGGAGTACGCCCCATGGCAAACCTATCTGATGTCTCCATCGGACGAGATCACCGCACCGTATGTTGTCAAATTTCCAGGCCGCAATACCTGCAGCACATGTGATGAATCCCATGGCGATAATCCATCGCATTTCACGAATAATAACCTGATCTCTTCGGGCTTCCTTGTCTGAGAGCAAAGTCCGTTGGGGTTTGTTTGCGTACTTCTCCCGCAACGTGGGACGCAAAATTGCTTCCATCGTGTACAGACTCCGGAACACTGTGGCAAGGAAAAGGATGCTAAAGGCATTCTGGTGGAATGTCGGGTTTTGAATGTAGTGGTAATATGCCTGGGAAGAAGAATCAATTTGGTGATATGCCGTGCTGGAAGGATTTGAAGCACGTACTGTGATGGAGACAGAAAGCAGAACGAGTCCGATCCCGAGGAATATCGAGAACAAGCGAGACCTGTCGTGTGTGAAGATTGCATAGCAGAGGATGGATGTTGTATAGATCATTGAAAGCTCGTCTACAAGCTGCATTGGATCTAGGCACTTGTCAGCGAACTTAAATAGCTTTGAGGAGAGGGAATATGATACATGACAAGGTCGCGTGGAAAGCAAAGCTGCCGCAGCCTACCAGCAAATAGCCCAGGTATGCGATGATAAATACCGTGTCATGTTGGTACTTGAGGCAATTCCGCACTCCTCGAACGCCAAGTGCGATGAATAAGGCATTGGTCAAAGTGTTGGTGATTTCGGCAGCGTAATGGCTAATGACGTAGTCCTGGTAGGTATTAGCTACGAACTATTGCGGTTGTCAGCGATGTTGGAAATAACTGACTTCTTCGCACCAGTTCAAGGTGGAAGTTGGCTGGCCCCAAAATCCTTCTTGTGGCGGAGGGTATGGAATCCGAAGACTGAGGTTCTCGAACATGATGAAATGTGGCGACTACGCTGCAGGTCTCAGATTAGGTTCGAGGGGTGAAGATTGCCTAGCGGGTGCTTCGGGGTAATCCGTTGTCCAGTCTATAGAGACTTGGAGAAGGGCATTCATATACCCGTTGGCTCGATAGGCTATTTATTGATGGGCAATTTTTTATTCCGCTCTATGTATTCAACATTGGTGTTTTGCTGGTGTTATGTGTTTTGTCAAGGGCCCTCCAATTCCGGGTCCCGCGGGTTGTGACACACAAGCCTACACAGGCCTCGGCCCTCCCTCCATGACGCAGCGGATAGAAATTGCCGTTCATTGGCCTACCTACGGCACCGTTCGGTCCCGACCTCCAGACTTTAGCTACTATCTATGTGTCGTGAACCACGCGACAGCCTCGAGCGCCACCAATATACCGCGTCAAAGGGCCTAACAGATGTCCAGATGAGCCGTCCATCTTAGAGTCTCCACCTATACCATAGTGGTGGGATGCCTAATAAACTCAATTGCGAGCCGCTCTCACAACAAGATGAATAAAGAAGACTATGTCAAAGTGTATCGGTTGGTTGTTTGGTATCTAAAGACGCTGTCAGCGATGGTAAAAGGCACTGCGCACCAATGCACCCATCGTGGTAATTTAATAGAGCCGCGGGCACCGACGGCCCAGCCGACAGTGCCCCAAACTTTTGAGAGCCAATGCTACACAGCTATTTGCCGTGCCCCGTTTAGACTTTAGCTAAGTTACTTACTGTATTCTGCGCTGGTCTAGGTTAGCTCCGAGCCAAAAGTCTCGACGGCAAATAACACATCGAGACATTCTACCAAAATGTCCGACCAATTGCTACAGCGATGATGATATTTAAGATTTGGGCGTGCTTGAGGAATGGAATTGAAACTCAATCGGTTAGCGCTAGCACTGCAAAAACAATACGAATTTACGGCCGTTTCCTCCCCGTTAGCCTCGTGGACGCCCGCCAGATCTCGCACACTAATTATTTATATAAGGTATCTTATTCCCAACCGCTACATCAACTGGTTCTTAGCCATAGATTTTCTCTCTCTTTGACATTTAATTCAAAATGATTTTAGATATCGCGTTATTGCTTAATGCCGCTGGTGCCATAGCAGTAGCGACTAGACCGCAGCCATTTTCACTCCCTTCGAGCAACTCTCCCAGCCGAGCTGCCGCAATTGACAAGACGCGTCAAGGTTTCCTTTATGGAAAAGACGATACACTCATTGGTGTTAACCCATGGCCTGCCGGGCCACTGGGGAAAAAGGCTGTCAAGGAGCAGTTCAATGCGTTCATAGCGACCGAGGAACCTTACTTGAAGAGCGTGGACCAGGATACTGTCCACGCGCAGAAGTCCCTAAACGGGGTGAGTCACAAGCATGCATGAGTCTGGGGATGTCATTGCTAATTCTTCAACATCAAGACCCTTCATTTAAACTCGTTCGAAGACTATCTGAAGCTATACGATGGCCAGTGGCAGAAGAGCGTTCCCCGCGGTCTCGCCGATGGCGTCCTTCGCAACGCCAAGTCCGATCTCTATTTTTCAATGGAGCGCCTCTCTGTACACCCCGAAAGCCTACGACGAGTCAAGCCGGACGAACGTGTAGCGCTGCGCGTACAAGACAGTATTGCCCGAAAGATCACGACCAAGACACAGCGCTCTCTCCAGAAAGAAGGGCGATTATTCATCGTTGATCACAGCAGTCTGGCGAACCTGACTCTGACAAAAGGTCGTTATGCTGGTGCTTGTGAGGCGCTGTTCTTTATTCACCCTACTTCGGGGGATTTCTTGCCGTTGGCTATTCGTCCCAACAACGGCTCGCCTTTGGTCTACACTCCTCTCGATGAGGAGAATGACTGGACTCTGGCCAAGATCATGCTTAACGCTAATGATGTCTGGCACAACCAGTGGTATCACCTGGCCGCTGCTCACATCTCTTCTGATCTCATCTACATGTCAGCTACCCGGTCATTCAGCGACATGCACCCAGTCTGGGGCCTGATCCGTCGCGGTAAGTCTTATCAAAAAGCTTGTCAAATAGCAAAACTGATCGTCTCGTGTAGTGGCCGTGAACTCCTTCGCATATCGCCCGGGAGCTAGTGCAACGCTCGTTAATCCCGGCGGCGACATCGAGAAGAATTTCGCTTGGAATGGTGGCCAGGCAATCAAGTACAGCAAACAGGAGTGGAAGACGGAGTGCGCCCCTTGGCAGGCCAACTATCTCGAAGCGAAGCTCAAGCGACGGGGTTTGATCGAGTGCAATTACGGCCCTGAGCTGAAGTCCTTCCCGTACTATGAGGATGCTTCAGTCATCCTAGGTGCTCTGCGAACCTTTATCAACGCGTACGTTCACGCATATTACCCTTCGGACGCCGCCATTACCGCGGATAAAGAGCTCGTCGCATGGTTCCACGAGGCAGCCCATGCAGCCTCTATAGTCGACTTCCCCGACTCCATCTCCACCAGATCAGAACTGGTCGCCGTGCTCTCGCATCATGCCTATCTCATCACCATCCTTCACGGTTCGCTGAATACCAACAGTCTTGTGCATTACAGCGCCGTTTTGCCAATGCACCCGTTGTCGCTTTACAAACCGTTACCGAAGCAAAAGGGCATCTCCAGCCTCGTGCCATTTCTTCCCGACTTAGAAGCCTCGATTCAGCACATCGCGCTCGTCGCCTCATTCAACAGAGGACACATTGGCAATACCACTGATTCGTTACATTTACTTTTCGAAGAACCCCAGTTCCATTCCCGCATCAACAAGGAGGCGCGCGCAGCTGTGGAAGTGTATTCGGCTACTTTGTCTAGGTTCAGTAAAGATGTCAAAGGGAGAACACTTGATGGGGATGGGTATAGTCAAGGAATGCCATTTGTGTGGAATCTCTACGATCCAACCACGGCACCTGGCATCCTTGCCGCTTAGAAGCACATCGTCTTAATGGTTCGCTACTGTTTATATATCCAGGCTTGATGTAAGATATGAAGCATAAATTAATACATAAAAAGCTAACTACAAGACCTTCTCTCCATATCGCTATAGACTAAAGTCATTAATCTCTCATAACCTAAGGTATAGGATATTAAAACAGTCTGAAGTGATAGTTGAATAGGTAGCCAGGTCTCACTCACTCCGCCCCTATCAAGTTTCACGGGTCGCAATATGTGCACTATTGTACTATCAGTTCCATACTCAGAGAGCTTAGTGTACGTAAAACTTACTGCGAATGCTCCAGAATCATCTCCAGGAGCAATATATAACTGACAATCGCTCGCGGTTGCCACCACTCAAGCTAGAGCAGACGTCGCGCGGAGACTGTGTACGTTATCAGAGACTGATAGTCTTGTACTTGGTATTGCTGTATCTATCTACGCATTCCATGCTTTTCGTTGAGCAACCTGCAGTCGCAAACGGAACAAAGGCTGCTGCCAAGACTAAAATACCAGAGGGATGCATATTGGAAGGTTGATGGTCATGTGACCCTTTTTTCAAGCAGTATGGTAGAGCTCTGGGTGCTGGAAAAGATGGTAGTAGTGAGCTGGAATGGCTTATACGAGGTATGAGTGCTTTAAGCTAGATATTCATATAATAAGAGCATCCCAGGTTTCACTTACCGACTATGCTGAGTCCCACGTACCGGAGGTCGGCAAAGCAAAAGACTGGGGATTTAGACGACAGCTAAGTTACTCGAACCTTATAATGGCTTTGTCTTCAGTTCGTTTCTGAAGCGGAAAGTTTGAAGTCGCTGTCAGCAAGTAGTTACGTAGCATTGAAACCTAAACCTGCTGATCTTAACTTCGGATATTGTTTTTCCACCGCTTAGCTTTACGGCCTGGTCATTCTGGTAATATAGAGGCACCATTAAGGGCGGGTTTCTCATATCTAATAGAAACAGAACCTTGGAAACCTAATTCTCATAAGTCGTGTTATCAGTAAAGCTACGTATGGCGGTGACCTTTAGACTCATTCTAGAGAATACCTATCGACTCCATACTAGGGCTTGCACAAAATAGTAATTACTATTCTTTACTACAGATAGAGCACCACAAAGGGCTAACTAAGTCTTTACTGGCAGACTTATATAAGTTAGATACATAGCGGGTTATATCTATTAGGATTGATATAGTAATTACTATAGCGATTACTATTTTGTGTCAACACTGCTCCGTATTGCCATCTACCATGCTCATCATGTCACATAGTGGAGATAATGTATGGGGCTGCAGAAGTCTACTCGTGTCAGGCTCGTGATGTGAGCATCAGCGGTGGGGTCTATCAACTCAAAATAACACTCTCATCAAATCAGTTCAGGCAGGATACCAGCTACCTAGCACAATTGCCCAAGAGCAGAAGTGTAATCGGTGAGCTTGATACGCGGTCGAAAGCTAATGTTACTTTAGACAACCCAATGCACCGAACTGTTATAGATAAACCTTGAAGGCATGGGCAACTCGCCTTGAAGAATACGAGCACACGGACAACACAAAATACTATAAAATGTAAGAAACCTCCTCTCTCTTTTGCTTTCTTATTCTCCTAACTCATTATTAGCAACAGTAACTATTACTATTATACACAAATACCTTACCTACCTTTGCCTCTTAGCATACCAATAACTGCATCTATAAGTAAGTCTCCCCTTTTTTATTATATATAAGTATTCAGGCTATAAATTGTTAATACTTACGTCTACAGAACATGCAATCATCACTCGTTTTTACCATTTTTCTGGCCACAGCTGTTTGGGCTGATAGCTGTAAAAAATGCCAGCCCTTTAGTATTCAATCAAAGTCGACTGCTTGTCTCGATGATAACAACAATTGTGTAATGGGTACCTGCAGCGACAAGTTTGTCTTTCTTCATTGTTGCTGCCCAGATTCGAACCCTCATGTCAGTTGTGGATCCGAGTGTAACTAGTGGAGGATAATGAGAGTTAGAGATAGGAGGAAATATTAAAATGTTGAGAAAGCCATGGGTTGCTGATTAACGTCGACATGAAAGATCCCAGTAGTGACGAAATAGCTCACCAATCTGTCCAAACTGATCATGAACTGGCACGCGATATGTACTATGACAAAAGATAGTTTCACCATGGCACGCAGTGCTCAGGCACGTAAGTCCGTAATCAACAGCAAAGAAATGTTAATAGCAACCCTGATGACGTAAACCCGGATCCTCCAAAGCCTAGGCCACAAGAAACAGACAGGATGGTCCCTTTTTCTTTATTAATGTGGCTTTATTGTGCGTATTGTAATGAATAATGGGTCCATGTCTCACCCTCCAAGACGTTCACTGCCTAGTCACCTAGTCAATGAACCACATCTGAGCCGCTCAAGTACCAAGCAACCTCGAGCCCAGCACTCACCCTGAAACTGTCACAAGCTGTAGAACCATAAAGGCTTGAATTCCACCTGCTACAAGACCAACAAAGCTGGACCACTCCGTCGGAGCAGTGAGATACAGGGGCGGTGCTATAACCGTACAGATCAATGCAAGGAACATTGGAGGCACCCAAGTGCGCTTCCGTAATCGGGGATCAGCCCTCAAAGGGATCCCCGAAATGATTAAAGTAAACCCTTGCGTAATGCAGCTTTGCATGAGAAACCAGAAATCTGCATCTTTTGTAGTTCCCGGTGTATGGTCTGAGTAGTTGTAGGCAAGGGCAAAGGTCCAGACATTAGACAATGTTGTCCCGATGAATGTCAACCAGAGTATTGTAGTGAATGTCTGTTAGACGAAGGTGAGTTTATGTTCAAAGTTAGTCACCAGATATACGTACACCAGACTGCGTTGGAAGACCTGCTTTAATGTCTTGGGGCGATACTTTCGGTGCCGCTTGGATCTTGCGTGCTATTTCGGACCCACAGCATTTCAGCTTACTTCCTGCATGGCTTAATGGCGGACTTACCATTTTGAAACCGTTCGAGGAGACTGCGAATGCTGATGGTATAGACTGAGTGCGCTTTCGAGAAGATCCCATCGCTCGGAAAGCACCAGTCGATAATCAGATGTAAGCGCCCCCGCCGATCCTGCATCAAGTACTGCACTCTCTATATCAGAGGCATATTCAGTGATTCTATTGAGGTTCCCAAGTGAAGGTTGGTGTATTTCATCACCCGCCAGGAGATTCTGGGAGAGAAATGAAAACGCTCTTCCCCAGTAGTAAAGGATATGTCTTTCCTTTAGGTAGAGGCTGCTGAACACAAACCGGCCGTTATTGATATCCTGAATCTGGGTTATGATAGTCTGAAGATCCTCCAGGTCGTTGAGAGCTAATCTCTGAGCAGATACGTCGCCTGGGTTGAGCTCACCAGACGCGATTTGCTGGTAGAAATGCTGGCAATAGAGAATAAGAAACTGGTCTAACTTAGACAAGCTGCGTGCCACAGCATATAAATCCTCGTTTGTAAGTGCAGGACCGTAGTTGCTATTGACAATTGCTTTCGGCGGTTGGGTTGCTATTGCTATCAGTAACTGTAGTGCAAGGCCGCGATCGGGTGTACTTACAAGGAGAGAGCCATCCCACATTAGTTCGTCTGTGCGGAGCTCGCTGTGAGCTTTCTCTTTGACTGTAGGATGTCGTTGAGGCCATGATTAAGGCTCTTCAGTTTTACGATCTAATCGCACGACGATGGACTGGTTGCCTTGGGTAGGCGGGGAAAGCTGGAGAGGAATTTACTCAATTAAAGTAGTCTTTGATAGAGGCGCAGCCTATCAGCCGTGGCGCAGCATGTTTATTGGTGGAGGCGCAGCTAGTAGTGTTTTCAGCTGCATACATTCCCTAGACATTTCGGCCTGAGTTGGCTGATTCATAGTAATAAAATCTCAAATTATCGCATTCAATAACCATGGGACTATTGTGGTTTATGATAAGATTAACAATATCACTAAAGGCCACCGCCAATAGATGAATTTCCTGGTGCAAGGTTGCAGGCATGGAAAGATATAATGTAAATAATAGACCTATTAAAGCAATATTATGCCTAGGATGATTTATCCGTATAGTACTAGCTCCTCTCATGGAAGCTCAAAGGTTCTTACGTCCCGCTTAAAGTAATCTTCCTGTTGATAGTTCTTAAGCAGAAGATAGATCCAAGTCGCGAATTCCATAAAGATACTCCATAGCCATGAAGACGAATTTCCAGCGTTCCAGCGAAACATCGTCTCATCGTGCAGCTTCTTAATATCATCCCGTCTCAAGGCCTCATAGGCTCCCATCACATAAGGGACACCCTTTGATATACGTTCGCCGAGTACATAAGCGAACAAGACACCGTCTTCGATTGCGATACCGGTACTCTCGCCCTGAGGTGGCATCTATTTCTTAATGTTAGATGTCATGACCGGTGGGAATAGGCTACACTACTTACAGCATGAGCGGCATCTCCCAGAAGAAGCACTCTCCCCTTCCTCCATCGTCCTCCTGGAGGAAGAATATAGACAGGATAGAAGTACCAGTCGCTTTCGTTAATGATGGCCTCTAGACCTTTGATGCTGCCTTCTTGGAAGCGAGCAACGATGTCCCTCTTGAGTGTGACTTTGTCGTCTCCCAAAGCCTTCCATCCTTCCCGTGCATCTTGGTTCTCTGCCATCGGCATGATAGCTAGAGCATATACCTTCTCCCTTGATGGCTCGAAGTATGTCATCAGGAATGATCCATGCTGACCTTGAATCATAGTAGAGTCCTGGAGGATTGGCCTCCCATCTGATGTTGTTACATCAGTATGTCCAGGAGAATCACATTTGACGTAGCCGTAGGCGATGGCACGGCCAGAATACGTCTTCTTCCTTTCACGATCCACAACCATGGTCCGAACGAAAGAGTGTATACCGTCGCACCCGAGGAGAATATCGCAACTGATAGATCCGTGCGACTTATTGGCATCAAAGTGTACATCAACACGAACTGTTCCCTCGCCATCTCCCTGATCGTCCACGTGTTGTATGTCAGTGACTCTCGCACCATAACGCAAGTTGACACGGTCCTGAGGCAATTCAGCAACGGCATCCGCCATGCACTGCACAAGATGATGCCTCATCATTCTCAGCACATCCGTTCCTGGGAACATCTGCCCCAGTGTGCGACCAGTTCGAAGAGCCACGACGTCAACGCCTCGGATCGGGATACCCAGCTTTCGTAACCTTGATCCGACGCCAAGAGCATCGAGGTAGCGACGCGCCAAGGTTGTTAGCAGAATCGTTCCTCCGAGTGTTTCAACTTTTGGGCGCAGCTCGAGAATAGTAATACGGACCGGCGAGCCTTGAATGGTGGTTTGGGAGAGTGCGAGGGCAGCTGCGAGACCCGCTGGACCAGCACCGATAATGATGATATGCATTATGTCGGCTGCAACAGATCTGGGGACAGAATGTCAGTCAATTTGAAATGCTCTGGTGGGAGAATGATCAACAAAATGGTGCCGCTGGAAAGAGATCTTATAACGCCGGATGTGTCTCCATTGTGGTTCAGCAACAAATCTTAACTGCAAAAGTCGAGTAAGAAACAGAGTACCTCGGAGGAACCAAGACCCGATGAGACCTTCTCCAGGACAAGTCAAGGGTGTATTTAGCTACTATTCCAGGCTTTTATTAAGGCGGCTAGAAATAGTTTCGTTTCCCGTAAGTTCTACAGGGTAGTGATGCGCTAGTTAGTGTATCCATAAGTCGTATTGGTCGTGTTGGTCATGTTCGTACCGACCGTATTGGTCAGTGGAGCACATCAATTTAGCTACCAGCCACAAACGAGTCTGATCTGCAGATAACAAAACTGGTCAAAAGATTATCCGAAGTACGGAGAGGTCCGCTGCCTTCTGGGCAAGGCACTAGGGCAAGCCTGTGCGTTAACAGGGTATTGGCGCTTTTCTGCGGGTCAGCCTTCCACTAACAATTATCGGCTGATGAAGTAGCCTCATTAGTCTAGTCCATTGAAATGCTACATAGTAATTGTCACTTCCCCTCAGTGCCCTCACAGAAGCAGGTCACACGTCAAGGGGTACCTAGTTATTTGGCTACCTACTCAAGAGATACGATATAGCCTACGCCGCTACGATGAACTCTTCACCTCAGAACGATACAAGTCCATTTGAATCTGTCGCTGAACCTTCAACATCGAAGAGACGCCATCGTGGTTATACACGGAGCTTCAAGGCCTACGATAGATGCAGGGCAAAGAAGACAAGGTGCATCCTAGATAGGCCTGAAGAGCCCCAGGCTGCATGCCAGAGGTGTAAGAGAGAACGACAACGGTGTTCTTTGACAAATCAGTCAGTTTCGCCAGATGTTTCGCTTGATAGAAACTGTTATGAAGAAAGTCAGTCAAGAACCAGGGACCAAGCAATTGAGCCTTGCTAATAACGTAGGACAAACTGTTCAACACAATGAACACAATGTCCCCATGCCAAATGGCCACAGCCAGTCTGCCCCCACTGCTGAAAGCGATCGTGAGGGGGGAGCGGCATCGATAGCTTCGTCCGGATCCATGCAACCCCCCCTACACAGGCTACCAGACTTTCATCTGATGCTGCCTCTAACGACCAGAGCAGCGGACAATATCGACAATGTTGTACATGCACCCATCTCCAATGATGGCGACACTATCAAACTTCTACAGCAGTCCTCAAAATATGAGGATGCGCAGGACGGTGCTCAGCGCGACAATTCTTCAGCTCTGCCAGGCGCTTCAAGGCATGGGCCTTGGACAATGAATGGGCCGTTCATCTCAGACCTTTCTTCCCCCAGCATCGAGGCACTACGACTATGGAATAGTTTGCGATTTGTTCGTATGGGCTGGCTGACTGCAACTGAGGCGGTCTCCTACATGGACCTGTAAGCCCTTCATTTCGATTCCATTATTTTCAAGGCTGACCCAATTATAAAGGTTCTTTAAAAACATACTCCCACTGTCACCGGTAATGGATGACTTTTATAGTCATCATGATAATCATTACACGCTAATCACACAAGAGCCTCTCCTTTGTTGCACAATTCTTATGATCTCCTCCCGCTTTCATTATCTACAAGGTGCCTCGAGCTGGTCAAGAAGTGTTGCTTTGCATACTCGCCTTTGGGACCATTGCGAACACCTCATCGGCCGTATTATTTTTGGTCAAGAAAAGAAATCCAAGGCAAAGACTCGGACACTTGGATCGATTCAAGCTCTTATTCTGATGACTGAATGGGCACCCAGATCCGTTTACTTCCCACCCAAGTCAGATGGCTGGGACTCTGACCTTCTGTTTCAGCTTCCTGATAACCGCGACCAGTTAGCTGGAAACCTGGCAGATGTGACGCAAGACCTGCAAGGGAACTGGTATCGAGACGTTGTCGCTCCTGCAAAGACGATTGATCGTATGTCATGGATGCTTCTTGGCTGTGCAGTTACTCTTGGCCATGAAATAGGCTTGTTTACAACCGTGATGAACTCAGCAGCCAACGATACGCAACACCACCGAACAAACAGCATCTGGCTGCGTAAGGTGATATTTATCGCCGATGAGCAGCTATCTAGTCGAAAAGG
Source organism: Fusarium succisae (assembly GCA_013186925.1). NCBI lineage: Eukaryota > Fungi > Ascomycota > Sordariomycetes > Hypocreales > Nectriaceae > Fusarium > Fusarium succisae. The sequence goes on along the minus strand of JAAOAW010000448.1, from coordinate 54,736 downwards.
GCTGACATCGATGATACCTTCAAGCTTGAACTCATCAGCTTTCGAACCCTGTGTAGCTTCTGCAGATACAGAGCAAATACACAAATTTATCAATGGGCAACTAGCTCTCGCCGAGTTAGCTCGATCAATCTCAAATACTCTATTTTCTTCCAGAAACATTACACAGGAGCTTATACAGAGCTATAAATACGTCAGCAGCATAGAAGAATATCAACAGAAACTTGCTGCATGGCGCGAGGTACACCTAGATAAGCAAGGTAAGCAAGGCTTCATCGAATCCGATCACCTTATTGACAGCTCTATCCTTTTAGGACTGTTGTGGCATACACATGATCTTCTGGAAATAGAGTATCAATATGCTACTGTGTTTCTTCACAGCTTAGGAATGCAGGCTGTGGTTGATCGGTCCTGTAGAAGCAATCCCGATGACGCGCAAACAGCAAGCCGAGCCACCGTAAACTTCGCCACGCCGACTGACCTTCGGTTCATTGACACAGTAATTCAAGGCAGCTGTAAGTTGATGCAGAGCGCAATGCATCTAGCTGAACACGGGTGTCTGCAGTACTGTCCAACGCGTACTATTGCCCGTATCATCGGTGTTTCTGTATTCCTTCTCAAGGCTCTTGGCCTGGGTATTGAGAGAACAGTTTTTAATAAGTCTTTGGACCAGCTTGAGATTATGGTTCAAATAATCCGCTCTAGTATCTGGGACGACTTGGATCTTGCGAAACGCTATGCTGATATATTGTATCATCACGTCTATCAACTCAAGAACAGCTCTACACGGGGTTCCCATCAAGAAACGCCTACCGTCGACCAGAGGCCGGGCGTCCCTTTGGCTGACCGCGGAACAAGCTATGAAAACAGTGATATGTTCGGTAGTATCCATATGGACGATAATTGGCCCGACTCACTTGCGTTTCTCGATGCGTCTCTGGCTCCATTCGGCATCACCACTAATGATAACTCTGGACTTACTGGGTTAGGGGATAATGATTGGAGCTTATTATGGAACATTCCCTCATTCTACACGCCCTCGTTTCCTCCCTGAAAGTAGATACCATTACATAAACTTCTACGCAAAAGGCGTCTATCTTTGCACTAATCTTCTCCTATGTGTTCCTTTGATCGGAATTAAAAGGCGGAGTGGAAAGTGCATGGCATGTTAACTATTGTAAGTCGTACGCACTTTCTTTGACAAGGCGCACCTGGACCGGCTTCGGCGTATAACTTGATTTGGCATTTTGAGATGCCGACCCTTACTAGGTGCCAAAACGGTTTCAAAGAGACTCAAACCACTTAAAGAGATTTGGTACAGCATATGGCATCCTGTTCACGTCCGAAGTTGTCAAGACTCCGCTGCCTGCGCTGGTAAACTTGCTGGCACACACTATGAGTTGCACCTAGCTAACTGGCTGTCATTGATTGAGACGATTATAAGTACATGTCAAAGGCCTCGTAACTAGTATGTGGCCTGATCCCCGCATCTTGGTGTTCATACTCCTAGGTGAAGTATCTAAAGTTCTTGGCATAGTCTCCCTGCTGTGAAACATCGACAGCCTGATTTCTATCAACAACTCCATACAGCACATCCCTCTTCCTATTCTCCCTTGACAGGAGGAAGTGCATAGCCAAGGCCAAGACAACAATAAGCCCACTCATACCGCAACCGATAGCACAACCCACAACATAGAAGGGCCTAGCAATAAGTTAGCAATTAGCAAGTATCAAAGAGAGGGTGGCATACCCAGCTGATTTGGGAAATACAGTGCTGCTTATAAGCGATGAGCATTTCCCGATGGTTAGTGAGATAGCTAGACCTGCTCCCTTTTTGGAGTCACCGCCTTGATTGTTTAGCAGCCAGGTGATATTCATCGCCAGAGCTGGGAATATGCCGCAGGCTGCAAGCCACACTCCAGCATATCTAGCTCCTGCCGAGTCTTTGACACCAGCAAGAATGCCATAGCCAACGGCCCCAATGGCACCAAAGCTAGCAACAATGTAGCCACGGTTTCCGTATCGATCAGAGAAAAAGGCAGTCGAAATGCATAGAATGAATGCAGCACAATATACAGGTGCTGATAACCCCTGCGCAGTAACCGAGTCATAACCGATACTATGTATGATAGTAGGCAGGAAGTTCGATAAGGCAGCAAAAGAGAAATTACAACAAAAGTGGATAGCAGCATGCATATAGTTCTTGTAGTCAAAGATGCCGGATATAATCTGCTTCCAGCTGACCGCTTGGCTGGATGTAGTATCTCGAACCGGTAGACGTTCGACAGCAAAAGTCTTCTCTTCTTCGGTAAGGAATTTGGCAGTCGAGGGGGAATCGATGAGGAAGAAGTAAACGACGGGGGCAAAGGCGATAGTCGGCGCTCCTTCTATGGTAGGCATTAGTATGGGGCCATCTAGGGTCGTTTGAGTTTCAAGGTTAACATACCGATAATAAATAAAAGCCTCCACGGTTCCAATGAATTACGAATGTGTGTAATACCATATGCCAAAGTAGAAGCAAAGGTATTAGCAAGAGGAGACATCCCTAGCAGGATAGCCATGCGGAGTCCAAGTTCTTCACGCTTATAAATGCATGAAAGAAAATAAGGGGCACCAAAGGTTGCTTCGAATATGCCTAGGAAAACGCGAGTAACGAGTAATTCTGCCATATTTCGAGCTGCGCCAGAGGCCATAGCGGCAGCTCCCCAACTGGCAAGAGTCTGTTAGTGCTAGGTTGTTAGAAGGTAGCGTGTCAAGACTTACCCAAGACAGAGGACTGCAACATAGATATGCGCAGGGAAGATCTTCCAAAACATGGTAGTCCATTCGAAGAGGATGTAAGAGATATAAAATGCATTTAAGATCCAAGCCCACTGCGAAGAACTAAGACCTAGGTCATCTTGGGCGCCTGCTGTCTTTGCATTTCCGATGTTGCCTCGGTCAAGGTAGGATAAAACGTAGAGGCAACAGACAATGGGAAGAACGCGGAAGTCGAACTGGACCAGGTTAGTTCAGACCTGGTTTACACTGTCCACTTGCTGAGGAAGATGGGATCATACCAGTCGTCTTACTCGGCGATTGACATCCGCTGGAACCTCGACACGATCATATTCCTCTATAGACATCTTGGGACTTTCCATGCCCTTAGCTTCCGGCTTGCCGGTAGACATGTTAGGATAGATTCAAGAGTGATGATAGACCGTGGTAGTTGTGATAAAATACAAGAAGCGTGGTCTTCTGGCTTTTACGAGATAATGCTGGAGAAGCTCGAATACTTATAGCCAACAGGAATGGCAACAGCGAGGAGGAACCTGAGACAAAAACTTCCCCATTGGCCTTCCCCAGGTTCTGAGAATGCGGGGTTGAATCTGGGGAACAGCAAGGGGAGACGAATCGGTTTTAGTCCCGGCTTTTCCAAGCGAGCTGCCGACTTCGCCGCGGGATCTCAAGGAATCTCAAGGAATCATCCGCTGAGTCCCACCGACAGTTGGTGCAGAGATTCCGGAGATGGGTCTAGTAAATTACCACTGATAAATGCTATGCAGGCCTCAGCGTGTAAGAAGACTTCTGACGTCAAACTAAGGTGCCAAAATTACTTAGTCTAAGATCCTCTATATCTATACTAAATTACACTAAGTTTACCTCAGGACTTTTGTCACATAGGATAGAGGTCTGAAGTTTTATTGCATCCCCTTGGCAGGCCATGCTCTCATTCGTGCGTCCGTACATGGCTTGGCTGTCCAAGGTAAGCTATATTGCTTGAGGCTTGCGATGCTCGCTTGGCTGAGACATACAGATGTTGCGCTGGAATCTCATGGATTGGGAATCCGAGACGGGTCGAGCCCAGACTCCGGTCGCGGAGGGCTGGCTAGCGTCACGGTGGTTGGTATTACAGGTCACTCAGTATCTGGTTTATCACGTTGAGGTTACCCTCCCCAAGCTAGGTTACCCAATTGACCCTCGAAAGCCATCAGTTGAGACGGGGTAGATTAATGGAATCTTATAACGAACGCTTTCTTTATGTCTGTATTGTATAATATGATGATTCGTAATGGAGAAATGGTAACTTCCCGCCCACAAGGAACTCTATCATTATGAGAATTCATTACAGTAGCTACGTAAGTACGGCTGTATATTTATCTATTGGTTCACTGCTGCCTATAAGGTTAGGCCCAGGCTGCGTCGCCGGCACACGCTGCGAGCACAGGGGATGAATGACAAAGGTTTAACCTTTTCCTTCGGGTTTTCAGGAATCTCACGGGATCTGGTGGAAACGAAAGCGGGGATGGGCCCCCGCAATCCTTGGCTACAATGCCAGATGCGACGCTATGGGGAAGCAAGTAACAATATAGAATCCGGGAATATGGCCATATCATAACCCAGGTATAAATAAATAGTCAAGTTTCCAGCAACCAACACTTACAAGATTATTTATGCATCAGCTCTGCGACATCGACACTAATCCATTTATTTGTTTATTCATTCATCATGACAGTAGCCTACAGCGACGACGATGCGCGGTTCCCTTTCACCTTTGAAAGTGGCAAGGAAATCGAGATAGAGCGGATGGGCAATGATGCCCAGACCGCAAATGTCAGCTTTCCCAGTGCCCGGGGCCGACTGCCGTCGTCAAAGGCATCGCGGCTGCGAAGCATGATGCTAGAGGCCTACAACGACAGGTCCAAGATTCTCGCCGTCCCTTGTTCCTACGATGCACTCTCGTCTCGCCTTGTCGAAGAAGCCGGCTTCCCCCTCCTCTTTGTCTCTGGATATACTGTCTCTAGTTCTCACGGATTGCCTGATACTGGCTATATCGCGATGCAGGAAATGTGCGATAAAATACAGGAGGCGTCTCGTGTAACATCTATTCCTCTGATAGCAGATGGAGATACTGGCTATGGAGGACCTGTCAATGTGAAGCGGACTGTTGAGAGTTTTGCTCTTGCTGGTGCAGCTGGTGTTATGATTGAGGACCAGAGTTGGCCTAAACGTATGGTTCCCTTCTCTTCTCACCAGTCAGCAGCTTAACTAAAGATACAAAGGTTGTGGACACGGCAAGTCTGTTGTGCCACGCGAAGAAGCATTTGCTCGTATCCAAGCGGCATGTGATGCAAGAGACAACGGCCTAGATATCTTCATCTTGGCCCGCACCGACTCTCTTATTCTTGGGTGGGAAGAAGCCATTTTCCGCGCAAAGGAATTTCAACGAATCGGCGCCGACGGTATCTTTATCGAGGCCCTGCCTGATCGAGACGCAATGAAGCGAGCTGTCAAGGAGGTGCAAATGCCTATGCTGGCCAACAGTATGTAAGTCTATAACTACCCTAGCTACAAAAAGACTGACAATCGACAAGTAATCGAGGGGGGCATGACCGAGAACCTCTCCGCTTTGGAATTAGCAGAGCTAGGGTTTAGCGCTGTAGCATACCCTTTCATCCTTGTTGCAGCCAAGTTGAAGAGTATTCGCGAAACACTCCAAGCTCTAAAAACTAGCTTGCCTCTTGGACCACCGCCGACAATTCTCTCTGCTGCCGAAGTCTGTGAAGGCGTCGGTTTTAACAAATACTGGGTAAGTAATATCCCCGATCACAGGAGAAAGTGACACATCGATATCTGACTCTTGTGGCAGGCTCTCGAGGACAAATATGCCACTCGGGACGCAAAGGCAAAGCTGGCAACAAATGGCAACCATAAGGCTATCGGGATAGCATCTACTAATGGCCATTAAATTGTAAAAGGAAGGGAAATCATAAGTCAGACACGGAGGATTTAGGAGTGGCTCTTAGTTAAATCGAAATAATTATATGTGTAGCTACTTTCAGCATGCCATCTACCACTTGTTGTTCATTGAGCTTTTGGGCTGGGACCGCTGATACTCTTGCGGCGGGTCTAACTACTTGTGATTGACTGACCAGCGAGCGTCACATCCAACGCAGCAGTTCTCAGACAGGTAAAAGCTCTATTGAATAATCTCGGTCTTCCATCCAACTGACACTCTCAATTATAAATGCGCCACTTCTGACTCTTGATACAGTCAGAGCAGTCCCAACAGCCCTTATCACTCCAGCTCAACTTCGTTTCACCAAACTGATTCCATGTAATACCCTTGAGCTGCCAAACTCCAATTGCGCATTTTCCATACTCCTCAGACCAACCCGACGCTTGACAGTCAGGGTTCGAGTTACAAAGAGCCGCACAGCGCTCCTCTGAGTCCTGGTTAGGAAACTTAGAAGGTGCCTCGTCCCACTGCCATGGGAAGTAACCCTGATGTTGACAGACCACATCGCCGTTGTCAACCTGCCTGAGCGAACAAACAGCGTCCTCGCTCGTAATGCTAGGTGCGCAAGTCGCTGTGGGGAGAGAAGTTCTCAGCGATGCAGAGTATGCATCGCGATCTTGGTCGTGGCAGAAGCATTTCCAGCAGCTTTGGTCACTCCATTCCATATCCGAGTCGTCTCCGGTGCCGGGGGTGAATGCGGAGGTGAAGATGGAGTTGGAGGAGAAGACACAAGCTTGTTGGTTCTGATCCCATGCTGAAGACTTGCAGCGGTGGGGCATTTGGTTGCAAATGGCTACACAATTCTGGTAACTGTTGATGCCTTCTTGCCAAGGGTACTCATTGTCTTCGAGTGTAAAAGTGTTCCTAATAGTTCCCGATTTACTGCAATCTTGATAATTGTAGTCGTTCTGATCGAAGGTGCATCCATCGGATAAAGCAAGGGTGCACTGAGGCATGGAAGACTCAGTGATTGTTGAGACGTAAGAAGAGCTGAAGGTTGTGAGAGGCTCAGTTCGTGTTGGAGTCATTGTCGTGGATTCAACGATACGTTCAGTCGAGCTAGGAGTCTGGCTGGTGGTATCATGCTGAACTGAGCAATCGTTGGAGCAGGACCAGCAGCCCTGGGAACTCCATGGCAGAATGTAATCATGGGCGTTCAAGTCCTGTGCTTCCTGGAATGCGCTGCTCGTCATGGCGACATTTGTAAAGATGCACCGTCCCCGTGCGGCATCATGAGCAGAGGCAGCACAGCCATCCAGCTGATAACAGATAGTGGCACACTGTTCCGAGTTTGTCTGCATAGTAGCCTGGTCGAAATCGTTATTGGCATAAGGCTGAAGATCAACAGTGCCAAGGTTACCGATCTTCTCACAGACAAGTTCTGAAGATGGTGAGCTCTGCAGATGGCAGTTGGGACAAAGAGTAGGGGCTGAGGGAGAAGCAGATGTAGTGACAATTACTGGGAGAGAGGTGGTTGAAGGTGCGAGGGTCGAGGTCTCAATATCCGCTGGGTTCTTGATATCACAATCCTGACACTCGAAGCAATCAAAGTCATTCCACATCAAAGAATTCTGCGCATTCAGATCAATACCAACGACGCCCAGTGTGTCACCAAGCATCCAGCAGCTAGTCTCCGAGCCTAGGTCGTACAAGGCAAAGGCCTTGCAGGCAGATCCTTCTTGCTTGCAAAGCAGAGCACAGTCAGCGATGGAGTTTTGTCGGGGGTTGCTCGACTTTGTGCGACCCCATGTCCCCTGCTTTGCTTTTCCAAAAGCCCAGCAGGCCCTGGGGGCGGTAGGGCGATCATTCTCAGACCGTTGTGGAATTCCTGGCAAGGATACCGTCTGGGTGACTTCTGGCTGCACAGGTGTGCAGTATCCAGGTGGAGGGGCTCCCACGGGGCAGACGCGTGAGCCAGTTGGTAGAGAGCTTGCGGTCGAGGGGGAAATGTCACTTGCGGTTGAAGGATGGAGGGCGCTCGTGCTTGGGTCCAGAGTGAGAGTCGTAAACGGATTCTCTGATGCTGTAGATGGGTCTAAAGTCGGGACAGTGAGCTCGTTCGCGGTCGAGGGCTCGCGCTGACTGACGGTGGTCTCGCTACCGATGTAAGACATAGTAGTAAAAGACTTGGTTGACGGATGGAAGGTCTTGGTAGCAGGACCTAAGGAAAGACTAGTTGTCGGGTGTGCAGTTTCCGAAATGAAGACGTCAGTTCCAGCGGAAGACTTGGTGCTCTCCTCACTGCTTAGCGCACTGGATGTCGTGGATCCTGTCGACAACGCACTCGTAGTAACAACATCATTTCCACTTCCAAAGTCAATCGCTACATCGTCGATCGTCTCAGGAGTGACCTGGTTAGACATAAAGATCGAGTCGACATAAATAGCCGCAATTCCACCAATCGGGCAATTGACCGACACTGAAAAGGCACCCTCCGCGTTAGGAACATCGGTTTGCTCAAGAACAGTATTCCAGTCAATAGCTGTTCCAATACTAAGGATCGTCGACGTATAGAATTGATGGCCGGCGATGGAAGCGCTTAGTGTGCAGACGTTGATCTGGCTAGCAGTGATCACGGCGTAAAAGAATCGAATAGTGTACTTTTTTTTGGTGTCCAGGGAGTCCAGCTGTTGAGAAATGCTAACGATATTTCCAATGGCTCTCTTGCGTGCGGGAGGGTTGTTAGCGGCTTGTAGCTCGACACAACCCCTCTCTTTGCTTCCATCGCTGGTAATACCCTTGTTCTCGACAATTTGAGCCTGACCTTCAACGACGTAGTTGGGGATGTTGCTTGGGTTGGTGGGATCTCTGAGGGCGAAGTTTCCATTACCGATCACGTTCTTGACAACGAGAGGTTCCTTTGTCTCCGAAGTAGTCGGGGCAGCTGTCGTTACTGTTTTTTCGGTATGACTGGTCGTACCATGGGGCTTGCATGGGCCTGCCAGGGCAACATTAAAGTTGCTCAGGATAGCCAGGCCTGCCAAAGCGAAAGAAGAACGCATGGCGAAAGTTAACGAGTGTAGTAGCCAAAGAGGCGGCGGGATGGTTAGCAAAAGTAGCGAGGAGACCTGGGCAGCGGCATATCGACTGTTTATGAAGTATTTGGCTCCAGAATCCGGTGGCCTCGGCCCCTAATTAATTACAGAAAGATCCCAAGAGGTCGAGACGCTTATTCCTACGCGATGAGACTATTTGCTTAAAATCAACGGGTCCGCTCAATCGGTGACAACTAGTGAACGCCTCGTCCGCTGTTCCGAAAGGGAACCACTTCCGCTTTTGCGGAATAAAAATGGCTAGGAAGCGCATTGAGATGTTGTTTGGCTGGGTTAAATGATCATTTCATTGTAACTATGTGCTGAAGCCTGAGAGTATCAGTTCAATTGATTACATATTATCTTCCTCCCAGAAGTAATCATGTGTTTTTCCGTGATTGCTGGACTTCGGAACCTTACCCCTGGCCTCAGCTTGACACTAGCCACTAGCCTCTGTCAGTCAAAGTTCTGTTGAAGCCTGGAAGCCAATAGTGCGTTGTAGCGCTTGGCACTATTTAATCTTCGAAATATGCTTGCCGTAAGTCACGCCATAGCGCTGTTTTGGAGACCCTGATATTATGGGATTTAGTAGCCAAAAGAGTAGCTGCTGTCGGAAGTTCCCGTTTTGGCTTTCATCGCTGCATCATTGTCATGTCATTTGCAGTAAACTACCCTATATTTCCAATTTTAAGTTAGTAATCGTCTGCTTGTTTTGTGGCAGGCCTTAAATTGGTGAGCCTTATTTAACTGAATTCTGTCTGCTAATTTAACCTCTCAGTCACGAGCCTCAACTGTAAATAACACAGTTAACAAGCTGAGCTTCTCAAGGTTGAGAACAAGACACAAGATAACAATTAAAAACCATTCCCGAAAGGAGACCGAGTATCCAAAAACAGGGTATTGACCGTCGCGCCATTTACAGGAAGAAATTAAGCTGGGCTATCAACACGACGACCTTCGCCCTGGACCTGATATGATCCTTCCTGGTGGAGACTTGAACGAATAACTCAGGCTCTTCCTTGAAGTCCATGTCCAAAATATCAACCGAAGTGCTCACAAATACTATGAGACACAGTCCAAGGACGACAACAAACAAAACATTCTAGGCCTCACAATCGACAACAAAGCTTCGGACGGCTACCCAATCAATGTCGTCTATCATTATTACGCGCGTTTGTTCTTCCAGTAGCGATCCCTAAATATTTCTTAGGTCCTGGATAAACAGTGTAGAATCATTGGTTTCATAGCGACGCATTAACTTTAGCATACACTTGCAAACCACCTGGTTAGAATTAATAGCAGACCTGCCACTGATTTTCTGGATATAATTGTTCCTATGCTAACAGGCACGAGTAAGCCGTAGAAGGAATATAAGGCCCTTTATCCAGTATATGCCGATTACTAAGGAAAATGTCTGCTGGGAAGGCATGAAAAGGTGAGCTTCGGAACTTTCAAGGACGAGTCATCTAGGGTAGCTCGTAAATCGGAAATTGCGTTAGGTTCAACCCGCCGCCATTGGAGGAAGGATCGAGACTAGGAGATTTTGTACTAGCTGGGCACTCTTGATTGGCTAGCCAAGTTCTGGTTCCTGAATAAAATCGATAGTTTCAAGATATGCTGCTTTTTATGCCACAATTTTCTCACCAAGAGATTCAGTAGATGAGATTCACGATAGGGGCCGGAAATAAATGCCGAGAGCAGGTAGATAAAAGACAACCGTTCTCCTCGATTCTTGGCGTTTTTAGTTCAGCCACTCTTGTGATTATCACCATGGAGGTTACATTGTTGTCTGCTTTGCTTATTGCATCAGCGTCTGCCAATGCAGGCACTTGTACTCAGGTAAGCGCAGAAAGTCACTGTAGTATTGCCTCGTTGACAATTACAGGACGCATGCCTCAAGGCAGTTGGGCTGTCCAATTGTCGAGCTCGAAGATGGCCGTCTGCACACGAGAGTGACTGTTCCTCATTCCTCCGATATACTTCGATGCCTTCGGCGACGACCGTGACTGCGACTGGGGAGCAATCGACCGTGACACTGAAGGATACTGAGACTCTAGGCCCGGAGACGGACGAGGCGACTGCGACACAGTCCGACCAAACGTAGGCTTTCTAATATTTGCAGCGGGCTGGACTAACGATCTGCAGCGCCACAACCAGCGTTACCTCTGACCCCGTGACTGTTTTCGTTGCTGTCACTCCTACCAAGACTGTCACCGTCACTATCGTAAGTACTCGGAAGCTCATACGTCATGAGACCATATCGCTGACTGCATTATAGACACCAGATCCCTACCTCGAAACTGACATTAACGTAAGAATATCGAGATGCCCACTGGGGAATGTAATGGCTAAAAGAAAATAGACCAAAACAGTTGTTCAGACTGATGTTAACACGTATGTACTAGCCTCCCATGATGAAGTCCCATTCTGACCATCCTATAGTATCACGGAGACAACTTATTATGGCCTCCCCTCCAAACGTGCTATCGGCGCCCGATCCACCAAGAACATCCTCAGGCCAACCGATATCCCATCCTATGCTGGATCATGCACAGATGCTGAACAGTACAGCAGCGCCTGTGCCTGTATGGGTGTTCAAGAGACGGCCATTGAAGGAACTGGTTCTATCATCACCGAGACTGTTGAACCCCATCCTGAGACGGTTGTCAACGTTCACAAGGAAACCCAACCTGCCGTCACCATCACCACAACCCTCCTAGCCAAGACTCGAACTGTGACTGTTACTCTCCCCGGACCTCAAATCACCGAAACAACCACCGCAGATGCGACCATAGTTTCGACCTCTTTCACTGCCGACCAAGATACCTCTGTAATCACCCAGCAAGCCACCGAGGTCGACAAGACTACCTCCGTCACCACCAAGACCCGCTCCGTCGGCCCAATCTGCACCGCCTACACACCCCAAAGCGCGTGCCAGTGCAAATTCGAGGTTCTCTGCGACCAGGCAGTTAACGTTGATAGCTCAACCTTCTCAAGGCAGATAGACTTCCTCGTCTATGTTGGAAGCTTTGAGGAGTGCATGCAGCGCTGCGATAGCAACCCGAGCTGTCAGTTTGGTGATTATGCGGCGCTTCCAAATGGTGGTCTTTGCTCAAGCTATAGTGGAAACCCGGGATATTCTGGTACTAACTCCGAAAGTGGAACCAAGTATTTTGAGAAGGACGGAAATGTTGATTGCTCGTCTTGTTCTTCATAGAGCAGGGAAAGTTTTCGGAGGGGGTTGGAGCTCTCCGCATCCTGATTTACTGTACAATAATTTATTCTACCACTATCCTTGTATAAATGTTGCTGTTCTTCAGTCTCTCCACGGAAAAATAACATAATGGGGACATAATTGTATCAAGAACAGTATAGTTCAGCTGTGAATACCTCTTGGCGGTTACCGTCGGCGTTTCGCAATGTGTCGGGTGAGTGAGTTGTTGCCGAAACCGGTGCCTGCGCCCTGTACAGCGGCTTGCATTGCCAAGGGCGTACACTGGATTATTTCTGGTCTACAATGCTGTTCTGAGAATACTTTCTGTTCATCACTAAAGCCCATACAAAAACATCACTAGACAAAGTGATCCGGCAGAATAAACTATTTTCTATCTACTCAGTATTCCATCAATACGCCACATAGTCAAGACAAACCAGTATGAGAATTGGTTTCCTAGGCTTAGGAACCATGGGCACGCCCATGGCCCTTAACCTTCGTCGACAGTTCCCCGTCACAGTGTGGAATCGCAACGCCGCCAAATGCGCGCCCCTCATCGTAGCCGGAGCCGAAGCCGCAAAGACGCCTTCTACTGTGATTGAGAAATCCGATGTCATCTTCATGATGCTCTTCGACGGCCAAGCAATCCAATCCATGATCGATAGCGAACCCAATGACAAGTTCATGAAAGCCATCGGTGGCAAGACACTCATCAACACAAGCTCAGTGCCTGTCGACTTCAGCCATAAGCTTTCGCAGCAGGTCCATGATGCAGGGGGGAAGTTTGTTGAGATGCCTGTGAGTGGCAGTAAGGGTCCAGCGGAGCAGGGACAGCTTGTAGGCATGATGGCTGGTGACCCAGAGGTTGCTGAGAAAATCAGACCTGTTGTAAAGCCCATCACTACTGCTGCTATCTACTGTGGTCCTATCGGGTCCGGCTTAAAAGCGAAATACTCCATCAACCTGTTCCTGGTCTCTGTGACAACTGGGCTTGCAGAATCATTGAATCTTGCGCGAGCTCAAGGTTTAGACTTGGAGGCCTTTGGACAGGTCCTCAACAGCAGTCCTTTGGCATCTGCATACTCAAAGGTCAAGATCGCCAAGATACTCAATGGAGATTGGACACCCCAGGCTGCCGTCAAGGACTGTTATAACAGCACGGAGTTGATCAAGTCGGCGGCTCAAGACGTGCAAGTTCAAACCCCATTGATTCAAGTTTGCAATTCAGTCTATAGAGAAGCTCGCGAAAGTGGTTTGGGGGAGGAGGATATGATGGCCATCTATAAACTATTTTCGGAGACTCCGGGGAAATATCCTAAATAATCATACAAACAGATTAAGAGAGAATTGGGACTCTTCCGCTTATACAGACCTCTGACGATTTGACATAACGTACCCTTCTAATCGCCTTGCCCATACCCAGTCGAGACCCCCTTTCGACATCCGCGCCAAGGGAATTGCGCTTCTCATGGGTTCCATCAGAAGAGCTAGTTTCTTCAGCCAGTTCCTCATCCCCATTGGGCTGAAGAACCCAGGCTGGAAGTGCTATATTGTGTATTGCGTTGGGCTGCGCGTTGTTCTAACCACTTTGTTCTTTATGTTTCCGGAGACCAAGGCTAATCTTTCTCTAGTCCTTGACAACATTCACCTGTCTAACTTGATTTATAGAACCGGTCACCTATGAAATACTCTGAGAATCCATCGGAGAAGAAGGTTGAGGCCGCCGAGTGCATCGATCACCAGAGGAACGAGAGGGATCAATATGGCGACTTCGGTGGGAAACCAGGCGCACAATCAAGATCTTATAGTATGGCTGACTGACTGGTGGCAATTGCGTGCCTTGTTTGTAAACAGCGACAGCATGTCATATGACTAGTCAATCTATGAATAATTTAACTCTTGTTATTGCCTAGGTAAACGCTAAAGATGACTGTATTCACAGCTAAGTTCGGCGAATTGAACTAAGATATCATGCTATAGTAAGGCAACGTCCCCCAACATGCTTATGCAACCTGCTCCTATAAAGCTTTACAGCACTCGCACTTTTAGACTATTAGCTACTCGTCCATCGGACTTGGAGTGTTGTGAGACTTACTGAGACAGATCCGGAATCGTTGTCAGGAACAACCATTCTAGAACATTGGCTAGCATGTTCTGTAGTACCACAGACGTTGAGGCCAGTCATACTGTTGCAGACCTCAATCGGAGACTGATATTTACTATGAGTAAATGGATGTTTTGTTCGCAGATGATGTCGACTTACACAAGGCGTGGTTCGCGACACGCAATCATCTGCAGCGGCGAAAGGCATAAAGGCAGCTGCCAAAACCAAGATGTTATGGAACTGCATAGTGGGTATTTCAGTAGTATCCGGACTTTATGAAGTAAGAAGATCAATATAAGTGAGATGAAAACAGCTGGTAATACCAAGCTGGGGTATAAATACTCCAAGCTAGGAACTTCCCCAGGCCATTATAACACCTGTCACGACCTCCCTTACCGACTATTCAACTGCCAAGACATATGATCCATTTTGCAAAGCTTATAACTGATTTTTCACTTGGTGGGTAAATAAAGCACCGATACCAGCAAAACTCAAAATTGCAGATCATAACCTCGGTGTTTCGTTTCGCCCTTTAGCTTACGTATCTTGGTGTCCGTGTCGAAGAAAGGTGGATATCGATCCCCATATGAAGTGGATTACATATATTAATGCCAGACAGACCCTTGAAAACTTAATTCTTATGACTCGCGGCATTTCTCGCAACTATTTTAACACAGAAGGACAAATTTGCACTCGTCTCATTATTGCCAAGCTTAGTGATAGCACTGGTTGGGGACGTGTCTAGTCAGTGTATTGGAATGTCTAGATTTGGGGCTGCTCTTCGATCCACACCAACTCTAGGGTCTATCATGACTGGGACTCGGGCAGGTAGAGAATCGTTTCTCATTCGTGTTTCCGAATCGGAAGAGTACAAATGTATCGCCTGGATCCGATCCGAAATCCGGAATGGCTTCTACTTCACCCGATGGCCTATTACGAGCAAGTCTATGCTTATAGCTAATTGTCGAAACTCGTACTTAAGAAGAGTACTTGTGCTTTCAACAACACAGTTGCTTATCACTATCTTCTACTACACAGCCGGTCTATCTTAAAAACTATATTCATATCTTATATCTCCCAGAAAATGGCAGCCGGTCGTCGCAATGTCGAGTTCCCCACTGTCGACGGACTAACCCTTAGGGGTTGGTTCTACACCGCCAGTGGAGATGGAAAGCACCCATGCATCATTATGGCGAACGGAGTGAGCTTCCTCTTAGTAATCAACTGGATTTTCCACTAATATCTTTCCCAGCTGGCCGGTTTGAAGGAGCAGTTCTGCCCCAACTTTGCCCAGCGGTTCCAAGCCGCTGGCTATGGAGTCTTGCTCTTCGACCACCGCAACTGGGGTGCAAGCGATGGTCTTCCACGTAACGAGACAAACCCTATCCACACTGGTCGCGACTACTCGGATGCCTTTGACTACGTTGCCTCGTTGGACGAGGTTGATTCTTCTAGGATCGTGTACTGGGGCACTAGTATGTGCGGCGGCTCCGTTTTGCACGCTGCGGCTTTCGACAAGCGTATTCGAGCGGTGATCTCACAAGTCCCCTTCGTATCCGGCGAACTGCTTGGTACACACCTCGCACCCATGATCGGGTCCCTGTATAGCAGCCGACAACAGCTCAAAGCTGGCAAGCTTGCCCCACTGATCAAGCTGTTTGCCGCGACCCCCGAGGAGAGTCTCCAGCAAGACACCAAAGCCCTTATCCGCGACGAGAATCTTTGTGATTTCATCAAGGCTTTGGACAAGGACAAGGTGCCTTGGTCTCCGAATGTCACACCCCAAACACTTCTTAACCTGGTTGCATTTGAGCCTCTAGCCTTTATGCACCGCATTGCACCTACACCACTCCTCATGGTCAGTGCAGATAATGATATTTGTGCACCAACTTTTACCCAGCTCAAAGCCTACGCTTTGGCGTATGAGCCAAAGAAGCTGACTATCTTGGAGGGTTCTGGTCACTTCGACCCCTATCATCGCAAGATCTTTGAGAAGAACGTCAAGGTACAGCTGGCTTTTCTGAAGGATACGATTTAAAAGTCTGCAAACACTGTACGCTGAGAGGTCATAGTCTCTACTCATCACAATTGTAACGTAAATTGTTGAAAGCATCCCTGGCTACAGTGTGATATGCAATTTTAAAAGTCTGGTTGGAAGGTTTCTTACAATACACTGCCCAGTTTTTCATGAGAGGGCCTGCAAAGCGAGCTTTTGAGGATTGGGTCCTTGAAGTGATAGAATGATTTATGGCTGGCTGGCGAATCTTCGAAGGTACGATGTGTTATTTGGAGTTGAGACTTGTGGCTGAGAACTTGAATCAGCAGATGGAACTTAGCGTTGGCATCGCTGATATCTATGACTCTGAAATGAATAAGTCAAAGATACATCTTACTGAAAGTAGTGTTTCCAGAGATCAGTAAGGCCAAAGAACTGATTTCACGACCTTTGTCTAATACAAAGTCAGCAGCAAATTTGTTCTAAAGACAATATACATATATTGTTGATATCGTGATATTCTCCTCCATTTCGAATAACAAGACTCTATATATGTAAGTCGCAACTGAGACATGGTACGTCCTGGCAAAACTACTTCCGCATATACCATGCCAAGTCACCGTCATTCGTCTCCCTAAATGTCAATCCATTGCCCATGAACTGAAACCGGTTCTTGCTAGTATACTTAAACACGAAGTCCTCAGTTCTAAACTCATCCAGAATCTCCTTGTGGTGAATCACACTGCCCGGGTACATAGCCGTCACCCTACCGTCGGCTTTCCCCTTCTTGAACCAGGACCTGCAGTCCCCCGTGCACACAGTCTTTTTTATCAATTTTTGGACGTAGGTATTAAAGTCATCCAGCGCATCCTGATGAACTTGCACAGATCTAGATGAAGGGTTGACGGTCAGCATGAGCTCTCATGAAAATGGCCACAAAGAATAACCTACTTGATATTCTGTGTCGATATTTTCCGGATCCATCTTTCGATGTAGTTCACCGTGAATGACATGACAGCCAGCAAGCTTCCGTGTGCCAAAGGGGTATTGGGACTATTGACAGTAAAGAAATTAGGCATGTTTGCTGCAAACACCCTAAAGTAGGCCTCTGGAGCGTCCTTCTACAGCTCTGCAAGCGAAACCCCGTTCTGACCCATGACTTTGAACCCCGGAACGAAGCTGACGTTAAATCCTGTTGCGCAAACAATTATGTAAAATTCCTCTATCTTTGTGAGGCTGCGGATACCTTTCTTAACAACCTCCTGGATAGGTTCGTCTTGGAGGGTGATGTTGCCTTGCTGTAGTGCTTTGAGATAGTTCTCACCGGGAGACAGTTGCCGGCAGCCGACTTGAAATGTCGGGATAAGCCTGGCATACAGATCGGGGTCGTGGTTGAGTACGGCCTCCATCTTTGCTTTAAAATCCCGAAAGGCGTATCTTTGCTCTGGGCTATCCTTGACAGATACCCTGAAGAGCTTGTTTATTGAATGCTCGATACTACGCCGGAGCTGGAAAAACATTTCCTTGTCATCCTTGAATGCCTGGATTTCTTGTTCAGTGTATGTGAAGTTCTTTCCCTCCGGTGTGAACTCTGAGGCGAATGCGCTACTGATCCATAGTGGACTTCGGGCATAGTTGACAATCTTTGCAGCTGTAGGTTGCATCTGCGGAAGGACTTGCACAGCAGAAGAACCGTTTCCGATGATGGCGACTCTCTTGCCGGACCAGTCAAGGTTTGTATCCCATGCAGCGGTGTGAACCAGCTTCCCCTTGAACTTGTCTAGTCCGGCAATTGTAGGCCAGGTCCATTTGCTGAGAAAACCCGTGGCGTTAATAATGATATCGGCTTCGTCCCGGGTTATATCGCGGCTATGACCCTGTTGGATCTCGAGGCGCTACTTGCCAGCGTTATTGTCCCAGGCTGAGGATATGACTTCGGTATTGAGTATGACTGGTTCATGAAGCCTATACTTATCGAATGTCTTCTTGATGTATCGCCATATCTTTGGGCCCGGAGAGTGGCTTGCCATCTTCGGAGCTGGTGGAGGTGTAGGCCATTTTGCATTGCAATATGCAAAGGCTATGGGGATGAAAGTCATTGCTGTTGACATGGGAAAGGAAAAAGAAGAAATGTGTCGCAGATTAGGAGCTAGCACGTTCATTGATTCTTCTAAGGATGTCGTGGCTGAGGTGATGAGAATCACTACCTACGGTGCCCACGGGGTTCTCGTTGCTACTCCATCGAAGGAAGCATACGGCATAGCGCTGCATACTCTGAGAATTCGCGGAACAATGGTGGTAAGTGTTATCCTTCATTTCTATATACATTCACTGACAAATTCTACAGGCGCTTGGTATTCCAAAAACTCCAGCTGTCATGGCCGGATCGCCGGCTGCTCTTATCATCGGACAGAAGCTCAAAATTGTTGGAAGTCTTGTTGGCACCAAAAGGGAAGCCGACGAAGCACTGGATTTTGCAGCAAGGGGCTTGATTCGTCCTGTTCTAACCAAAGGGACGTTGCATGGCATTGATAGATTCTGTGACATGCTCGAGGAGGGTAGCCTCCCTGGAAGGGCTGTAATTAAAGTTTCTATATAACGACAAGAGATAAGATGACTTAGGTAATATCTCATCTTTTACGAGGATATATCTCAACGAGTGGCTCGAAGTGGATATGGGTCGATCAATTGCAACGGTACCCGCGGCTTCCGACTAAGTTCAAAGTTTATAACATCTCAAGGAGACACATTAAGCTATCACACTAAAGGCACCAGGCACTGAACCCACAGCTTTAATAGATTTGCCATGTGTTAAACCCTAATATTTATATCTATGTATCATAGTAACATATACTAACCTACTGTAACCTAGCACATGCTCGATGGCACCCACTGAAACGACTTAAAATACCTTCCTTCTAGATATTCCGCCGTGGAAGCACAGAGACCTAGTCTTATATCATCGCCCGTCACGCTTTAACTTCCCCTCCACTCATCGGAAGTTTCCTTGTCCGTTGCAGCGAGACAGGGGAGGGTTGCTACCAGGCTTAGAACAAGCAGAGATAGCACCTTCAATCCAGGTGATGCCGTTGTAGCTTCCCTCACCACGGCTGTCAGCATACCAAGTACCAATCTCAGTAGCAGATCCAATACAGCCCTGGAACTGACGACCAGAACGACGAGTAGTCAGAGGCTTGGTGATCATAACACCACACTGGCCGTCCTTGATAGTAGCCTTGGTGATGACTGAGGTCTGCGTGGTCCAGGTGCGGCTGTAGTCAATGCCAAGAGATCCAGCCAGCTTGTCCTTGACGAAGGTGAGATCGACGCCAGCACTGCCGCCAACGGTGTTGGAAACGCTGTAGCCTGAAGATACGCTGATATCCATGTCGCCGACGGCGCAGACAACAGGCGACATCTGCACGTCCCAGTCGACAAAGGTCTCAGCCTTGTCGGTAGTGATGTAGAAGGTGCCGTCACAGTCATCTCGCTTTCCGAGCTGGCCCTTTGCGACTTTGGGGTAATTGGGCTTGGGCAGATCAGTGCTGTTGTAGGAGATCCAAGACGGGTCCAGCTCAGGAGCACCGATCTTGATGCCTTCGGCCTTGAGCTTGGCAAGATAGGTCTCCTCGTTGACGACATAGGCTATGTGGTCATCAGCACATATTCTCGAAATGATTTGCGGAATGGCAACTCACAAACACCCTTTACGGGAACAATGACATCGCTAGGCTGAATTTTGTGGTTGGGAGTCCACTTGATGGCTCCTGGGAAGGGGGAATCTTCTACCGGAACCGCTCCAGTAGCAGAGATAAGTAGGGCGTAGACGAGGCTGAGATGATGCATCTTGTAAAGATTATTGGACTTGAGTTTGGTAGGAAAATGAAGGGGGAATGTGATTGAAGGAGTTGGTGTGTTTGATTTACTCTTGGCTAAGACGGAGACAGCCAAGTATTTATGTTCGGGTGGAAAACTCAAACTCAATGATCAAATGTCGGGTCTTATTCCAATGAAGGCATCGATTTTTGGCTTTCATGTCGCTCAACAGCACCAAGTCTCACGACCCCTAGTGCTGTTCAGAAAATAGATCACGCATGCTACGTCACTCCATGCATTTGACAGCTCTTAAGCATCATGTAAATCCCTATCTTAATAAAGTTTAATCTGGGGTAAGTAAACAACGCACTTTCCTTTTCTGGTGCGGGTTCTGTAGTTCATAAGTGGAGCATCGTCTCATGTCTCTCAGGGCTGAGGATGATCAACTCATATTGCAGTTAGTTCATTGGTGGGGCGTCCAAACTACTAGTTTCAGCCGCTCGTATAGAGACATACTATGGATTCTTCTACACTGGGTTCTTGAGTCATGGCATCAAGCTATCAAATTCGTGTTACCTGGTAGGCGGGAATATTATGCCAAACTCAACTGCCGATACACGGCTTCACCGATGATCGATTTACGAATATCCTGTTTGGGATCTAAGACTTGTTGTATTGTCTCTTGTATTGTCAGCTATCACACAAACTCTTCTCGGACCGGCAAGAAGTTCATCATATGAAGAATAGAGACAACTTGTATAAAGACCCAAGTTCAACTACCATAGAAACTCTACATTCGAATTCAACTTCCTCAACCTATCATATCTTCTTGTCCCCTCTTCATCATGCAGCTTTCTCTCTTCACAGTGGCCGTCCTGGCCGTCAGCGGGTTCGTCATGTCTACACAGCCACCGGATGTCTTCTCCCAAAGAAACTAACGCCTTCAATAGTGCTCACGCTGCTACCCACAAGGCCGCTGCCTGTGTGTCTAACAGAATGTCGTCGCCCGTCGGCGGAACCCCTTTCAGCCCAAGCTACAACTGGCAGACCACCTATGAAGTCCTTGCCGATGCTACCCAGTGCGCTTGCGATATGTATAAGCAGCGAAATACTGGTGGTGAGTGGTGGGACACATGTACTGATTGTACTTTTGTAAGCTCAAGCTCCTCTAAGCCTGATTGTTTTATGGCTAATTATCACTAGGATGGAACGATTTGCACCTCAGCCGAGGGCCACATTGGTGGCGATGAGGTAAGATCAACAAATCCAATATCACTTGAAAGATACTTATCAGTTTACAGTTTACTTACTATTGCGAAGACAAGTGTGGCGCTCAGGGTGCCGAGGCCGACTAAAGGATTAAGAGATTTCTTGTATTATAGATACATTGACATGGCAGTTTGGTCACAGACTTTATTCGAGATATCTTTACATTCAACCAAGTTACTAGTATATAATAGATGTTTGGAAATGCACTACCGATAGTTTAATTGCCTCTAACGCTTTTTAAGATTTATATAAGCTATTCAAAAGGAAGAATAGGTCTGGTGAGCTGGCCTGAAGAAAGCACGTTGATAATAACACCAAGCCTTTAGAGATATATTACGACTAAATGCTTCAGGAACCGCACTAGACAGTATAGTCATTTATAAGCATCAATTTGATAGTATTCTATACTTCTGCTACTTGGATACTTTAAGACGTGTAATGTGTTATTTACAGTTAAGACTTTGTTGCTGAGAGCGCATCTCACCACAAAACACTCGGTGAAACATAGCGCCCGGGGAAAGCAAAACCGTAACCGTAAAACCCAGTATGAGCCCATCATTGCCGCTTCTTCGCAGAAGTTAAAAGTGGTTGAGAATTAGCTAGCTAGTAGGATCGCTCTCTGCATAAAAAGTAAGAATATAATCAGATAGGAAGACAGGCATAGAAATTAATCTTACCATGTAGGTCACAGTAGCGGCTTGGCCTGCACCATTCGAATGACTAATCTTATAATTGGGATTTTCAACAGTTCCAGAAAATGTGTTCAGGCCGCTGTTGGGGTTGTTGAAGATAAAGGTAACGAGGCCAATTTGACTGGCATAAACGACGCTACCGTCAACGCCATTCTCTTGAACACCGGCAGTTGCTTCGAAGGACGGTGGGGCATCGCCTGGGTTGATGACACCTGGTGGAAAAGTTACCCAATTGCCGTCGTTCAACTTGTCCTGAGAAAGCGTGAGTGTCAAATCGGTTGAGTTGACGATTGTTATCGTAATGGATCGTGTGTCACCCATGATGAAATGAAGATTAATGTAGAGAAATAGTAAAAAGTGTAATAGCGATGGATCTCAACTCTTAAGGTGGGTTGATTTGAAGAGAATGGCAGAGAGAGTACAGCAGAGCCTGCTTGTATACGTAATCAGAGAGGATTGGTACAGCGGTGTGATGCCAGTGGTATCATAAATTGCCTCTGCCTTTCAGCCCGCCACTTGCGAGAAGGACAATTCTAGACTACGACAGTGATTCTCAAATAGGAAATGAGATCCGATAGCTGATTTTCGTAGTTATAGTACGGCATCGTACTGTATCACAATATCAATGTGGCGTTGTATGGGCGGCCGACACGTACATACAGATGTTGTGAGGTTGTGAGACAAGTGAGGCACTAGTACATATTACAGGTGAGACAGGGTAAGAGAACGGTGCGAGATATGCACAGCCAGTGTCGTTCGTTATTTGGCAGCGCTTTGCCTGACTAATCGTCACACATTAGATGCTGCCAGACGGAGATGGTTTTTTATCTCGGATAATATGAATATTCTTGTAGTTTCAGGTGATTGGATAGAGATCAATAGAATCCACGGAGGACGAAATTAGGCTTCATTTTTGACAACGTGTCTTTGTTTAGATATTTAGGCAGGCTAGGAGACTTTGTGTATTAATATAAATTTAAGATAACTATAATGTTATTAAACAGTCTGCACAGTGTTATTGGAGAAAAAAGTATAAAGAGCTATATAAGAGATAATCTGTTGGATCTATAGCTAAATCTACTAAGCAATCGGGATAGTGGCAACTGATGCTAAAAACTCATCGCTAAGCGCCCAATCGTCATAGCCCTTGCTACTTTTCGGCGTGTAGAAAGTTGGGCGGTCATCCCTTAGGGACCCAGAAAGCACCTCATATGTATTTTGAGTAGACCGCCTAACGAAATGGCTAATGTCAAAGATACCTCATGATATAGGTAACCTTTGCCAAGATTTAGGTATGCTAGATAATGTAGCTTGATGATTGTGACCTTTGAGGCCACTGCTTAGCCTCCTCAAGGCTAATTTTTATGGGGTAAGGATCAGCAGCCAATCAATACTGTGCCCCGCCCTACTTGAAAGACCGAGGTGTTTAGTTTCGGTTCCCTAAGGGATATCTGACAAGAAATATTCGCCTTAATGCGGAAAGGCAAATTAGGGTTACTTGTCCAGTGGCGACCGAAGACAATAGCCAGCTTGTAGTCCTTACAAATCTCATCGACAGCCTTTTGAGCAGACTCGCCGTTGAATCCTTGACTACTCATAACGGGCGCTTCCTTGCCCCAGGCATTAACGGCGAAAGACACATCGTTGTCAGCGCCGGAGTCAGCATCGCCGTTTCCTTGAAAACGAGCCTCAATCAGGTCAAGAAATCCAGTTTTTAGGGTGCGGAGCTGCTGGATGATGTAGGTGAAGGTTGGGGTAGGGTCGTCCTTACCATTATCTGTGAAGTCGCTCCATAGGCTTAAGCGCATGGCGACCTTGCTAGATCAGACCTCTTGAGCGTTTGCCTTGAGAATCTCAAGAGGGAATCTGGCGCGGTTTTCAATGCTGCCGCCCCATGTTTCACACCACCATGCACACACCATGTATAGCGCCAGGGTCACCACATAGCATATGAAATTAAGCAAATTAAGGCCCTATTTCAGAAACCACACAAATATTTAATTCAATAATAGAGAAAGAACTTTACACAAATGTGCAATATTAGTAAATAAAATACGTAGGGGGCCAGACCGCTGACTGGCGTAACTTGTTCATTTTGTTCTTACTTTTCTACTACCTGACACTTTTAACACCAACGCGACTCTTGACTTTTATTAAGTATTTAAATGATGGGTACAGGTAGTCTTAACTTTTCCGAGTCGTCAGAATCAAACGAAAATGCTGTTTCTCGTCAGTAATTCCATTATTATTGCTGTACTCTGGAGCCTTTCAATCGCTAACACGCTTATATGCTCCATCCCTGAGTCCAGGCACCACAAATCCGCGACCTCTCAGGATTCTTATTTGAGCTCTAGCTCTGAACAGTGGCGACTGGAGCTTCTGCTGAATGAACAGGCGACAGTCAACCCCCAGCAATTGATCTTGTCTGGGACTATTCCGTCTATCGGTCTGTCGTATGAGACAGACTTCCAGATCCTTCAAAGTCCCACCACTTCTTTGCCACACTCACATTCATTCACTACTGTGCTTGCCCCGAGCGCACCCGTAGCTCAGGCATTCACATCGCGTTTCGATGTTGGCCAGAATGGAAATGTTCTGAGTAATTCAGGTTGGAACCCCAATGACCAGTCAGGCGACCGGGGACCCAATTTAAGGTCATCACCATGGTCGAAATCTTTCTTGGCCTGCCCTTACTACATAAGGGATCCCATCCGCCACTTTGGATGTATCAATTTGAAGCTTGATACTTACGGGCGTGTCAAACAACACTTAAAGAGAAATCATTTGAGTTTCGATGCCAATAACATAGGAGGCTTTGTTTGCGAAAGCTGTGGTATGGTGTCTCCAGACGAATCATCCAGGGACATTCATCGAGTTTCTACTGAATGTGCGCCGGCGACCTTGGCAAACGAGCATGGTCTATCACACCAAGCTTGGGAAGGACTTGGAAAACGCCTAAAGAGTGGCTCAACGGATGAGGAGAAGTGGCTTAATATGTGGTTTGTTCTATTCCATCAGCCTTTCAGTGCGTCAACACCTATCAAGGACACTGTTATGAACAGGTTCTTCCAAATCATTCGGAACTTCTGCCAGGCTGATGGATTTGGAGAAATTATTTCGTTACTTTTCCAGGAAATGCATGGAGTTGAACTTGGAAGCGAGATGCAGATGTATGAATTGCTCATGAAGCTGCTTGACTTTATTCGAGATTCTATCCAACAGCTTTTTGATACCCAGGATGTAGGCGCAAGTGGCTGACCTTTATATTTACACTTTTTATATATGGTTGCAGGGTATATGCATGATATTCAAGGTCTCGTTATAGGAAACGGATATGCTCCTTCATAACTCGGTACTCCCCCCCAGCCGTCAAGGGCTCCCTTACATACTCAAGCCAGAGGTCATCGGCAGTGTGTTTCTTGACGACAACACTCAACACTCTCCGTTCTCTGGTAATTCCATACGGCCAGACAAGCCGTTCTCTAGGCCAGCCTTTAGCCAAACCTTCAGCGAGTTCTTTCTGCTCCCTCGTAGCAGTAATCCTCGTCAACTTAGTTGGAATATCGGAGCAGTGACTGCCAAGATCCCATAGCACAGGCCATTGTTCTTTCTGGTCTGTAAGAAAGCTCTCAGCCCATTCGCAAGACTCTTCTCTTGAGATAACTTCATACTCGTTTGGGTAATCCTGGATATGTTTAGTGCCACGTGGTATCTCAAGTCCCTCCTCCTCGATCTCGATGACCCTTGTAACCATCGCAATGGTATGCCTGACCATTGTAAGACTCTCCACTCGATTGGTCTTTTCTCGCTCGTAAAGAAGTTCGAGTGCTCTCCTCCGGATGACAGGTTGTCGACATTTCGCAGCTATCCAGTAAATTGGCCCAACAACCTCACTTTCAAAGGTGAATGATGGCCCTTGCATTATATCATTGTCGTGATTTACCACAAAAGTTGCACAATCAGTGGCAATGGAGAAATCGCATAGACCCTTCCTATCGCACACATAGTCTGACCCTGAAATCATCGAGTCGAGGAACACTATCATGAGACAGTGCCTCTGTGTGAGAAGCTTTGCGGTTCTTGTGTCTGACCGATGAAGATCACTGAACGCAATGTACGCTTCAAAGGCATGACGCCAGTTCGCCAGCTCACGGGTAAGTTGTTTGTACCTTGACTGCAGAGTATGTTCCTCGTTATCCGAAGTCTCTTCGTTGGCGCCCTTGCCGCGGTACGACTTGACCGAACGGCGAGGATGGCTTTGTTGTATTCCAGGATGGCAGGTCTATAGTTGGGACAGACGTCTCTTGTATCCTTTGTCTTTTCAGCATACATTAAGCTGATTGCTGAGATGGCATGCCGTATCGCGGCATCGGTAGGTGCAAGTCGTAGTACTAGATCACCCCAGAAGTCGCTGTCTACCGTGTCGCCAACTTGATGAGAGACATGACCTCGGTAGTAGTCAAAAGCATGAAAGCTCAGCTCTACCCCAAGATCGTGATTGAGAGCACGTGTGATAGGTGGGCGCTCTCGAAAGATTAGTGTCTGCTTGGTCGCACTATCTGTATCTCCATAGCCATCGCATTTGCGACCAGTGCCGATACATCGTTGACAGCCCGGTTTCGCCTCATCACATTTGATCTTGCGGATTCTACACGGATAAATCCAGATCAGCACGAGATGTGATGGGAGTGGGTCTCGATGATCTCACCTGCATGTCATGCAACCAGTGCGAGCCTTGGGAAGTCCTTTACGTTGATGCCGCGGCTGAGAAGCCCGAATCAAAACTCGTGGTCGCTCTTTTGACATTAAATTGGTGGTGGAAGGATTTCGCTACCTCCCAGTGCGTTAGCCAACCGGCGCCAACGAGGATTTGCACATGGAAATCATTTTCTGATGATCGCGGCAAGAAATCTAAGCAATTGATGTATAGAAGTGGACAAGACTTACAGGCACAGAGGATAAAGGCACTTTGTTGGGCTTCGGAAAATGTTAAGCGGTGCTGACTCTGGGAATATGCAGTCAGACGTCAATTAGTACCCTTATCTGAAACGACCCCTGCGGAGTAATTTCGACCGTTTTCATTAGTTCTCACTAGAAAACAAGGGCTGCCGGTTAAGAGCAGGTTAATCATCGGGTAAGCCTTTGACGCTTTGGCTTCTCCTATCGCTGATGTTGTATCAATGCGACGCTGGGGAGATTGATATTGGCTAGATGCGGATTTGCCAATCATGGAGTTAGCTACAGAACTCCTCACCGAGGCAGAAAAGAGATAAAAATAGGTTTAGTCACTAGTCTTGATACGGTAAGTGACTAGAGGGTACAGGGTAGGTAAGACAATTTGAGGAAATGGAATAAACATCTCATAATTAAAGTAACACTTCAAACTATATTTCAATTAACAGCTTATCTATAAATCGTCAACTACGGAGTATGACACCAGTAAAACGCCTAGCATGTTGATTAGTCAATTGGCTCCAGCGCTCCTTTTCCGCTGATTTTCACATCGCGAATTTGTCTCACAATTGGCTCCGCCGATTCCCGACTCTTTGCGTCCACCCAGTTGCCGTGAATCTGAGCCTTAACATGCATAGGGAGCTGAATAATGGCAACAGGCTTCTCAAACTCCTTGGTATCAAGAACGACGAGCTCGCTACGATTAGCAGCACGCCTCTCGACCATGGCTATGATCCACCCATCACCCTCAGGTGCATCAGCAGTACGAGGAATGAAAATAGGCTCCTGGACCAAAGAATCCTTGCCGGCGAAGAACCACCTCGTCTCGCCTGTGTAATGACTGTGCATAGCCAGGCCGTTCAACCCGTGGAAGATATTAGTTCCGCCTTGAGAGGTTTCGGGGATGAACACGTTGAGAAATATGAATTCATGCTTGTGTGTCATGAAGCGTTCGTCCATCCTGGGGAACTCTGATGGGACGTCGACAATGATCTGGGGATCAACCATCTGAGTTCCTGTAGGTGCATTGAGGTCGATCTCCCAGCGAACGTAATCTGCCTTTGCGTCTGGAGATGGCTGTCTTCCGTCTTCGGGTGGGAAGAACGGAAAGGCGTTGTCGTGTACGCGAGATGACTCGAGATATAGCTTTCCATCGTCCTCCTCCCAGGCACCGCCTGTATGGATAGGCATGCAGTTCTTCCAATGGTACACTCGGTGTTCTCCCTGCTTCCACGAGGACGGGACCTTGGACGTCTTTCGACGGGGCACGACGATAAAAGTGGCGGGGAGGTCATAGCTCCAGGCCCAATGCTGCTTGCCAGCCTTCATTCGCTCGACCTTGGCTTCGAAGGGCCAAAGCAGGAGGACAATCCAATTCGGAGTGATGACGCAATCGTGGATAAAAGCGCACCAGGGGGACTCGATCCATTGCTCATCATGCTTGATGCCTTGTTCGTCGAGGGCATAAATGACTATATCCTTGGTCCCTAACCCCTTGGCCTCGTAACCGAAGACCACGAGCTCTTTAGAATAGGGATCAACTTTGGGGTGAGCGGTGAAGGCCTTCGCTTTGATCTGGTCGCCGAAGGGGTCGTAGCAGATAGTCTCAAGGGTATCAGGGTCCATCTCATAAGGGCACGCAACTTCCTTGAGAGCCAATAGGCGATTTGCCCAAAACACCATATTGGTGTTGGCCGTTGAGTCGACAGCTGCCCTTACACATGGATGATGGGTATAGGGATTGCGATAGAGACCAAAGAGAGCCTTGCCGGCTTTTCTCTCAAGCTTGTAGCGCTCTGTTTCCACGTATTTGATCTTCATGTCTACTCGACCGTCATGGATTCTGAAGGCAGAGACGTGACCGTCGCCGTCGATAGGAGCATTGTTAGGGTCGGGAGGGACGAAAGGATCGCACATGACTCGGTAGAAGGTGCCGTCAATAGCGGATGGGATCTCGCCGAGGACCACGAGATCACCAATCTCGCCCTCAAGGCGGCAGGGAGAGTTGGAACCGGCGAGATCAAGAGCCTCGGGCCATTTGGACTTGAGTCCATGATGTTCCTCGGGTGGAGACATGTTGTAGGTGTTGTTGTGATCTATAGTTGGACAAAGCTGCGGTGTATCTGGTGGTGAGACAAGCCGAGATTTTGGGTCTCTTATGGCCCCCTTTTATAACCATCCGTACCTATTCACTTCATTCTTCCCATGCCTTGAAATCACGAATAGCCCTGTATATCGGAACTAACCCACCCCGACAAAGTGGTACTGGCGTCGCGATGAATTCCACCTCCGCACACTAACTCGGCTAGGAGAGTGGAGAGCGGAATAAAATCCACCGCCACATCCTCACAAAAGCCAATAGAAACGATCCCATTGTCAATTGCCCCGCGTTTACGACCCCACGATTCGGTTTGGACAAGGCCCAATCGGGCTATGATCTGTAGCTGGCATTCTCTGCTCGGTAGTTGAACCATGTCTTCTGCAGGAGAGGATGTGACAATCGAGCTGAGGTGTTTATCGCCAAGATCTAAAGAAACTCGTGCGTCAGCTGAACTTATCGCTGATCACAAGCTGTTGGTTCTGGTATCGACTTCATCTCGTACACGTCGGCTCTTGCGTATCCGTCTCATCTCTATGCATGCAAATGGATGCTGCTGCGTCTCCGCCACTGGCCTCGGCATCTCCAGCCGTACCCCGCCGCGCAAGTATGTCCCTTGTTTTTCTCCCCTTCGTGAACTGTTTCTCGTGTGATAAAGACTTGCCAACCAGCTTTAGAAATTCCAGGGCCTCCCTCTGTCTGTCCCTTCTGCCAACGAAATTTTACTCGCAGGTATATCCATCTCTCTTACCTAACCCAACTCTGACCTGGGCCATCTACTAACGACGCCGCCTTCTATCAGCGATGCCCTCAAACGGCACTGGGGCACGTGTAGGACACGTCTTGAATCAGGGTCTGAGGTTCCCTATTCTTCAGGTCGCCGGCTCAGAGGCAAGAAGCGCAGAGCATGCGATCGCTGCATTCGTATGAAGCGGGCCTGCGATGGAAAACAGCCCTGCAGTACATGCTGTGTAAAAAGTTACGAATGCTCCTATGAGATAGTGAACACTTCCAAGGCGCCACCGATCTCACAAGACGAGTCAGCACAAGAGTTTCGTCAAATCCATGAAACAGGCATGTCCGCGTACCTCGGCCCCGGAAATGATAGGATCTCTGATATTGTGACGGATCTCACCGGCCCATCTCTTCAGTGGCTACAGTCCCAAGCATCACCTTTCATGCCCGGCTTCCATTTTGATATGTTCAATGAGATCCAAGGAAACATGGCAGGCCTGTGTTCATTTCAAAGTCAGGCTGCTATACCTCAAAGGACAACGCTGCCATTTCTGAAACGATTTACAGAGTCATCTGGCATCGCTGATGGCTTCGACTGCGGAACGCTGGCTCAGAGACGACAGCTCTATAACTCCATCGATGATTCTCATTGTCAATTTTTGAGGGGCAAAACACGTGAGATTGTAACCATGATGAAGAGAACAATGAGCCGGACACAGCCATGCTCTAATATAGGCCTGGAATGGTCTCCAGTGATGGAGAAAGGATGCTTCGAATTCTTCTCTCCTGTCAACCTGGAGAGGTTCCTCCTTCTTTTCTGGTCAGGCTGGTATCCCAATACCCCCATCATCCACCGACCAACCTTCAATCCCGAGTCAGAACCGCCGGGGCTCGTTGCATCATTGGCTGTCCTGGGGGCGTGCATGTCACCGGAGCCGGGCGACTGTGTACGCGCAATGGCGTGGCTTGCCGCTGTAGAAGAAGCAGTGTTTAGCGATGATATATTATTTGATGATTCGGTCGTTGCCTCTTCGGATCTGACGGGGGATGAGCAGGTGGTATGGGATAGGATGAAGGCGCTGCAGGCGGCATATTTTGTCTGTATTGCTCAAAATTGGGAGGGATCCAAGGATGGTAAACAGCGCATTCGAAAAGAGCGGTACAGTCACATTGTCTCGGTATGTAACACCCCTTTTAGATTGCTGAGTTTCTCTTCTGACATTGCCAACAGATAGCGAGATCCTTCGGCCTCTACAATCTGAGCCTTGTATCGCTAGATGTCACCTCTCCTACCTACCAGAAATGGACAAAGTTCATTTTAATAGAAAGCATGATCCGGTACGTTTATTTACGAGAAGCGCCTCTATTTCCTACCCTGACTCCATAAATAGGACAGCAACGTATATCTATCTTCTCGACTCCGCATTTGTTCTCTTCTGGAGACTTCCCCCAAGAGTCATGTCTCTCGAACTCAACACAGGGCTCGTGTGCCCTGAAGCCTGCTTCCAGGCAGGATCAGCAGCGGAATGCTTTCTGAACCTGCACACAGCGACAAAAGCAAGGCAAAACCAGTTCAGGTTAAGAGTCTCATCTTGTGTTAGGCTGTTGTGCTCTTCTCAACATGTTGACTTGGACCTATTCCGCAACCTCAGTTCATTCAACATGTTTACTATTGTATCAGGTACAGTCGGATCTCTATCAGTGAGCCGAAATATGCAACTAACATCCTACTAGCTCTATGTTGCTTAGTATTCCAGTACCAGACTACCCTAGTGGATGTATCACAGATGTCCCCAGCAGCCACAGGGCTTAGTCGATGGTTGTGGTTATGGCAGCATGGCGAAAACATCAAATCCAGCTCTGCCGAGTTTCCTAGTGGTGACATTTGGCAACGCATTGGTTTTATGCAGCACGCGGATGAGTACTATCATTTAGCCTGCGCCATGCTGGAGAGATGGAAACATGATGAGAGAGAGATCAGAGCGAACTTGGCCAGTTGGGCAACTCCTTTTGGACAAGTACAAGGCACCCCAAAGTATGATGACGGAGAAATGGTTCAGGTCAAGGCACTCATTCACGAGATGGAGAACATGTCGTACTAGCTGGGCTTAGCATAGTAGCCAGGGTTGTTATGGTGCATGGATGTGTCTCTTTGTAGCGACTGTATTGCCTATGGCTTCACCAAATAGGATTGTAAATGACAGAGTAAGCTCGAGCTGGATGATCACTCCCCAATACTGGTCCAATGCATCCTTGTTCGACCTCGTTAAGAACAGCCGAGTGCTTAGGTCCAGCACTGTCCAGATCCAGGACCAGGCTGGCACTGCATGCGACCGCCGCCGCAAGACCAGCAGCCATAGTTACCAGCGCACTGGCACTTTCCGGGCTGGCAGTCTGCGTGGGGAGAGTAGCAGGGGAAGCAGCTGCAACGAGCCTCAAGACCACGGAGGGCGAGAAGGGGCTGTGAGATACTTTGTCAGCACAGCTTTGAGATGATCTTGGAGAGGGGAGTTTGCATACCTTGTCGATACCAGTGTAGGTGTAACCGCCGTCCTCAATGGTGACGGTGTCAGTGGCAGGAGTGGCAGTGACGCCGAGAGAGAGGAGGAGGGAGACGAAGAGAGTGGCCTTCATGATTGCTGCAGAATCTGTTGAGGTTGAATAGTTGAGTGGATGAGTGAGGATGATGAGATGCAAAGTCTGCGAAAGCCCTCGACTTCTTATAGTCTTCAGCAGCTATGAGGAGGCAATCCATTGACGCTCGCTCATGAGTGATTCCCAAGAGAGTGCACATCTCACGATTCACCAAGACAGTCTGTGCTGCACTTCGCCTCATGCAACTGAATCCTCTCAAAAGTTCTCAACCATAAGAAATTAGTCCATCGTCATCATCATCATCTCGGGTTGACGCTCTACTCATTGGCTATCGCCTCACCGTGAGGTATTTCTCACTTAGGAAATGAGCGGCTACACATACTGGGATACAAGCTACACTAACTGACCAAATCGTACTAGTATCACTTCTATTCGCTACTCAGTGCAGTAATAGTTAGTGAACAAGTCACAGAGGCGAATAAGTCGTTGTTACGACACTTGCATAAGGGAGGATCGTTGGGTCTACAAGGATGCTCCTCGTATAACATAGACGCTCAGAATTGCACGTGTGTGGCACGTCGCCCGATAGTCCGAGCGGGAAACAAGAGTGCATGTGCCGCAAGGTCGGTTTCCACTTGAGAGTTCGGGACCGAGATGTTGAGCTCCATAATTGATCAGCGCTGAGGAGAATAACGGTGAACCGTCTTCTCTTTTTGGAATATTTGTGATTCCAATTGCGTTAATTTTACGTGGGTGAAAGTACTTGTGAGACTTGGAGCTGCAAGCCAGGGTTAAGTCAGACGTGAGAGTGCGAGAGCTAATGCAGCGGGTGAGATTCCTACGATTGACGGTCCACTTTCCCCAGGACTAGCTAGCCTTGAATTCGTTTCTCCATTTGCTGACGGTGAATTAGTTTCTATTATCAATGTACCTAGGCAGTCTGACTTGTTACTCAAGAGTGGCAGAGCAATGCACGATCCTGCGCGTGAGTCTCACAAACACTAAAACTGTACCACAGCTGTCTTATTCGATACTCGCTACAGAGCTTTAACTCTCAACTCCGTAGGCGTGGCTTAACTAGCTCATGCAATAAAGTCCGTTGGGCCCTTTTCTCCACGACTGCCGACTGGCCCGGTTGTCTTACTCGGAACTTACATGCGGCGCGGGCCGCAGATTATTCCGTATAGCGTATGGTCGCCCTCACTCAACGGGCCTCTCCTCCGTAAAACTGCTTCCGTTTACAGCCTAGGCTGGCAGGCGGAGGCAAGAAAAGAAAACTCAAGACCTTGATGCTAGGTGACAGCAAGAGTAACTTAGCGTAAGTTTAGTTATTTGGCATAACCTTAAAACACCTTTTGCTGCATTCATTTTAACACGTTATAGCACCGCCTGATATGTCTTGCTCCCCAAGGTTAGGTTCCTGAGGCAAAGATCTTTAGTCATGTGCCGCAAAGAGGCATTAAATCTAGACCTCACGTAAGACGGCATTTCAGGAAGGTGGCCTCACTCGGCTGATTTACTCTAATGCCGCGGCATGATCGACGAATAGTATGCCGAATGTGGCGTTTCATGTGAAAAGATGACTGCATGACCCCTTCTGCCCTATGGACGTGTTGCCTTTCGGATCTCGGCATATGTACACCCCCCAGAGTCGGACCTATCGGTGTTCATGAGGTCCCGAATCCGCGTACAGCACTATCTTGCAGGGGGCACTTTTGGGGGCTCATCCGAGGTGTCCGCAGAAGCTGGTTTTTCTGTCTACTGCACGCCAGCTAAGATGGTATGAGGCTTATGCCTATGAAGTGAGCGGATAGAGTAATGTTTACAACATTAGCCTTTCTTAATCGAGTCCTTGACGGGAGCCTCTAGTTTCACCTCCGTCAGACTTCCAAGCAACTTCCTCCACAAAACCGCACTCTCCTCATCTGCCGTCCCCTCGGTTAACGTCACCCGGTTCCCAATAACAATCAGCGCAGATCTTGCCCGAGTCAGAGCAACATTCATCCTTCGCATGTCCTTCAAGAAGCCGATCTCACGGTGCTCGTTACACCGCACCGTCACAAACACAATGATGTCCGCCTCACGACCCTGAAACCCGTCGATGCTCGATACCTCGATTTTGTGGGGCATGCTGGAGAGCATCCGCTTGAGGACTTCGGCTTGGCGAGTATATGGTGTTAAGACCACGATTGAGTGCGTCGTGGCCTCCGTCTCTGGAAGGTTGGTTAAGAGCTTGCAGATGTGGAGGCAGAGCTCTGCTTGTCCTCTGTTCTCTTTTGACTTCTGGCCTGGCATTTCCTTTGCGTCGCAGTTGACGAAGATAGCCCGCTCGAAGTCTTGCATGCCCATCCCGGAGGCACCCTTCTGATTTGTGACCTTTGCTGGGGGGAATGCGAAGTCAGACTTGATCGGCGGTCTAGCTAAGCTGCTGATGCCAGACTTTAGCTTTCCCTCGTAGAAATGTCTCGAGCTGAACTCGCAGAGCTTTGGATGCATACGATACTGCGTGTCCAACATCAACGTTGTCAAGCTGCCATCATCCTTGGAGCCTTTGACATCGGTGTAGAGTCTCTCAAAGAGCGAGACGTCAAAGTCGAGCGCCAAGGCAGTCTGATTGACAGTCGGTCGTAGTTGTACATGATCCCCAACAAGTATCGCCTGTGAACAGCCCTTCACAAGTGGAACGATTGAGCTCGGCTCTGTTTGCTGAGACGCTTCGTCCACAATCACGATGTCGAAGAACTCTGAGCGAATCAATCCGATGCCTGCTCCGATGCAGGTTGTGAAGATAGTGTCGCTTCGTTTGACCATTTCCACGGCCTTCTTCATAGCCTTGTAGTCGGTGTGAATCTCCTGCCCTGCCATGGCGTCGCATGTATACTTGCGTAGATCATCTGCGACCTTGCGCACCTACACAAAGTTAGCTGACTTCACGCGTTAGGACCGGTGATGGATGACATGCCTCTGTCGATACTCGTACTAGATCGGGTTGAGTCTTCCTAGCCAATGGCTGCTTCTGAAGATGTTGAATATACCGTCTCATCACATTATCCACTGCGTTATGTGTCGGCGCCGTCACGAGAACACGCGCTTTGGGGTTAGCTGTCTGCAAAGCACAGATCATCTCGACAATAGTCTCTGTCTTTCCAGTCCCAGGCGGTCCCCAAAGACAGAGAAGGGAGCTATTCAACGCCAGCTTAATAGCCTGATTCTGGCTGCCGTTTAGTCTCTCAATCCTGCTGAAGGAATGGTCTGGTCGTGGAATGTCGGGGGATAAAAGCCCAAAAATGATGCTGGCGACACCGCAGCAATCTTCTTGGTAGATACATAAGTCCTTGAGGGCGTCAATCATGGACTTGGACGTGACGAACGGGCCGCAGTCTTCCAAGATCCATGAACAGTCTTTGAAGTAAGGTGGAAGCGGATGGAGACACTCGAAGCGCGCACGGCCAGTCTCAGACATGGTTACGAGTGCATCAATGGAGTAGTTGTTGCCCACCAACATATTTGATGGCAGTGACGCCGTCGTCATCCTTACGTGAGATCCCTTCTTCGGTGTTCCTGTTGTGTCGATTCTGAAGTCGATCTCAACCAGATTCCCTTTCTTATCCTTGGATGATAGTTTCAGTTCATAAAGACCCTGTTGTCTCTTCGCTACGTTGTCGGCTTCTTCAATGTGATCCATGGCAATGGCGATCATGTTTCGCAATAAATAGTCGGCTACCTTTGCGTCGCATACCATGAAGCGAGACACATTAGGCTGCAGACAGACCAGAAAGAGGTCCAGCGCCAGATCTGTTGATCGAATCGTCAATGCTGCAAGTTCCAGAAGCGTCGCGAGGTCAACTAGCGATAAACTACCCGGGGTGATAGCGGAAAGGATGCTCTTGAATGGCTCCAAGATGAGCTGGCCCATGGTGTTGGCGGACAAGATGAATGCCCGTAAAATCGGCAAGAGGGACGCCTCCAATAGTATAACCAGGTCTGGCTTCTTGTCCGAGCGAGATGATGACAGAAATGGTGTCAAGGTTATAGCTAGACTGGGCTCAACTGCTAGAACTTGCAGCATCGCGTTCAGCAGATCCTTCGAGTCTACAGTAGCTTTCTCCATGTTTCTCAGAATATCCTCAAAGCAACGCACAAGAAACTGTTTGTCGCTGGCTTTCCGGGCCAGTTGGAATACTTGCTGGTACTGCTCTACTGACTCCAGTTGTGTGAGTGCAGATATATCGTTGCCTCTCACAATGTCAATGAGCCATGACGGATCGGAATTCGATAATGCATCATTCAGACTGGGCACAGAGTAATCTCTCGGTTCTTCTGAGAAAAGCGGCATTGTCTCCGTCGTATCGATCTGTTGCAGCCAAAGATCAAGGTTACGCATTGAGGCTACGTCTCGATTGCTAATGACGTAGATTTCCTGTGACGAGTCAGTGATAATCGCCTGGTTGAATGAGAGTGCTAGACTTACTGCAGCTGTAATAGAAGACCTATTCACTCTCCCGATATGGGTCTGAAGTCCCCTACTGAACTTGTCAAGCGCAATGCTCGCGATGATTTCAGCCTGTTCTCCCCGATCAACCACTTCTTGTCTTTTTCTGCGTCTGTCGCCTTTGTTCTGCACATTGCGATAATCTTGATCATTGTTCCCAGGTCTAGAAATGAAGACCCATGAGTTTCCACGCTGCTTTTCGAAGAGTTGGAAGACGTTGCCGTCACAGTAGAGTTGGTACTGCATCTTGGTCGGTAGCGAGAGGCGAGCCTGTCTTTGGGGTCCTTGGGAATGAGGGAACGCGAAAAGGCGCCCAGTGTCGTTGATAACGCAATCTTGTGAACGCTCAATCTTCTTGGGGATGTAGATTGCCAGGGATAATCGCTCGTCGGGTTGGAATACGATCAACGTGCGCTGGAACAGCTCCAAGTTCGTGGAGACTGCGTCATGGAAGGTTGCAAGGCGATCAATCGACGAGTCGTATGTTCTCTTCCACTTAATTCCGGGGTAATCGAGGTGGAATCGTTGAAGCTCTGGTGGGTAAAGTATGGCAGATGAGCATAGCGCATTCTGAACTAATCCCGTCACGGTAGCAGACCCTGGTACATGAGCGAGCACCCACGCTTTTTGATCTGCTGTGAGGATGTTGAAGTCAAAAAGATGAAGCAGACTCTCAAACGATGCATTGTTTTTGAGACACCATGAATATGCAATTTTGACGCTTTCAAACTCACCGATCGCGACATCCTCGCGGCTGAACAAGAGCTGAATAGTGTCCAGATCATAGCCTGTCAGATCGCCATCCTGCGTCAGGCCCAGTCGTCGAACCCATTCTTTCGCGTCATCGTGAAGAACATCGAGTATGAATGGCGGAGCATCAGGTAGTGGCTTCGGGGCAGTGCGCAATTTGTCGGGTATCTTGATCCTGTTGCCATCGACACACTGCGAGAAGAGTCGATTGAGCTCTTGACACTGGGCGCTCATGGGGCCAGAGACTCGAGCCCAGTCGAGATATAGGTTCTTTACTTGACCCAGAGAGACATTCTGGTATTTGGCGAAGTAAACAAGGCGGTCGTCGTCTGTGATGGAGCGAAACTGGATTGGTTCTCGACCACCTGGGTATAAAGCTGGAGCTGAGACTGTTGAGGGGATCAGATCGGGGTCCCAGGATACAAAGACTAACTGATCAGCTCAGACACTTGGGATACTTGGATGCACTCACATGTATCACCGTCTAGATCACCACCAGACATAAGATCAGCAGCTGGTCTTCTTCCCCGCGTCGAAAAGACGATACAGTCCACCAGATGCGACAGCTCAGGCCGCTCAACTACCTTGAACTTCTGCCAATCGCCCGGATGAAGACACGGATTTCTGATAACAATGATCTCACTGTTCTTCAAAGCATGTGGCAAACCATTCTCCTCCAGAGTTACTTTGACCGCACACTCGCCTTCCTTCAAAATATCCCAAGCGTCACAAACCCCAAAGAGAAGTCGAGATTTCTGTACGAAGATACGGCACTTTTGGCCACCCTGCTTGTTCAACATCTTCTTTAGTTCGTCGTTGACCTGGCCGTTGATCTGCGACTTGACGCTTTCGAGTCCTTCTAGGAGAACGCGTTCAGCGAGATCAGGGCGATTGACGTAGCTTAAGAAGCGGAAAGCATCGCGGAAGTCGGACTTGGCGTTGTTGAGGAGGTTGAAGTGATTACGTTGCTTGGAGAGAAGGGTATCTTGGGAGATGCCCAACGCATGGAGGAGAATGATGCTCTCGTCGTTGAGGAACCCATACGAAAAAGGCTAGAATGATGAGTGAGAGTGGATAATAGCGACTGGCAGACCTACCTTGGAATGTTCGACTACTGCAAAAGAGTGATCATCGCCGCCGCTGAACTTCTTCATTGACTTGCGAAACTTGAGCAGTGCCTTTTGCTTCTTCATTCGAGGATCAACAGTGACAACTCCCTTGTAGCCACGATAGCGAAGTTGAAACACCGAAGGCCTGTATCGACTGTCTCGAAAGATAATTCTTGTTCGTCGCGCCAACTCTTGTGCGAGACTGGGCGCAATCAATCCACAGCCATCGGTGAAGACGTACTCATCTGTCTCAACATCTGGAATATCCTCGCATCGATCGGGATCAATGATCATGGCCGTCTTAGAAGATGAAAAGAGCAGACCAATTCGCTTGGCCTTCTTACCCACCGTCTTCATCTTTGTAAAATCTCCCATGCTCTCAATCCGTCTCGAAACTTCCTCTTTTGTCGCAGCCATGAGGAAACATGACCGCGACTTGAGTTGTGTATTACTATGCCCATAGAAATTATAGTGCACGCCGTTTAGAATGATACCAGCACGAAGGCATTTGATGCTGTAGTCGGAAACCTCTTGGCGCGTGCGGGGCTGAAGATCTGGCGCTGGCTGCTTTTCTTTGGCTGCGGCGCCGAAAACGAGCGGTTTGAAGGCTTCGATGGAAAAGAGCATTAATCGATCGGTTGGATACTCAGCTGTGGCGCGATTTGGCGTGTTGGGCTGAACTTTGAGGATCATGGAGTGCTTGCATTCTTTGAGGTCGGTTTGGAGGGCGATTGCCTTGACGAGATTGGCTTTCTTCAGAGAAGATGGCGATGGGAGATTCGGGACTTGGAAATCCCAGACAATGTCGTCGAGGCTTAAGCTTGGAAGAAGTGTGTGATCAAAGCCTTTATTGGCCTTTTGAGAAGCCATCTTAACTGAGTGCCTTGGAAGAGTCTTGAGAGTGAGAGTGAGAGAGAGAGAGGGAAACGCGACGCGCTTGAGAGGTTAGAGGGAAATTTAGATAAGCTTATCCAATGGAATTGAGCTTAGCACTGTGAATGAATCACAGTGAATATCATTGGGCGTTGGTGTTACACGGCATGCTGACCCCCTCACTTCAACAATCAGAGAGCATACGCCATGGCATTTATTTCTACCAAGCTCACCATGTCTTCAAATGCTTGTATCCCCAATATTTACATCATCGGCCCTCAATCCACTGGCAAGACAACACTCGTCAACAAGCTACAGGCTGATCTGGAACACCAGCTCGTCGACTCATCAATCGACAAGCCACAAATCGTCTCTGAAGTCGCAAGGACTGTTCTCGCAAAACATAAATACTCAGCTCACGATATCCAGACCTCTACCATCAGGTGCTTCGAACTTCAGCAACTCATCCTCGAAGCGCAAGCATCTTCGGAGAAGGAAGCGTTAGAGACTTCTAGCTGGTTCATCTCCGATCGTTCCGGGTTTGATCCACTAGTCTATGCAAAGCGATATGCCGCCCCAGGTTCCGTGCAAGCGTTGCAGCAACTCCCAGCTTGGAAGGATGTCAAGACCAGAATGGAGAGGTCTTTGATTGTGGTTTGTGAAGCGGGCACGCCGTGGTTAATGGACGATGGCGTGCGACTGATGCCTGGAAGCAATGGAGAGTGGATGCAGATTTTTCACGACTTTTGCGAAATGTTGGATGGGGTTGGCTTGGAGTACTTTGTAGTACCTCGCGCGGTGCTGGATATCTCAGAGCGGGCAGCTTTCGTATGGGCGAGGTGGACTGAGAGACGGCAATCTTTGACGGACAACCGGTTCAATAGCCGGTGCCACAAGGAGTAAGAGCTAAATGTGTTATTTGCAGTTGAGACTTGTGGCTGAGAGCTTAAATCAGCGGACAGAACTTAGTCACAAAGAATAAGCAGAACGCTAGTTGAGTCTTACTAAATCAATGGCGCGAATCACGTTTCATAATTACGGATCTTATTCAAGTTTGCTTTTCAGACTGCAGCCATGCTTCGAGATGGTCGTACCGATGCTGACTTTGACGGCGAGACCTGACTCAGAGATGTAAACGACCTGCCCAAGTGCACCCGCTAACACGAGGTCTAATGTGTGTACATTGGAAGACTGCTAACCACGCCCGCAACTACGAGCCAGCAAACAAGTTGAAAGAACAAATATCTAATAGCCGCGTCAGATGCAGTTACTCGGACAGGGAGGCGTCACCGGATATGCGCCAACGATGGCTGATCACTCTCAAGAGATATCTCAATAGAGCGACCAGTTGAGAACTATACCATAATGGGTGATAGAATAATGATGTTCCATCAAAGAACTGGCCTAACAGGGTAATCTGTCGATCCAGGCCCTATTTAGTACGGCGGGCCGCTTTAGCTGGTGCAGATCGTTGACAAGTACGTTCTCCCTCATTGGTTTACAGCCTGTTTGTCTGAGACACGGCACACTAGCAACATTGATATGTAGAATATTCGCGCAAGGAATCCAGTACCGACTTGTCCATTAGGGCAGGTCGATGAGGTCATAATGTCGAAACATTTGTCTCATTTATGCAGGTCAAGTCAGCACGGATGTTCGAGACCAGTAATGGTAGGCAGACTAACTCCAAACCTGTATCATGATGGACTATCAGCGGCGCGCGCTGAAACACCAAGCTTTCGATTGGCCATCTATCATCACTAGACAATCGATAGTCAGTTCATGCGATGTGATGAATGATGTCAGGGTTTCCGTAGATGTTGTATCCGTGCGTGTGAACATCGCTGGAGAAACTCATAACTGGCTATTTCGTTCCCTTATATTTGATCATCGTGTGTTAGCGTCAGCAGAACCCCTGACAGCTGAAATCTTCAGCTTTCTTAGCTGGGCGATCACTGACAATCAGCACCATAATGGGCTGCTCAAGTCCATTTTACATCATAATCGGCATTTGCAGGCTTGGAACTGCCGGTATGAAAAATGCTGACCACAGTTATCATCAGAGATGTGGGATTTCTGCAAAGCAGGGTAAAAGCTGGGCCCATCTGACTACCACGGGTATAAAAGACGGAGGTCAAGCTAGACAAGTTTAACATATCTTCTCACTTACACCAATCCACTACTTCAACATTTCTTCATAGTTTCTATTCTGGACCATACTATTGTACAATGAGCTTTACATTCAACGGCGTCAAGAGAGATGGCAACGGTGCCTACTACTACAACGATGGTGACGTTGAAAGCCATCGAATCCCCCTTTCTGACCAATGTTATGGTGACGTGCGAATGAGTCGCGAGCAGCTTGAGGAGTGGTTCGGCATCAGCAACGACACGCTGCCTGATCTCCCAGCCTACTACATCCTGCCCCGCCTCGACAGCACCTGGGGAGGCACTGCCGGCGGTGGCTGGTGGAACGTCACTGGAGACATTGTCGTGTACAAGCCAGTCGAATGGGTTCCCTCCGTTGCAAGGATCAGAGACTTTCCCAAGAACAGCATCGTCACCAACATCGAAAAGGAACGCGTGGAGACTACTACGACTAAGCTGTATGCAAAGGCAGAGTTCGCCTTGGAGGTTTCAGCTGGAGGTAACTACATGGGGATAAAGGCTGAAGCCAAAGCCAAAACAGAGACTGGTGTCGAGTTTGAGAAGGAGGTCAGGAACAAGGATACCTACACTCAGAAGGGCGTGGTTGGCGATGTTGCCCTCGTCGAAGTTGCAGTGGGATTGATGCTTCG
Organism: Fusarium succisae; assembly: GCA_013186925.1. Lineage (NCBI taxonomy): Eukaryota > Fungi > Ascomycota > Sordariomycetes > Hypocreales > Nectriaceae > Fusarium > Fusarium succisae. The sequence goes on along the minus strand of JAAOAW010000448.1, from coordinate 12,434 downwards.
CGTCGAAGAAATCTACACTCACAACATCAAAGTGTGGGTCGATGGCCGCGAAAAGAGCGACTCGCTGGGATGGCACGGCGGTCCCGGGTGGAATGACATTCATATTCCATCGCGAGCACTCAGCAGAGTAGGCGGCCTCCAGTTCTCCAAAATCACCATGACTGGAGGCGGACACTCTGCGGGGCTCTATGTCCAGACACTTCCAATTTTTGACGAAAACAAGGAATTGAAGGATTTACACATCGCTCTGAGCAACGTTGGTTGGACGGACTGGTATGCTTATGTTGCCGGGAAAAAGGGCGCTAGTTCAGGACGGCAGCTTTTGGCGTACCCTAACTATCGCCCTTCGACAACTCTGATGCCACTAAACAAGACTCCACCCAAGACGGAGTGAGTAAAAACAGGCCGAACAGGCAGTCCTGGATATGCATTTAGTTGTTTGTCTGAGGAGCTTTAATGGGGTTTAGCTAATTATAGTGAAGGCCTTTGGGATTAGCTTGTATTTTGGAAAACCCAGGACTGCATTGCAATTGCCAAAGCCTACCAGAGGATAGTTCACTAATTACAATCGAGTTAAATCATCAAGGCGATATCAAAGGGTGACCAAGTGCATCAAATAGCGCAGTTATGACAAAGTAGACCTCGTTAGAGTCTGGACCCATATCCACCAGACCAGCTTCATCTTGAGCATCATTAATCTTGATCAACAGCTCATATCTCGTAAGTGGCTTGCGGCTGAACATGCAGGGTACATTTTCTCAGTTGCGTCTTGTTGCATGTGATGGTGGTATCTGACTAGACAGAGCAATGTCTAGTTCCATGCCACTTTAATAAATTGCTTTGTGGTGGCTGAAACTGTTTGTCATATGATACAGCAGCTGCAAAGGACAACACTGAGTCCAACAAAACATCCTGAATTCGATTTAAATATTACTTGCGTCACAATTACGTCGAGTACAGCGACTTTCCAGCCGCTTCATAAGTATATACAGCACTGTTCGCTCTACACTCCCAGGATAATCTGAGTTGCAAAACCATCAAGCTCGCTTGATCGCTTGACATAACCTACAATATCATATTTTCAACCCCAATTCGCCCAAAATGGCAGAAACCGGCGTCGTACATAAAATCACCTCTGTTATTCTGCGCCTTTCTGAGCTCTCCTCCGCCATAATCGTCCTGGGCATTCTCTCGCGCTTCTGCTACCTCGCAGGCATCGCGGAAGCGCATGTCGACGGACGCATCATCTACACCATCGTCGTCGCTTGTCTCGGCATTATTTATTCCATCTGTTTTTGTCCGCCATTCAAGGCCATGTTCTTGGGCTTTCCTTTTGACTTTGTCATGTTTGTTATGTGGCTCGTGGCATACTGCTTGCTCCAGACGGTAAGATCTCACCTCCCGCACAGCTAGCAACACACACTAACCAGCTTGTAAAGAGAACCGGCAGCCACACTTGCTCTGCGAGGTGGTACTACAATTATTGGGGCTACTACTGGGGTCGCTTTTGGCGAGTCGGGCCAATTGGGACGGTGAATGTTGACGCGGCGGGTTGCGCCTCGTGGAGGACGGCCCTTGCGTTTGCATTCATCGCGTGGTTTCTCCATCTTCTGAGTGGCGTTCTCGTGAGTCATTGTCACGTCAAGCTAAACACGACAGAGCTAACTCGGCCAACGCAGGGTATATACATCTTCCGTACTTATATCAAGTTAGACGAGACAAAGACTGATATAAAGCAGCATGCGGAGAAGCTTGCCAAGTAAGCACCAACCCTTGTAATCTTTAAATGGAGGACTAATGATTCATGCACTCAAGAGGAGATCCCAAAGTCCATGGTTACCAGCGAAATGTTGAAGCGACAGACAACGTCTAGGCCATAATCCATCTCACATCGTTTTAACCTGGGGAGGGTGCAGGCGGGGTAACGTTCATCTCTTGGAGTAAACAGCCACAAACGGCGGAAGCCGAAGTACACTCTTTCATTGATTCACGGAATATGCCATAACCTAAACAGATTGAACTTGTTGCATCATGCACAGATGTATTATTTGCAGTTGAGTCTCATGGCTGAGAGCTTAAACCAGCAGACAGAACTTAGTTACAGCATGCACTTGATATTACCTTGCTAGTCTCACTCAGATCATCACAAAATAACATCCATATCACACACAGATACAATTACATTTTGTCGATTCAATTGTGGTTGAAGCTGCCTGCAAGACTCTTGGCACACTCAACAGGATATCTAGTCACAGCTGCCCACACACCATCACCCGGGCTCACATCTGCCGCCTCGGTCGGTCCTACAAGAGCATTAGACTTCAATACCATCGGACAAGCATCAGACTCACCAAAGACAAACACAACAACAGCCTCCTTACCCCGCCCACCCAAGATCTCAACCGTAAAGTCAGATACCGCACAATAGGCGTCAAATTTGTTTGCCCCAACATACGGGACACTCCACATGAACGCGACCTCGTTCCTCCCTTCGAATCCGACGATGCGGTATGTGATCGAGCCGTCAACGCCTCCGCCTATGTGACTTGACTTACAGCGCAGCATGCCGCTCTCGCCTGCTAGGATTGTCTGCGGCGGCTGTATATCTGGTGCCTTGGTCCATTGGCCGTGGTTGAGAATCGGCTATTCGGGCTCTGCAATGAGCTCCTCATTGGTGCGGTTTAGAATGACGACAAGTAACTCCCTCGTAGCCATAGTGTTATAAATCTGGAGGCAGGTGCCGATTGATTGTGCGGAGAAGAGGTAAAGATGTATGTTGGATATGGTGCACTGCAACACCATGCCATGAAGAACGTAGCAGTTTAATATATTTTGTGAGGCTCCATCCAAGGACACGAAACTGGCATGGTCATCTCAGCTGCAGATAAGTGTTGGCCATGAGGTTAAAGTTTAGGCTGCCTACACATGTTACAAGAGCGCCATAGCGTAGTCATCTTGTGGCGTTCCTGTCAAGCTACTACTAGCAGCCCTCGGGGATATTCAAACCAAGGAATGACAGATTATTGGGGGGATCCCCTAAGTTGATTGACAACACACCACTATTGAGACAGCCCACCACCCTGTGATCGTTTCAAGCCACACAAGGTGCATCAGATCATCATACTACTCATGCAAATACAGTGTACTTGCGTACTGGGAAACTGCCAACGGTCATGATGGTGGGGAAGCATCAGCGGCTGATCTGACGGGCGATTAATGCGGAGAGCTGCCAAACCTTATAACGAAGAGATGTCACATCGCTCAGGGCTGGCCGAGCAACTTATAACACTGATAGACACTGAAAAGGTTCTCCTGCGTCTCGTCAACACGTTTTTTCGAATGTTCAATGACAAAGAGGCTCTGGATCATGAACTGCAGGGACATAGATCATCAGGGCATCCACCCAAAATTTAAGTGTTAGTGAAGCTTGACCTATGGTACCCTAAGACACAGTGTCACTTAGACTCAGGCAACACACGCCAAAGCTGATAGAGTTTTTCGGGTTTTTCTGGGTGCTGAAGTGTTGTGTGCTTACTTCGCCAGTCACTGCGCTAGGTTGCTGACAGTGGTCGAGAAGCCTTGCGATGTTTGCCTAGCATAAAGGTGTCGCCTCATCTATTCAAGCTCGCAACAGTTAAATATTGCCGCGATGAGTTTCCCTACGTATAGAGTTTGTATGGATGAGCTTTCATGGTAGACTTTCCTTTCTGGGGACAGGTTTGAGGGCTCCTTCAAGGCAGAGGACAGCTGCTAAACCCAGTCAAAGAAGGATGAGGAGTTTTCGAAATATGCTAAGTAGAGGTGATTAGGTGATTTATGGTTCACGGGGTACCACGCTAATGCCCAATCCATTTGACAGGCTCTCTTAATCCTCTCGAGCCTGATGATTGGACCCCTGCTGCTGCAGAACTGTAGCCATTCTGGCAAACCCATCACGGAGCCGCTGCCTACCCAGTGCCGCACCAGTGTCATGGAGAATACCTACTCGCCTGTATATAAATATCTCACCTTTTAGAATACCGACGGGGAAGGATAGGCCGACTCTTCCAGACAATGCGTCAATCTTTGGTGTTACTCGGCTGTCAAGGCACGTCAAACTCTGCGAGGTGATATCGGGTATTTGGATTACTTTTGACACTTTCTAATCCTTACTTTTGAATGTTACCCGGTTCCGCGTTATACTTTGACATGCCATTTTATCCAAAGTTTTTGCTTCTGCGGCAACACTCGGGTCTGTAGAATGCGAACCCGAGACCCCGATGTAACCTCGCCTTCAGCCGCAGCGGATTCACCAAAAGCCTCACTGCGGAAACCTCGACATATCTCCATTCAAGATACCACATATATAGCGACCTTTAAGACTTTAAATAACAAAACCACTTCGCCACCGGGGAATAAAGAAAGAGGGAGAAATGTCCGAAGCTTGCAATCTCGGCACTGGTCCAGACAAATGAGGCAAGGAGTCTTGCGCCCGCCCGTTGCGAAAGGCTAAAGACAAGCTTTCAGCTAAGGTTAAAAAGTGTAACGTCGTGAAGCTCTAGAACTAAGTGGGAACGGACCTGGGATTGTTTCAGTCGACCAATGTTTAGCAGGAGGTTTTGTAATGTTGACTAAACGGTTTTGAGACTGGTTGGTTTTGGGGCATCACACGATTGTCAATAACATCAGCCCATTGTGTTTGCTTTTTGATGTTTTGCATGTAATTTGTCGGCTGCTAAGTATGGCACTTTTAAGACTGTCCCAGGAGCCAAGTTCACGGTCCCAGTGATCTACGCTTCAATCGTGGAGATATTCTCAAGTGACGATTCACTACTGATCAAAAGCACAACCCCCTCATAATAAACCACTTGCAGCAAAGCTCGATTCTCACTCGAGCGCCCTTTTTTCCCCGTTTCAGATCTCGGAAAAAACGGCATGCAACCAATAAACCCCTACGGCCCGAGACTCCTCGGTTAGCAGCACATTAGCCAATACCCATGCTTCCATCACGTCTTGGCTACAGGGATCATAATTTCTACCGCTTCCTTCTGGTGTGTCGATCTCTTGGGGAAGTCCTTCCGAGCTCCCTCTTCGAGATCCAGCACCACCACATCCCCATCAATTGGTACATGTTATCTCCAGCGTATAATCTTCTCGAGCTGTGCCGCAGACGCATGAAAATCAGTTACTAACAGCGCGTGTCAAAGGGCCGAAGGAGAGTCCTGCCGGAATTCACTTTCTTTTTCTCCTGTCCAATAAGCTCCGTTTTCGGCCGACTGTTTCGAATCCCTGCTTTTTCCAGCTGCATGTTGAGATTAATGATAGAGTGATTCGGATCAGTGCATGCATCTTTCCCAGAAAAGTATGCTTCATTAGTTCTTTGTAGATCAACGCCGCCCCGTATCTGGTGGCGTCGTGAAGCGATCTGACATTGACCACTTTACCCCTGGATTTGACAGTTTTTAGCCAGTTGCATACAATACCCGTCTCACAAAAGGCCTGGGCATTTGTGGTGTGTGTGCCTGCCCCGGCACTGGATGCTTTTGTGGAAGATCATGATGCTGCTTTATTCTGATTGTGCTGTAGTGTAATGATAATGATTCTCATGTGCTGATTTCGGAACCGGTACCGCCGCACACAGGCTGTATGCAGGACGCCACAGATGAAATGCTTCCGCTTTTCATTTAATTCACGCCAACCCCATCTCGTTAGACCTGAATCTCAGTTTTCAATTTTTGAATCTTTTCGTTTATGAGTTGAACTGTCTGCTTTATATCTTGAGATATGGCTGGTGTCGCTAAAGAGGCCGTGGTGGTAAGTTACCATTCCGATCTGGCCTGAGCAAAGATCTGCATTTCTTGGCAAGATCAGGACCATGGCTCGCTTGCTGACCGCGATCTACGATGCAGCCCATCGAGGCCGTGCTCTTCGGAATATCAACACTCCTCGTGCTCGCTCGATTAGCCCTTCGAACCATCCGACAACGCCAGAGTCTCACCGTGAGCGATTGGTTTCTCGTCGTCTCTCTTCTCGATGCCGCTGCGTTATTTGGGACCGATACGGCTGCGTACAACTTGGGAGGAATGGACGAATATGATCCAAGTGCACCGCCGCGGAGTATTGAGGACCAGATCACGTTGATGAAGGTGTCGTTTGCGGGAAACTATTTCTACGATACGGGAGTTTACTTTCCGAAGCTGGCGTTGCTGGCGCTTTACTTTAAGCTCATTCCACAGACGTTACCGCTGCTACGCAAGTTTCTTTATGGAGTCACTGCTTTGACGGGGTCATTTATGCTTACGACTTGTTTTCTGGATACGTTTTGGTGCGGCGCCAACGTATCTGTCAATTGGGAGCTTGATGGAGAGTGCAGCACGTTTGACTCGAAGACTGTCTTCCGAATTGATTGGGTTATGAATCTCATCTCTGACATGCTTGGTATGTCCATGTCAGTGGATTTCTATTTAAGAATTTACTAATATTGATGATATAGTCTTCGCACTACCTTTTCCGCTTCTTTTTGGTCTACAGCTCAGCAGACGTTACAAGGCTGGCCTCGTCGCAATCTTTGCTTCTGGGCTCATCACACTGGGAGCAAGCATCGGAAGATTTGCGACCGTCGAGGCAATTCACGCCTGGACCAACGTCTGTGAGTCAAGCCCTCTTTCTCAATCCTTATACAAGTTCGCCTCTTATTAATGATAACAGACGTCCTCTCAATGACAGAGATCGCTGCCGCAATAGTCGTCGTATCTCTCCCCGCCCTCAAATCCCTCCTCCACGGCCTCGGCCTGCGCTCCTCCAAGCAAAACACCACACAAACAGGCTCTGGCTACAACAAGCACTCAGGTACAGTGACAGCCTCAAGTCACTTCAACAAGCTGTCCAGCGGCCGTGACCACCACAGAGAACAGTACGCCTCCACGGCTCGCGTGGCGGCGGGCGCCGAAGAAGACTCCGGCAGTGAAGTGGAGCTGACCAACCTTCAAGGTATCTACAAGTCGGCCCGCATAAGTGTGACCTACCAGCGAAGAGAAGACGGTGACTGGCAGGGTAGTTCGGGACGGGGATGAGTGAGTGTGCTGTAAGATAAATGCCAGTGCGGATGTGGATGGTAGGATGGATGTAAGCGTTGCATTAGATATGCAGGTGGAGCAACAAAATGGGATATGGCCGGGAATAAGAGTGACACGACAGCTGGTCTGACTAGCCCAAGTTATTTATAATAGATAAATATACACATAGAATACAACAAGTCTATCATAGATCAGGTCATTATGCATGAATCGTTGACTTTCCTTTTGAGTTCAATGTAGAGTTTTGTTAAAACGTAGTGAGAACCTTGAATAACTAACAAATACGATGGATCCTTTATTGGTGCGTAAACAAAAAAAGACTCCCTCCCTCCATCCCAAACCCCAAATATCAACCAACACACACATCGTCTCAACATCTCCCCCTGTCCAAATGCTTTCCCATGTTACATCCGTTGGTCCCAGGTTTGTTCTCGTTTGCATATCAACGGAACTGCAACCCGACCAATAACCACTTCTCGGTTACAACCCCTCCAGTTTTAGCCCCCATGTCAAGTGCTAACCCCTGCCATTTTCTCAATCAAAATCCCGTAAAGCTGCTTGTTCTGTTCCCTGGCCCGACTTGCGCCGTAGACTTGCAGCGGGTAAAACTCACCCCATGGAACCTTTTACTGTTACATTCTATGCAGTATCTCGTTCGATGCTGCTTTTCTTTTTTTCTTCTGTAGCCGAGGTGCTGTAAGCATGCGGCGCATTAAATAAAGTAAGCACCATGAACTGGGAAACTTTTAAGTATACCTGCAGTCCTGTGAACCTTAATTCCTTTTCTTTTTCTCTATTGCCGCGAGTGCACCATTTATTTCCCGTTGTTTTTGAAGTGGAAGACAATCGGGTTTCGCAATGGCGTTCTTTATCGATGGAAAGGACTGCATGGTAGGTCACTTGAACTGTCGGTCTTTATGTCAGGTTGTGTACTCACGATTGTTTAGATCTCGGAATGGATCTTGCTAGCAGCCTCTTATGTCTTCGTCGGCCTTCGAATCTACGCACGTCTCTTCCGTGCGCGTGAGAAGTTGACTTGGTCCGATTACCTGCTTCTTCTATCCGCCGTCGATGCTCTCGCCCTCATCATCTGCGACACTCTGACTTTCCAGATGGGTGTCATGGATGAGTATGAGACGTCTGTTAAGCTGTCCAAGGTATGGTCACCTCAATACTTCAAATACATCACGCGACTAACTCCTCTTCCTAGATCTCCTTTGCCTCCAACTATTTCTACGATGTCGGCATGGGTTTCCCCAAGATGAGCATGCTTGCGTTCTACTGGGCCTACTTCCTCCCCTCTACCGGCATGAGCTCCGGCATGCGAAAGGCTCTATACGGCATCACTGCCTTTGTTTGCGCATCATACATGGCAATTCTCTGGGATGACACTTTCTTCTGTGGAAAGGATGTTTCTGTTCAGTGGTCTCAGGAGGAGGGTGCTTGCAGTGTCTTCTATGCACCAGAGCCCTTCATTCTCAACTTTACCCTGAACTTGGCCTGTTATCTTGCCGGTATATTGACGTTTCCTCCTGCAGGTCGCGCTTTACGAGATACTAATCGAATCTTTAGTCTACGCCCTCCCTCTCATCCTGCTGGTCCAGGGTGTTCTCCAGCCTTCCAAGGGTGTCACTGCTACTTTCGTGCTTGGAGCTCTGACCATCTGCACTACCATTGTACGATTTGTCACTCTGAAGGTCGGCACTGGCCAAGAGAACCTTGTTTGCAAGTCGCCCCTCTCTCGGGCAATACCATTTCAGCTTCTGACCTCTTTTCCCTAGATCCTATGAGTATGCTTGAGATGGCACTTGCCATTACTGTTGTCGCGCTACCAGGCTTGAAGCCACTTGTGGATCGCTCCCCAAAGCGTGAGACGAGGAGCGAGGTGATTGAGATCAAGAACTAAGAAAGGACAATATTTGTACCTGGCCCTACAGATACTTAGCTTGTCACTTCTCTTTTACGAGAGTAACTGTTATTCTCTTCTATAAAAGTGTTCTAAGCTGTGCTACACTTGTCCCATTCTCGGTGCTCTATATATTGTAATAAATCAGTTTTCGATTATGAAATGTGGGCGCTTGGAACCTTGTATGATGAACACTACGTTGCAGATAGCCTAAATAAGCGATATTTATCTAGCAGCACGTGATTAAATTCCAACTGGAAACGCATATCTTGTGCAAAGTTTGTTTCTATTTGGGTTTTATGTGGAATACAGAAACAATCCATAGCAGCATTTTGGTCACGCAGACATCTAGAGACCTTGAGATACTCGTCTTTGCCGCTGTCGACTTCATCGTCGATTTCCTCCAAGGCCTCCACGATGAACCTTGCTGCTAAGTACACTAGTGGAGATGAACTGCTTTCTGTAATACAGAATCTAATAGTCAATATGTAAACCCTGATCCTAATTGTGAATAGCACGTCCTACATAAACATTGCCCCAAGAACCATAGTCATCGAAGTCCACAATGTAAGCTGGTACCTATGGGATGCTGAAGTAGCTGTTGATGTAGCGGCTGGTGCCTCATCAGGATGTGAGGACCCTGCGGAGGGGCCCTGATAGTTGGGGATGGATGATGAATAGGAATGAATTACTGAAATTTCAGGTTGGATAATCGGTACAGTACTGATTTCTGTGACTAGGCTCTTTGTGAATGAAGGCTGAGAGGGTTCCATCAGGGTATTGTTGTCGGACTCTGGTGGCTGTTTATTTTCTTGTTCTGATTGTGGGTCGTCTTGTGATACTGTCGGCAGTGTGTGAGTTTTGTACTGGTTGCTCTTGTAGCTGGGTTGAGAGTCGCTTTGTGATCTTGCAGTTGGTATGATGGCATCTGGTTGGTTGTTGTTGGTGTAAGGGAGGTCTTCTGTAATTAGGGTTGCGTGAACAGTTTGTATGTCATTGGTAGTAGGTAAAGGCATTAGCGGATAATCTCCAGCTGTCGTCCCTGTAGTCATGGAATCAGGCCCAATGAGAGTTCTAGAACCCAGGTCTATGGTTTCAAAGGAAGAAGATGACGAGATGGCCGTTTGGGTACAGTCCAGTGTATAGTTTGATTGGGATGTGGACTTGGAAGTCCGGACCTCTGTACTCTTTGCAGAAAATGATAAAAAGGAATAGTCATAGTTTGAGGAGGAGGAGGAGGAGTAGGAGGAAGAGACTGCTTGGCGATAGAGAGTCAATAGACGATTAGGCGATATCGCACGATGGAGAAGCTTTTGTGTCCTCTGGATCATGCCACCACAGAATAGAGTCGGATCTCCAGGACACGGAAGATCACAGAGTCCATTCGGCACAAATGCTGAGTCAGATAAAGAGTCTGACTTATAGCAAGACCTAAAAGGTGTTAGCTCTGGTTCATAAACATCTGGGAATACTATTCCTTGAAGCAAACTTCAGACAGTATACCGAAACAGTAGACTTACTCTTGATAAATGCCAATGTACCTGCTCCCAGCAGCCAAAGCAATGCATTTCTCCGTAGTCATTTCTGGAATAGTTGCAACCTCTGTGAAAGACGGATAGCCTTGTAAAGACCCCAAACACCCCGTAAAAAGGTAATTACTTAGAACTGGAATATTCGTTGCGGTAATTGATGAAGGTGAAGGCAAAGTGAACACCTCTGATTGCTCAAGGGTTCCAGTAGAGGAAGTCTGTCTCCTTGTGGGCATGGCAATGGACTGTATTTCAGTTGAAACTTGGTCGACAGTGCTCAAGCTTGGTCTTGCAACCGTTGGTGTACTTTCGGCAGTTGAGGTCGTAATGAACGATCTCTCGACGGTTGACGTTTCGATGGTTGTAACACTGGTGCGGACGGATTCTTGGGTAAGGACACTTATAGTCAACTCTAGAGAGGATGACACAATGGTTGATGCCGACATAGAGGATTGATTTGGTGAGAGTGTCAGGGGTGACGTAGATCCGAATGAGGTTGTAACTGCTGTCGTTGATGAGAATATCGTTCTGAATGATACCAATGATGCAAGTTCCAGTGTAGACTCCGACTCAGCCTTTGAGGTCATCTCAGACGTCAGTTCTAGGGACGATAACAATGTAGATGTTGCTAATGGGATAGTAGCAGATGAAGTTGTCGACGGTGTCAGTTCTAGTGTCTCCTCTGATGTAATTTCTGATGATAATGATGATGATATAGATGTTGGCAAAGTAGTAGTTGATGCAGTGGAGGGTGAGGTAGTCGATGGTGTTGACCTGAGTGTATCCTCTGATGTTGTTGATGTTAATTCCAACGATGAGGGTAATTGTGTAGGTTCTGAGGATATCGATATTGGGGACGGTGTTAGCAGGGTAGAATCCAAGTCAGACGAGACACTTGACGTAGAACCCGACGTGGAAAAGAGGGTGGATGAAATTAATAAGGATGTCTCCGATAATATTGAATCAGAGGTAGACGATATAGGTGGTGTAGAATCTGTTGATATAGATTGTGAGGTGGATGAAGTTGGTACGGAAGTCTCTGATGATATTGCATCAGAGGTAGGTTGCATAGAATCTGATGATGTAGACTGTAAGGAGGATGAGATTGATGACGAAGTCTCTGGCGATGTCGATATAGTTATTGAGGATGTTGCTATTTCCTTTGTAGCTAAGTTCCATGAAGGTGCCGAATAGCTCCCGCTATATGACTTATATATATGACACGCTCCTGTAGTGCTTAAATAGCCAGCAGCAACGCATTGGCTATTCGAGTCGCATCTAGCCAGACACTGTTGCATACTCTCTCCTAACATAAATACTCCAATCCTTTGAAAAGAACTGGCGGCATTCTGGCATAGAAGAGTGAATCCCCGACTACCAGGGCTGTCAGCTAGCTCACTACAAGCCAGCGGTGCTGGTGATGTGGTTTCTGATGCTGTAGGTGTAGATAACATGATGGCCATGTTGTAGCCAGCTTGAGGCGCTGTATTAGAATAGCCACCATACCAGATACAGTAGTTTTCTGATTCTTTGTACCATACCACTTGGCAACCTGGAATGGCATTGCAGGAGTCTATACATTCTGCGAATCTGTTAAACAGAAAGTAGCCTCGAGAACTAAGACCAGCCGGGTATGTATTGCAGCGAACTTCATAGTGGGAATTAGAAGGGCCGTCATATGGGTTGCTCAATTGACTGCAAGACAGTGTTATATCGGTGCTAGTGGAGGCAGCGTCAGAGATACCGAAAATTAAAAGAAGAGATACAACGCTAGCCCAGAAGGCTATAAGGCTTTGTCTCTTCATTATCAAGGAAGTAGTAATAAATAATACTGGTAATAGGTTTTTGGTAAGTAGAATGATGGAGATCTGGAGAATATTAGGGAGGATAAAAGATATCAAAACACAGTAACGTACATGATAAGCGAGTGAAACAGACAAGCGA